>CM022404.1:14085712-14685712 GCA_011833715.1 Carcinoscorpius rotundicauda
TTTATTGACAAGCGACAGATGGTATGAAACTTGTTTATATTATTGACTGTCGACAGATGGTATTAAATTTGTTTATATTATTGACTAGTGATAGGTGGTATGAAATTTTTTTATATTATTGACAAAATAGATGGTATGAAATTTGTTTATATTATTGACCAGCGATAGATGGTATGAAATTTGTTTATATTATTGACTCGCGAGAGATGGTATGAAATTTGTTTATATTATTGACTAGCGACAGATGGTATGAAATTTCTTCATGTTGTTGACTCGCGAGAGATGGTATGAAATTTGTTCATATTGTTGACTAGCGACAGATGGTATGAAATTTGTTTATATTTTTGACTAGCGAAAGATGGTATGAAATTTGTTTATATTATTGACTTGCAACAGGTGGTATGAAATTTGTTTATATTATTGACAAGATAGATGGTATGAAAATTGTTTATATTATTGACAAGCGACAGATGGTATGAAATTTGTTTATACTATTGACTAGCGACAGATGGTATGAAATTTCTTCATGTTGTTGACTAGCGACAGATGGTATGAAATTTGTTTATATTATTGACTAGCGAAAGATGGTATGAAATTTGTTTATATTATTGACTTGCGATAGATGGTATGAAATTTGTTTATATTATTGACAAGATAGAGGCCCGACATGGCCGAGCGCGTTAAGGCGTGCACTCGTAATCCGAGGGTCGCGGGTTCGCGCCCGCGTCACGCTAAAACATGCTCGCCCTCCCAGCCGTGGGGGTGTATAATGTGACGGTCAATCCCACTATTCGTTGGTAAAAGAGTAGCCCAAAAGCTGGCGGTGGGTGGTGATGACTAGCTGCCTTCCCTCTAGTCTTACAGTGCAAATTAAAGACGGCTATCAGAGATAGCCCTCGAGTAGCTTTGTGCGAAATTCCAAAAAAACAAAACAAATAGACAAGATAGATGGTATGAAACTTGTTTATATTATTGACTAGCGACAGATGGTATGAAATTTGTTTATATTATTGACAAGCGATAGATGATATGAAATTGGTATATATTATTGACTAGCGAAAGATGGTATGAAATTTGTTGATATTATTGACTGGCGACATATGGTATGAACTTTGTTTATATTATTAAATATCGATAAATGGTATGAATTTTTTTTTTTTTTTACTTGCGACAGGTGGTATCACATTTGTTTATATTATTCACTATCGACAGATGGTATGAAATTTGTTTATATTTTTGACTATCGATAGATGGTATGAAATTTGTTTATATTATTGACAAGATAGATGGTATGAAATTTGTTTATATTATTGACTTGTGACAAATGGTATGAAATTTATTTATATTATTGACAAGATAGATGGTATGAAATTTGTTTATATTATTGATTAGCGACAGATGGTATGAAATTTGTTTATATTATTGACTTGCGAGAGATGGTAAAAAAACTGTTTATCTTATTGACTAGCGACAGATGGTATGAAATTATTTTATATTATTGATTAGCGACAGATGGTATGAATTTTCTTCATATTATTGACTAGCGAAAGATGATATGAAATTTGTTTTTAATATTATTGACTTGCAACAGATGGTATAAAATTTGTTTATATTATTGACTAGCGACAGATGGTATGAAATTTGTTTATATTATTGACTAGCGACAGATGGTATGAAATTTGTTTATATTATTGACAAGCGACGGATGGTATGAAATTTGTTTATATTATTGACTAGCGACAGATGGTATGAAATTTGTTCATATTGTTGACGAGCGACAGATGGTAAAAAATTTGTTTATATTATTGACTAGCGAAAAATGGTATGAAATTTGTTTATATTATTGATTTGCGATAGATGGTATGAAATTTGTTTATATTATTGACTAGCGATAGATGGTATGAAATTTGTTTATATTATTGACAAGATAGATGGTATGAAATTTGTTTATATTATTGACAAGATAGATGGTATGAAATTTATTTATATTATTGACTAGCGACAGATGGTATAAAATTTGTTTATATTATTGACTAGCGACTAATGGTATGAAACTTGTTTATATTATTGTCTAGCGACAGATGGTATAAAAATGGTTTATATTATTGACTAGCGATAGATCATACGAAATTTGCTTATATTATTGACTAGCGACAGATGGTATGAAATTTGTTTATATTATTGACTAGCGACAGATGGTAATAAACTTGTGTATATTATTGTCTAGCGTCAGATGGTATGAAATTTGTTTATATTATTGACTAGCGATAGATGGTATGAAATTTGTTTATATTATTGACAAGAGAGATCGTATGAAATTTATTTATATTATTCACAAGATAGATAGTATGAAATTTTTTTATATTATTGACTAGTGATAGATGATATGAAATTTCTTCATGTTGTTGACTAGCGACAGATGGTATGAAATTTGTTTATATTATTGACTAGCGAAAGATGGTATGAAATTTGTTTATATTATTGACTTGCGATAGATGGTATGAAATTTGTTTATATTATTGACAAGATAGAGGCCCGACATGGCCGAGCGCGTTAAGGCGTGCACTCGTAATCCGAGGGTCGCGCTAAAACATGCTCGCCCTCCCAGCCGTGGGGGTGTATAATGTGACGGTCAATCCCACTATTTGTTGGTAAAAGAGTAGCCCAAAAGCTGGCGGTGGGTGGTGATGACTAGCTGCCTTCCCTCTAGTTTTACACTGCAAATTAAAGACGGCTAGCAGAGATAGCCCTCGAGTAGCTTTGTGCGAAATTCCAAAAAAACAAAACAAATAGACAAGATAGATGGTATGAAACTTGTTTATATTATTGACTAGCGACAGATGGTATGAAATTTGTTTATATTATTGACTAGCGACAGATGGTATGAAATTTGTTTATATTATTGACAAGCGATAGATGATATGAAATTGGTATATATTATTGACCAGCGAAAGATGGTATGAAATTTGTTGATATTATTGACTGGCGACATATGGTATGAATTTTGTTTATATTATTAAATAGCGATAAATGGTATGAATTTTTTTTTTTTTTACTTGCGACAGATGGTATCACATTTGTTTATATTATTCACTATCGACAGATGGTATGAAATTTGTTTATATTTTTGACTATCGATAGATGGTATGAAATTTGTTTATATTATTGACAAGATAGATGGTATGAAATTTGTTTATATTATTGACTTGTGACAGATGGAATGAAATTTATTTATATTATTGACAAGATAGATGGTATGAAATTTGTTTATATTATTGATTAGCGACAGATGGTATGAAATTTGTTTATATTATTGACTTGCGAGAGATGGTAAAAAAACTGTTTATCTTATTGACTAGCGACAGATGGTATGAAATTATTTTATATTATTGATTAGCGACAGATGGTATGAATTTTCTTCATATTATTGACTAGCGAAAGATGATATGAAATTTGTTTTTAATATTATTGACTTGCAACAGATGGTATAAAATTTGTTTATATTATTGACTAGCGACAGATGGTATGAAATTTGTTTATATTATTGACTAGCGACAGATGGTATGAAATTTGTTTATATTATTGACAAGCGACAGATGGTATGAAATTTGTTTATATTATTGACTAGCGACAGATGGTATGAAATTTGTTCATATTGTTGACGAGCGACAGATGGTAAAAAATTTGTTTATATTATTGACTAGCGAAAAATGGTATGAAATTTTTTGATATTATTGATTTGCGATAGATGATATGAAATTTGTTTATATTATTGACTAGCGATAGATGGTATGAAATTTGTTTATATTATTGACAAGATAGATGGTATGAAATTTGTTTATATTATTGACAAGATAGATGGTATGAAATTTATTTATATTATTGACTAGCGACAGATGGTATAAAATTTGTTTATATTATTGACTAGCGACTAATGGTATGAAACTTGTTTATATTATTGTCTAGCGACAGATGGTATAAAAATGGTTTATATTATTGACTAGCGATAGATCATACGAAATTTGCTTATATTATTGACTAGCGACAGATGGTATGAAATTTCTTTATATTATTGAAAAAATAGATGGTATTAAGTTTGTTTATATTATTCACTAGCGATAGATGGAATGAAATTTGTTTATATTATTGGCTGGCGACATATGGCATGAAATTTGTTTTCATTATTGACAAGCTATAGATGATATGAAATTTGTTTATATTATTGACTAGCGACAGATGTTATAAATTTTTTTATTTTATTGACTAGCGACAGAGGGTATGAAATTTGTTCATATTGTTGACTAACGATAAATGAATTCAAGTTTTATTATATTATTGACTATTGACAAATGGTATGAAATTTGTTTATATTATTGACAAGCGACAGATGGTATGAAATTTGTTTATATTATTGACTGGCGACAGATGGTATGAAATTTGTTTATATTATTGATTCGCGATAGGTGGTATGAAATTTGTTTATATTATTGACAAGATAGATGGTATGAAATTTATTTATATTATTGACTAGCGATAGATGGTATGAAATTTGTTTATATTATTGACTAGCGACAGATGGTATGAAATTTGTTTATATTATTGACTAGCGACAGACGGTATGAAATTTGTTTATATTGTTGACTAGCGATCAATGATATGAAGTTTGTTTATATTATTGACAAGCGACAGTTGGTATGAAATTTCTTTATATTATTGATTAGCGACAGATGGTATGAAACTTGTTTATATTATTGACTAGCGACAGATGGTATGAAATTTGTTTATATTATTGACTGGCGACAGATGGTATGAAATTTGTTTATATTATTGACTCGCTATAGGTAGTATTAAATTTGTTTATATCATTGACTAGCGATAGAGGATATGAAATTTGTTTATATTATTGACTCGCGACAGATGGTATAAAATTTGTTGATATTATTGACTGGCGACAGATGGTATGAAATTTCTTGATATTATTGACTGGCGATAAATGATATGAAATTTGTTTATATTATTGACTAGCGACAGATGGTATGAAATTTGTTTATATTATTAAAAAGCGACAGATGGTATGAAATTTATTTATATTATTCACAAGCGACAGATGGTATGAAATTTGTTTATATTATTGACTAGCGACAGATGGTATGAAATTTGCTCATATTGTTGAATAGCGACAGATGGTATGAAATTTGTTTATATTATTGACTAGCGATAGATTCAATGAAATTTGTTTATATTATTGACTTGCGATAAATGGTATGAAATTTGTTTATATTATTGACTAGCGATAGATGGTATGAAATTATTTTATATTATTGACAAGATAGATGGTATGAAATTTGTTTATATTATTGACAAGATAGATGGTATGAAATTTATTTATATTATTGACTAGCGACAGATGGTATGAAACTTGTTTATATTATTGACTAGCGACAGATGGTATGAAATTTGTTTATATTTTTTACTGGCGACAAATGGTATGAAATTTGTTTATATTATTAAAAAGCAACAGATGGTATGAAATTTGTTTATATTATTAAAAAGCAACAGATGGTATGAAATTTGTTTATATTATTGACTAGCGAAAAATGGTATGAAATTTGTTTATATTGTTGACTAGCGACAGATGGTATAAAATTTGTTTATATTATTGACTAGCGACAGATGGTATAAAATTTGTTTATATTGTTGACTAGCGACAGATGGTATAAAATTTGTTTATATTATTGACTAACGACAGATGGTATGAAATTTGTTTATATTTTTGAATAGCGACAGATGGTATGAAACTTGTGTATATTATTGACTCGCTACAGATAGTATGAAATTTCTTGATATTATTGACTGGCGACAGATGGTATGAAATTTTTTATATTATTGACTAGCGATAAATGATATGAAATTTGTTTATATTATTGACTAGCGACAGATGGTATGAAATTTGTTTATATTATTGACTAGCGAAAGATGGTATGAAATTTGTTTATATTATTGACTTGCAACAGATGGTATGAAATTTGTTTATATTATTGACTAGCGACAGATGGTATGAAATTTGTTGATATTATTGACTAGCGACAAATGGTATGAAATTTGTTTATATTAATGACTATCGACAGATGGTATGAAACTTGTGTATATTATTGTCTAGCGACGGATGATATGAAATTTGTTTATGTTATTGACTAGCGACAGATGGTATGAAATTTGTTTATATTATTGAATAGCGACAGATGGTATGAAACTTGTGTATATTATTGTCTAGCGTCAGATGGTATGAAATTTTTTTATATTATTGACTAGCGATAGATGGTATGAAATTTTTATATATTATTGACAAGAGAGATGTTATGAAATTTGTTTATATTATTGACAAGATAGATGGTATGAAATTTATTTATATTATTGACTAGCGATAGATGCTATGAAATTTGTTTATATTATTGACTAGCGACAGATGGTATAAATTTGTTTATATTATTGACAAGCGATAGATGGTATGAAATTTTTTTATGTTGTTTACTAGGGACAAATGGTATGAAATTTGTTTATATTATTGACTAGCGACAGATGGTATGAAATTTGTTTATATTATTGACTAGCGACAGACGGTACGAAATTTGTTGATATTGTTGACGAGCGATAAATGATATGAAATTTGTTTATATTATTGACTAGCGACAAAGGTATGAAATTTGTTTATATTATTGACAAGCGACAGTTGGTATGAAACTTGTTTATATTATAGACTAGCGACAGATGGTATGAAATTTGTTTATATTATTTACTGGCGACAGATGGTATGAGATTTGTTTATATTATTGACTAGCGATAGGTGGTATGAAATTTGTTTATATTATTGACAAGATAGATGTCATGAAATTTGTTTATATTATTCACTCGCGACAGATGGTATGAAATTTGTTGATATTATTGACTGGCGAAAGATGGTATGAAATTTGTTTATATTATTTTCTAGCATTAAATTATATGAAATTTGTTTATATTATTGACTGGCGACAGATGGTATGAAATTTGTTTATATTATTGACTTGCGACAGATGGTAAAAAAATTGTTTATCTTATTGACTAGCGACAGATGGTATGAAATTTGTTTATATTATTGACTAGCGACAGATGGATTGAAATTTGTTTATATTATTGACTAGCGACAGACGGTATGAAATTTGTTTATATTGTTGACTAGCGATAAATGATATGAAATTTGTTTTCTATTATTGAGTGGAGACAGATGGTATGAAATTTGTTTATATTATTGACTTGTGACAGATGGTATGATATTTGTTTATATTATTGACAAGATAGATGGTATGAAATTTATTTATATTATTGACTAACGATAGATGGTATGAAATTTGTTTATATTATTGACAAGACAGATGGTATGAAATTTGTTTATATTATTGACAAGCGACAGATGATATGAAATTGGTATATATTATTGACTAGCGAAAGATGGTATGAAACTTGTTTATATTATTGACTAGCGACAGATGGTATGAAATTTGTTTATATTATTGACTGGCGACAGATGGTATGAATTTTGTTTATATTATTGACTAGCGATAAATGGTATGAAATTTGTTTTTTTTTAGTTGCGACAGATGGTATGACATTTGTTTATATTATTCACTATCGACAGATGGTATGAAATTTGTTGATATTATTGACTAAGGATAGATGGTATGAAATTTGTTTATATTATTGACAAGATAGATGGTATGAAATTTATTTATATTATTGACTAGCGATCGATGGTATGAAATTTGTTTATATTATTGACTAGCGATATATGATATGAAATTTGTTTATATTATTGACTAGCGACAGATGGTATGAAATTGGTTTATATCATTGACAAGAGACAGATGGTATGAAATTTGTTTATATTAATGACTTGCGATAGATGGTATGAAATTTGTTTATATTATTGACTAGCGACAGATGGTGAAAAATTTGTTGATATTATTGACTAGCGACAGATGGTATGAAATTTGTTTATATTATTGACTAGCGATAGATAATATGAATTTTGTTTATATTATTGACTGTCGACAGATGGTATGAAATTTGTTGATATTATTGACTAGCGACAGATGGTATGAAATTTGTTTATATTGTTGACTTGCGACAGATGGTATGACATTTGTTTATTTTATTGACTAGCGACAGATGGTATGGAATTTGTTGATATTATTGACTAGCGACAGATGGTATGAAATTTGTTTATATTATTGACTAGCGATAGATGGTATGAATTTTGTTTATATTATTGACTGTCGACAGATGGTATGAAATTTGTTGATATTATTGACTAGCGACAGATGGTATGAAATTTGTTTATATTGTTGACTTGCGACAGATGGTATGACATTTGTTTATTTTATTGACTAGCGACAGATGGTATGGAATTTGTTTATATTATTGACTAGCGACAGATGGTATGAAATTTGTTTATATTATTGACTGGCTACAGATGGTATGAAATTTGTTTATATTATTGACTAGCGACAGATGGTATGAAATTTGTTTATATTATTGACAAGCGGTAGATGATATGAAGTTTGTGTATATTATTGACTAGCGACAGATGGTATGAAATTTGTTTATATTATTGACAAGCGACAGATGGTATGAAATTCGTTTATATTGTTGACTAGGGACAGATGGTATGAAATTTGTTTATATTATTGACTAGCGACAGATGGTATGAAATTTGTTTATATTATTGACAAGCGGTAGATGATATAAAATTTGTTTATATTATTGACTAGCGACAGATGGAATGAAATTTGTTTATATTATTGACTTGCGACAGATGGTATGAAATTTGTTTATATTATTGACTAGCGACAGATGGTATGAAATTTGTTGATATTATTGACTTGCGACAGATGGTATGAAATTTGTTTATATTATTGACTAGCGACAGATGGTATGAAATTCGTTTATATTATTGATTAGCGACAGATGGTATGAAATTTGTTGATATTGTTGACTAGCGACAGATGGTATGAAATTTGTTTAAATTATTGACTAGCGAAAGATGTTATGAAATTTGTTTATATTTTTGACTTGCGATAGATGGTATGAAATTTGTTTATATTATTGACCAGCGATAGATGGTATGAAATTTGTTTATATTATTGACAAGATAGATGGTATGAAATTTGTTTATATTATTGACAAGATAGATGGTATGAAATTTGTTTATATTATTGACTAGCGATAGATGATAAATACCATTTGTGATATTTGAATGTCAAATAACTCAAATTGCAAGAAACTTAAAGTTGGTTTGTTATTGCAATTAAAAGCTCTTATTAGACAATAGTAATTATATGTATTAATCCTACAATGTTATTTTCACTTCCCATTGATATATAACTTTAAAAAATACAGTTTAAGATGATTATTAAGATGACAACAGTTGTACAGAGTTTATTGTAGCTGTTTTATAGCTCTCAAATGCTACTCAGAGTTCATGAGAACTGTTGTATAGATCTCAACTGTTACCCAGAGTTCATGAGAACTGTTGTATAGATCTCAATTTTTACCCAGAGTTCATGAGAGCTGTTGTATAGATCTCAACACATATATAGTTCATGAGAACTGTTGTATATATTTCAACACATATCCAGTTTATGAGAACTGTTGTGTAGATCTCAACACACATGCAGTTTATGAACACTATTGTATAGATCTCAAAACATATACAGTTTATAAGAACTGTTGTATAGATCTCAACGCTTAAATCCCCTCTGTTTGCTAATTAGTATCAATTTTTTCTGAGAACACCGATTTAAGTGTTTCTTAATGTTAAAGCACTGTTTCCTTATAGATTAGTTGAGAATCATATGCTACTGGTGTAAACATAACCTCACGTTTTGTTATTGCATTGTTTTCTCAATAAGAAGGTTATATCTTGCGATGATATGAAGTAGGAAAACATAGTGTGGTCTCTGGAATTTTCACTTAGAATAGCCAATATTATTTCAAAGTTACCTCTCCGTAGCTCTATCCAGAATAACGTCATTTTGAAGGTTAAATGTTTATATCCCTCAAGGTACATATATTGAAAATGTTATTAAAAAGGATATTTTGATAACATCTTTTCAATTATAAATTCGATATTTCACAATTAAATACCAGAGCTATATAGTTAGTTGAATTTCGATATGTTTAATGGCACTTAAACCAATTAATGGTGAAAAGGAAAACTGCCTTCCTCTCCCACTTATGCGCTCTAGACGTCAAACATTTAATCTGTCTAACGAAGAGCTTTTTTGAAAAACGTTACTAGAGAAACAAATGAATTGAAAATTCATTGCTCTTTCAAACATCTTGCTGATTGTGGTTTGAATATAGCCAGAAAGTAAGAGAGCAGAAAGAGTCTAACACCTTTTGACCTTTTGTTTCTGGCGCAATAAAAATATTGTATCGTGGAAGAGCTTCTACCTTAATCCAATGTCATTATTGGAAGAGTAATTGGTAATGTTGGACCGAACGATAATGTAATTGTGGGTTACTTGCCCGTCTCTCCTAATATGAAACGGAAGCAAACTCAGACTTCTACCTTCACAAGTTCTGTGTTTATTTATGAAAGTGATTTTCTTCTCACAAAGGATGGATTGTATTTTAAAAATGTAATACGTACTTTCAAGACTCAACCGGTCCCTGCATGGTCAGTAGAATAAGGTACTCGACTCACAATCCGAGGGTTGCGGATTCGAATCCAGGTCACACCAAACAAGTTCGCCTTTTCAGCCCTGGGTAATTCTTGGTTTAGCTGGATTGGAGAGCATTAATATGTCATGATAATTCTTGGTTTAACTGTATTGTGTGGCAATAAAATGACATGATAATTATTAATTTAACTGTATTGAATGGCATTAAAATGTCATGATAATTCTTGATTTAACTGTATTGTACGGCAGAAAAATGTCATGATAATTCTTGATTTAACTGTATTGTATGGCAATAAAATGCAATAATAATTATTGATTTAACTGTATTGTATGGGAAAATGTCATGATAATTCTTTATTTAACTCTATTGTACGGCAGAAAAATGTCATGATAATTCTTGATTTTACTGGGCCCGGCATGGCCTAGCGCTTTAAGGCATGCGCTTCGTAATCTGAGGGTCACGGGTTCGCGCCCGAGTCACGCCAAACATGCTCGCCCTCCCAGCCGTGGGGGCGTTATAATGTGACGGTCAATCCCACTATTCGTTGGTAAAAGATTAGCCCAAGAGTTGGCGGCGGTGGGTGGTGATGACTAGCTGCCTTCCCTCTAGTCTTACACTGCAAAATTTGGGACGGCTAGCACAGATAGCCCTCGAGGAGCTTTGTGCGAAATTCCAAAAAACAAACAAACAAACTTGATTTTATTGTGTTGTATGGCAGTAAAATGTCATGATAACTCTTGATTTAATTGTATTGTATGATATAAAAATACCATGATAATATTTGGTTTAGTTGGATTGGATTACAGTAAAATGTCATGATAATTTTTGTTTAGCTGGATTGGATGGAAGTAAAATGTCATGATAATTCTTGGTTTAACTGTATTGAATGACGATTAAGTGCCATGATCATTTTTGGTTTAGCTGAACTTGATAAAAGTAAAATTTCATCATAATTCTTGACTTGACTTTATTGTATGGCAAAAAAGTGTCTTGACAATTCTTGGTTTAGCTGGATTGGATAGAAGAAAAATTCGATGATAATTTTTTCTCTAGTTGGATTGGATAATAGTAAAATATCATGATAATTCTTGTTTAGCTGGATTGTATGGCAGTAAAATGTCATGATAATTCTTTGTTTAGTTGGATTTGATAGCAGTAAACGTTCATGATAATTTTTAGTCAAATGTCTTCGTTCAACTGGATTGTATGTTAGAAAAATGCCGTAATAATTCTTGGTTTAGCTGTATTGTGTGGCAGTAAAATGCCACGATAATTCTTGTTTTAGTTGGACTGCATGGTAGAAAACTGTCAGGATAACTTTTTGTTTAACAGTACTGTATGGCAGTAAATTGGCATGATAGTTTTTGTTTCAGCTGGATTGTATGGTAAAGAAATGCCATGATAATTCTTGGTTTATCTGGATTGAATGACAGTAACATTTCGTGATAATTCCTGATTAGCAGGACGGATATTCTTGTTTTGGAGAGCACTTTACTCTACTTAATTATTAAAACAGGAACTTTGTTCATAACACTTCGAATCATTAGCGCCCAGCCATTTCGTTTCGCGTACGCCCTTAGTGATCACCTTTACTTTCAGGGGAAACACGTTCTACAGTTTGACAATGTTAACGTGTGCTATCCGGATCGGATGTTGGATCGCGACACGAGAGAATAACGTGCGATTTGGACTTCTTCTGTCTTCTTTTATTTTATACCAAACTCTTAATGAAGGTGTCACAAAAACTGAGATAAAAAGGCTTAATTTTAAACTGTTTTCTTACTTCCTATATCTGGCCATGTTTATGAATGTAATCATTTTTCACAAGATTAATATATTAGATGCGCGTTTCACATGAAATACCTTATAAATACGCATCAATACGACGATTATGCACTAATGCAATAATTTCTGGTAAGGGCTGATTTTTAGATTTCACACAAGGATATAGTTCTCGTCATGACTGAAGAATATAATTTATAACTCTTCTAATTAAGTAGCCCCCAGTGGCTCAGCGGTATGTCTACGGACTTCCACGCTAAAATCCGGGTTTCGATACCCGTGGTGGGAAGAGCACAAATAGCCCATTGTGTAGCTTTGTGCTTAATTCAAAACAACAACAACAATATAATTAAGCAAGGGATCACTGGTCAAGAGCGTTTGTTTGCCGTATTCTAACAGTAAAATAATTCATAACCGTTTTAATTAATTAGGGATTATAAGTATAAAGCGTCTTTTGCCATACTTAAACAAGTTTGTTGTTTTTTTAATTTCGCATAAAGCTACACGAGAACTATCTGTGCTAGCAGTTCCTAATATAGCAGTGTAGGACTACAATGAAGGCAATTAGTCATCACCACCCACCGCCACCTCTTGGTCAACTCTTTTACAGACGAATAGTGGTGATTGACCGTCACATTATAATACCCTCACGGCTGAAAAGGCGAGAACATTTCGTGTAACAGGGATTCTAACCCCAAACTCTCAGATTCCGAGCACCCTAACCACCTGGTCATGTTGGGCATTTAAACAAGGAAATAATTTATAACTGTTTTAATTACGTGTGGATTATTTGTTTAAAGCGTTTCTTTGGTATATTTAAGCAAGAAAATAACTTATAACCGTTCTGATTTAGTGTGAGTTATTAGTGTAAATCGTTTTGCTACTTTATTTGAACAGGAAAAAAAATTAATAACCGTTAAATTAAAGTCTGGGTTTTTAATGTAAAGCGTTACGTTGCTATATTTAAACAGGGGAAAAAATCATAACCATTCCAATTAAGTGGGGAATTAGTGATGAAAACGTTTTTCGTATAGTAAGGTGACGTCATCTTTTTTGTGAGTGTGGCAAAAGATTCAAATTCGCTAGCTGCAGAATGCGATACGAGTACCCTATCTCCAGGCCATGGCAGGCCTGAATTTGAGAGACACTGTTTTAGTTTAGAGATACATAATAAACTATCTGAGCTCTGTCCGCCACCGGAAACTGAACCCTGAAATTCAATTATACTGAGATATAAATCAATAACACAAAACAGATGCCGTTAGAACATACTGACCTGAAAAATGTTCTGCACCATAAATCAGCTGAAGAAATGTGTAACATTTCTTAGTATATAATTAATGAATCTGTCAACACATTCTTTCCCTTATCACCATGAAAAAAAATTTCCATTGTCGAACGTAAATGTTATCAAGAGAAGAAAAACGTAACTAAGTGTAAAATGAAACCGTGCGTGAAAGAAGTCATCAACATAGTAGTAAAAACAGGAGTTTAACAGGAATTTAACAATTACCTAAAAAGAAACATAGGAAGGTTTTGGTTTCGTTTTTTTTGTTTGTTTTTGTAAAATCCCAAACTAAGGTAAATAATAAATCAAAACGTCACTAATATGAAAGAATAATTCAACTTTATAAAATACGGACAAAGTTGAATTTCCTAACCATGCTGTAAGTTTTCCAATAATTTTTAAGGAAATCTGTCTATTAGATATTATATTTTAGAAAAGCTAACCAGTGTTGATTTATGAGAGAAAATAAATATATTGAAATTAGACCCCTATAAGGTACATAGCTTAACTATCAATCGTAAGATAATTTTTGAAAATACTTTTAGTTTGTGTTTAAGCACAAAACTGCTGACAATAGTCTATTTAGGTATCGAACCAAAAGTTCTAGCGTATATGCCCTCAAGCCTATAACTGAACCATCGAAGTCAAGTAGAGAAGGAGTCAGTTTTGTATTATTTTCAAAGTTTTTAGGAGATGAAAACAAGCTTTTGTGAAATTGTCATATTACCTTCCGTAGTACGTAACGAAGTGGAATAATATATATATATATAATGGAAAAAGTGAGCTGGCAAACTGTATATTTATCATATTAGTCTGTACGATAGCAAATGAAAGGAACAAACACAATCATGAATGCTCGCTGTTTTATTATAAGAGTGTATGCATTTTCTTATATACCCATTTGTTAATTCAAAGATAATAACACCTAACATTTCTTGTGAATTGGTAAATCATCATTCAAGTTGAGGATATTTCTTATTACGAACTATGTTTCTTTATCAACTGCCTGAAAATTTAATGTAAAAATGGTTATTAATACAACAGATTCTAAGCAGAAACTTATACATTTTACTGTTCTTTAAGTTAAATAAAATGAATCCAGTTCTATGGATAAAAATGTCCTTTCCTTCGATAAAATAAATCCTTTTTTACAGATAAAATGTCCTCTCCTTGGATAAAATGAATTCTGTTCTACAGATAAAAATGCCCTTTCCTGCGATAAAATAAATACTTTCTTATAGTTAAAATGTCCTCTGCTTGTATAAAATGAATTCTGTTCTATATAAAAAATGCCCTTTCCTTCGATGAAATAAATCCTTTTTTATAGATACAATGTTCTTTTCATGGATAAAATGAATTACGTTCTATAAATAAAATGTCCTTTATTTTACCAAGTGTTTTATGTGTTTTTCATATTTCACCACACGTCTTAAAATCGTTGCACTTCACAAAAACACCCTCAAGCTGGTGATCTGTGTGCATTCTATGTAAATTTTTGATAAAATCTGAATACTATTTTTTAATGAGCACTTCTTCTTCCATACAAATAGTAAAACCTATTGAAAACAAATATAAACCCAGTCTTCTGATTTTAAAGATTTAAAATATTATTTTTAACCACAGTTATATTTGAAAATATCTTTAAAAAATACAAGAGCCCAATTTAAATACTGTACATACCGAAATCAAATGCCTTATTTTGCTAATGAATTAAGCATTTTTGGAACATTTATTTTTTGTGAAATCGATAAAGGTGGTTTGAAAGAAGTGATCAATATTTTATTCAGATAGTATGTACAGATAGTTTATTTGTATATACTACAAACATCCAAACATAATTTTACCTTTAAACCAATCTCATAATAATATTTTACATCTTTAACATAAAAGTTTCCTAAAACACTTTCAGTTCATTATCAGACAGATATATTAGGTGTGTGTGTGTGTTTTCATTATTAAACCTTTCACCAGGTGTGTGTGTTTTCATTATTAAACTTTCCATCAAATGTTTGTGTGTTTTCATTTTAAACCTTCCACCAGGTGTTTGTGTGTTTTCATTTTAAACCTTCCACCAGAATATTAAAACCAAATCGGTGTTATGTGAAAATTTAAAAACATTGTTTAAAATGTTCTCTCATCTAGACAATAAGAAATACTTTAGTACTATCATTCTAAAATAAAGAATAAAGATTTAAGTTTCACAGTTGGGTATAAAAGGTAAAATTTGACAAACAAGTGTTATTAGTTCATGTATCATTTCTTTGACCTTTGCATGTTCAGTTTGTTTCTATGTTGTGGACAAGATGGCATATGTATACTTATCTAATGGATAGTTCTTTCTTTTTCATCAAGCAAGTTTGTACTGACTTTAAGGTATTCCGTAACTAAAAACGAAAAATATTGTTTCAAAACCACCAAACAACTATACTTTTTTATGTCAAGTCTTACTAAAAAAAAAATTATATGACACAAAAAGTACTACCAATTAAATTTGACCAATTGAGGAATTTATCACATACTTAGAAGAATATTAATCCGTTTTCCAAATTTACTATTACGAAAAACGTGACTTTAAAACAACAAGCTCAATCCACTATTATCACATAAAAAAGAGCATTAGAATACATAAGACAATACCTTGCAAACGTATTCACTCCCCTGCAAAGTTTTTACACTTTGTTGTCGTTTGAGCTTGCAATCATGAAACTTTCATATGAAACAAACATATCTAGGATCTACACGGTATACTACAAACGAGAGAGCTAAAAAAAGCGCTGATATTATGTAAGTGAGTTAGATTCTAAAAGAAAATGTAAATATTCACAATTATATAAATATCCAACCAGTTTGATAGGTCACAAACTTATTATAATGGTCTATCGATGTGTAATTAAAGTGGTTTAACTTCATAGTAAATGCATCTGTTCAAGCTACATCTCACATAGTGTTATAACAAACCAACCATGAAGACCAAGGAGATTTCCAAACAAGTCAGAGATAAAGTGATAAAGAAGAACAGATTAAGAGAAGGTTACAAGAAAATTTCAAATTCACTGATTTTCTGTTTGTTGCTTTGAGTACAGCGGAGTCCATTATTGAGAAGTGGAATGTGTTTGATACTATCCAGATTAGACCATCCTTCCAAACTAAGCAACCAGGCAAACAGAAAACTGGTTAAGAATGTCACTGGGAAGCGAACATTGACTTTCAAAGATTTTCATTTTTTTCACATCTGAGACGGAAGTCAATGTTCATATATCCTCAACATCCTGGTTTCTACCTAAAGTTGACTTGTATGGACGAGTGACAATTACAAAGTATGTAAGTGATACTGCAAACATGTGAATGAATGTTTTATGGTCAGACAAGACAAAAAATGACTTTGAGAGAAAGCATGTGAAATGACACTACAGTAAAGTAGCAAAAGTGTTTTGGTGCAAGCCTAAAACAGCATATCATGCAGTCAACATCACATCACTTGTTAAAAATGGTTGTGGCAGCACTATGTTATGTGGCTGCTTCTCATTAGCAAGGATTTAGAAACTTGTAAGTATTAAGAAGAAGATGGATGGTGTAAAGTACAGATGAATTCTGATGGAAAACCTGCTTGAGTCAGACAAGACTCTAAAATTGGGTCGAAAATTCACATTTTAGCAAAACAATGACCCGATGCACAAGGCCAAATACACACACTGGAGTGGTCTCAAAAGAAGAAAGTGGATGTCCTAGAGTGGCCCAGTCAAAACCCTGACTGGAATCCAATGAAAAATTTATTGCAAGACTTAAATATTGCAGACCATCAACGATCCTCGACGAATTTGTTAGAATTACAGTGTTCCCTCGTGTATCGCGGTAGATGCGTTCCAAAACCCCCCGCGAAAGGAGATTTTCCGCGAAGTGGGATCGCCGATTTTTACGTATATATTTATGTGCATTTAGACTTTTAAAACCCTCCCTGTACAACTATTTAACCCTCCCATTACAATACTGTTCATTATTGCCGAAATAATAAGAAAAATTATTATGATATTAAGCCTTAAAATTAAAAATTACATATCTTCAGCAGGTGGTGTCTTTTCGGGGGACACCACTTCCTCTTATGTGGAAGGTGAATCGGCGATTTCTTCGTCGGTCGTTACAACTTCAGTAACAGTACTTGCCACCGGTACCCTTTTTTTCTTGCTCGGCTGGAAAAACATTGTTATTGGCAGTTGTTTTCTCTGCCTCTTTAGCCTATCGAAAATCATTTGATAAGGAGTCATCAATTCTTCTATTTTATTGCAAAATTATACTGATCGAACCATATGGTTGTCTCATTCCTGTGAGCACTCCTTCACTTCGTTAATTCGTTTCATTAGTTTACCTAGCCGCTCTAACGACCATCCACTTTGCTCGATTGTTTCCTCGGCTTCTTTCGGTGTTTCCTCTTCGTCGTCTTCCTCGGCAACAGACTTCGTCAGTGCTTCTAAGTCTTGGTCGGCGAGTGGTTCGGATTCTAAGTCAATCAGTTCATCTACGTCTTCCTTCGTCATTTCGGCAAATCCTTCACCTTTGATTAACGAAGCTAATTGCTCAGCTTTTTGAACAGCCGAGTGTTGGATTTCTTCAGGCGTGAATCCCTTGTCGTCGTGCACAACTTCAGACCACAACTTCTTCCAGCTTGCATTAACGGTGCAGGGCTTCATCTCTTGCAATGCCTTATGAACATTTTGAAGACATGTAGCGATGGTGAAAGACAATCTAAATGGGTAGCTGTCATTGGCCGTCTTTCATTTCTGCACCAATCATATCCCGTCTTGCACATCGCTACGCCATGAAGCTGATCTCGCGTAGCCTTCGCAGACGCACAATGCGTACATCTATAGCCTTTCCAGTTGGTTCTGTTTCCATTTTTACGCTGTTATAAACTCAAATATATGTTTATATTTCAAAATATACCTGTTTTTTTCTTTACACTATTAATTATATTTATTTTTAATATTTTAATGGTATTTAATGCTATATTTTAGATTTAATGTAAATTATTTTATATATATATATGTGGGGGTCGGCCGAGCCCGCGAAGTGGCGAGGGAACACTGTAGAGCAATTTTGGAGGAATAATGGGCAACAATTAAATAATCCCCTTATATAAAACTAGTAGAGACTTATTCCGAAAGTCTCACTACAGTCGTTGCTGACTTAGGAGGTTCAATATTTATGTATTTAGGAAATTTCAATCGATATACTTTCTTTGCAGATTTTGCTAACATTCAACCTCCTTCATACATAACAGTGTTAAGTTTGATTATTACAGTTTTGAATAAAAGCAAGTCCATTAAAAAGAACTGTTTAGATCACTTGTATTTCATCAAAATGTAGTGTTATAGTTAGCAGGTTAATACTTTTGCAAGGCATTGTATATGTACTAAAACAATGAATTGGTAAACGTTCCCAGATATTTTATAATGATCTGAATCTTAGAACTGCAGCAAAGCTTTGGCGAAATCAACACAAGTGTAAAAAAGATTTTTACTTTTCTCAACAAAGGGCCATTGAAGTATTGTCGATGGCATTATTTAAGTAATTTAAATTAAAGCATTAAATTATTTGAATTGAATTCAAACACTTATTCTTTTAAACAGGTTGTATTTATAAAATATATTTCTATTTGCTTAATGTACATACACAACAATTAATTAATAATGGACTGAAAACTTATATGAACTTAATTATTAAAAGTGAATGAGCTTTATTATATTTCACTTGTGCACCCCACTAGTACAGCGGTATGTCTCCAAACTTTCAACGCTAAAATCAGGGGTTCGATTCCCCTCGGTGGGCTGAGCAGATAGCCCTTTGTGGCTTTGCTATACGAAAAAACACACATATTTCACGTGTATAGCTCATCAGATTCGGGCTTCACGTAACGATGTCCAGATATGTTCCTGGGTGAGAAGTTCTTATTGTCCATAGATTGTTTCTCAAAGCGTTTTGTAAATAGTCAATAGTATTTTGTGTACATTGATATGGAGTATCTTTAAGGCCAGCGTTTGAAATTGATGAAAACAGAAACAGCAGTGTGTATGTGTGTGAAACATCTACACATATGTATATATATTTTTATTATTTATCTTAATATATTACTATAAACATCAAGTCTCAACAAAGTAATTCTGTAATAAATGTTATTCTTGCTAAAGACAACTGAAATAACACTAGCATGATTCTAAGTAAAAAGTGTATTCATCAAAAACCTTAAAAAATTATAGACGGGGACTTTTACAAACTACCCATCCGAAACTGAAAGAATGACTGTGTTTAAAATGTACATTAAAACTTCATTTGGCCGACCACCAACATTAAGAGACTCAAAACTATCAACTTCTTATACTTAATATACAGAGTATTAATTTAACTAAATAAAAAGATTGCTATTGATATAGGTTATAATTTTGACATCACTGAGTGTTTTTATTAATAGAGGTTATAATTTTGACACCATTGAATGTTTCTATTGATAGAGGTTATAATTTTGACATCACTGAGTGTTTTTATTAATAGAGGTTATAATTTTGACACCACTGAACGTTTTTATTGTTAGAGGTTATAATTTTGACACCACTGAATGTTTAATAACAAAAAATATAAAAAATATAAGTCATGTTTTATTAATAAATATATCAAAATAAGCAACATCTACGACAAAATTGTTTGTTTTTCTTGTTAAACACGAAACTACTCGATAACCTTTCAGTCTCCGTGCCCCACACAGTTGTATAACTCAGCTATTAGCGTTACAGTTAGACCATCAGATTTACCACTGAGCAACCGGTGATAGTCTACGATAAAAAATAAATAGTACAGTAATATTACCAGAGATATTCAAAGTGTGAACCACCAAGTCGCCAGTGTGTTCACTAAATCGTCTTATTTCTAAACCAATTAACAAAATTAAATAGTAGTTTCTAATACGAAAGGCAAGAAAGAATATTTTGGATAATATATATATATATACTCTTCAAAACAAGAAACGCAAAAGGGATCCGAAAACATCGGATATTCGTGTCCAATAAATTTGTTTGAGAGATCTGCATGTTATGCAAGTGCAACATGTGCAAAATCCCTATAAAAGTGACGGGTTCTCGGTTTCCATAGCTCAGTGTTAAGCCACCGACACGCAATACAGTTACACCAAGACTGACTTAAGCACAACGCAATAACGCCATTGGTCGCTTGGAAGCAGGCGAATCTCGATCAGATGTTGCCAGAGCTGTGAATGTCCACCCAAGCACCATCACACGGCTATGGAATCGTCACCAACAACATGGATCAACTCGTGACCGTCCACGATATGGCAGACCTCGTGTGAACATGTCCGCACAAGATCGCTACATCCGGTTACGTCACCTTCGGGATAGAACACCACTGCGACGTCTACTACCTCAACCATACCAGGTTGTTGTTTTGAATTAAGCACAAAGCTACACAATAAGCTATCTGTGCTCTGCCCACCACGGGTGTCGAAACCCGGATTTTAGCGTGTAAGTCCGCAGACATATTACTGAGCCACCGGGGGGAAAAAACCATACCAATACTGGGTAGAATTACCGATCAGACCGTACGCAACCGTCGACGAGATTCTTAAGCCCCATGTGCAACCCATCATGGTGAACGTTAGCGATGTTTTTCAACATGACAAATCCCGTCCTCACACAGCCCGACTCACCACTGTCATCTTGAGACACCACAACATCAACGTTCTTCCCTGGCCCTCCAGATCACCAGATTTAAACCCCATCAAACATCTTTGGGATGAGTTGAACCGACGTCTGCGACAGCGACAACCTCTACCTCAGTTTGCAACAGCTTTGTAGGTTGAGTGGACAGACATTCCACAGAATGTGATTCTTCATATCATCGCTTCCATGGGCAGGAGATGCCAAGCAGTTATTGATGCTCACGGGGGGCATACTCGTTATTGACGTTGAGTGACGTTTAACTTCAACTAGTGAGCGTGAACATAGCCTTTGCAGAATTTGTATGTGCAAAGTTTCACACATGTCATATAGAACTACCCGGAATAAATTTGTTAACAATTTCTCTCAAGTTTTGCCTTTTGCGTTTTTTTTAAGAGTATATACATATATACGAAATTAGTTGTAGATGCGATAAAAATATATATTGGTCAAACTAAAAGTTATTTAAAATACCGTCTTATTGAACGTAAAATTTTGTACATAATAACAAATTATAATTTCTTCTCTTGCCGAGTCCCTGTAACACCAAACTTTTCAGCCCTGGGGGAGTTATAACGTGACGGCCAATCCCACTATTCGTTGGTAAAAGAGTAGCCCAAGAGTTGGTTGTTGCTAATGATGACTAGCTGCCTTCCCTCTAGTCTTACACTGCCAAATTAGAGACGGCTAGCGCAGATATCCCTCGTGTAGCTTTTTGCGAAATTCAAAAACGAACCTCTTGCCGAGGAATATTGTCAAAATTGGTCATTAAATACAATGGCCTAAAATCAGCTGACACTGAAATTAATTAAATATTACAAAATCATTAAAAAATTTTTGCTGTAAGTTGAAAAAGAATATTTGTTAGAAAGAGATAAAGAATTAGTCGATGTGGAATATTCATATCATAATAAATTTAAAATCATATCTGGTGCTACCCGGTTCCCCCATAGTTGTTTATTTTTCATGATAAACCTACCGGAAAATGTAGAATATTTCAAAGTTGGATCGACAAAACAATTATTATCATGTACTTTAAGCACTGTAGTCGTAATTTCAATAACTTAATAGTTGTTGTTTTTTTAAATTACCCATATGAATCTTTAAGTGTTGATAATCTTAACTAAAGAAGACCGCCTTGTCATTGGCAGAGTAACTGATATATACAAGGGCGTCAGGGTGGCAGTTTTCGTCTTCAGAAAAAAAATCAAATAAAGAATATTGGCTTGTCAACAAAACATACTTGGCATTATCAATCAAACATTAACAGAAGGTTAATACTGAGGAGGAAGCAGAAAGGTCAGGTAAGGTAATAATGAAAAATGGTAAAAGTAGAGGCGGAGGCTACTGAAGAGATGAACTTTAGGACAAGAAAAGTAACCGAGGTCCAAAACAAGAGATGTGGGGCGGAACCAGTCGGCTGTGATGTCACGCGCTGTACGTAGTATTAATGACCGGCAATTTCCAGGGTCTTTTAGTAAAGGAGTCAGGAAGAACGAGGATAGCACCAATGTGAATTATCTTTCCTCAGAGGAAAACGAAAGCCACAAACGTAGACAAACAATGAGATCTACACAGCACCTTACTTTAGCACGTTCAATAAATATAGAAATATTTGAGCACGGACATAGTCCATGAAGTTTATCATAAGTTGCAACGACTATCTTTTAATACTAAACATAATTTCAAATATAAAGTTATGTAATTCGTCCAACAAAACTATCCTTGAAAGCTAGCTATACATAACGAAACTAAATTTATCATTATTTTTCATTTTTTTTCCTGAAATGTACTAGCGGAACTTAATATGTGAAGAATATACGTATTACTAATTATTCAAAAATGAACGATTGTTTTGTTTTTAATTTCGCGCAAAGCTACTCGAGGGCTCTCTGCGCTAGCCGTCCCTAATTTAGCAGTGCTAGGCTAGAGGAAAGGCAGCTTGTCATCATCACATTTCGCCAACTCTTTTACCAACGAATAGTGGGATTGACCGTCACATTATAACGCCCTCATGGCTGAAACGGCGAGCATGTTTGGTGCAACGGTGATGCGAACCCGCGACCGTCGAATTACGAGTAGCACACTTTAACCCACCCGGGCTAAACATGAACGAATACCACCATTCCAAATTCTGTACACGTTCTATTTTCTTGGTATCGTGTATGATATTGTTATAAATCCTCACCCTCATTTGTTATGACTCTGGTTTAGCTTACTAGGAGAATAATGAAAATTAATTATCAATTTGTTTGTTTGCAGTCAAACACAAAACTACACAATGGGCTGTCTGTGCTCTGCCCACCAGGAGTCTCGAAGCCCGATTTCTGGCGTTAGTTGTCCTCTGTGTCACTGGGGCATTAATTATCAGAGAAGTTATACAATCAACGATCATTATGAAAACAGAAACGGTTCTGATCTGGTTCGACTTACTAGAACATTATGCATACACCTCTTCTCAAGAGCAGAAATTCCCTCGACACGTGTTTGTTTCACATTTGGCCAGTTATTGGCAGTAACTGTCCTGAATTCATCCTACTAAGATGTTGTAGTTTATGGTGTTTAACATATACAGTACAACTTGTAGAACTTATTGGTTTATACAGTAATGTTGTTACCCATCTCACAACATGTTAAGATCCTGTCCAGCTTTGAACGAATTCAGCAGTAAACTTTTGACAGATTTTATATAATGATGTTCCATAAAAACTTCATTCATCCAATTAAAACACAAGCGGTTGGTTTCTGCAACGTTAGACTCATATCTATCGTGCTGGACTACATTTTTTTTCTTTCGGTATATTTTGGCTAACTTCTAAGTACATTTTCTGACAGTTTTGGGGTTTGATGGACATTGGGCAAGGCAATCCTGTGGCAGCGGGATCTCACGTCCCCAATGCAGGTTATTTTGTGTAAAACTGGTTGATTTATTGATGAAAAATATAGCAGTAAAAATAACAACAGGTAAATGACTATCTAAAGTTATAATTTATTTATGAACATATAAAGATATCGTTCAGCCACCTGCAGTGTCCTGAACATATGCAGATATCACTCACCCTCCTCCAGTTCCCTGAACATATGCAGATATCACTCACCCACCCCCAGTGTCCTGAACATATGCAGATATCACTCACCCACCCCAGTGTCCTGAACATATGCAGATATCACTCACCCACCTCCAGTGTCCTGAACATATACAGATATCACTCACCCACCTCCAGTGTCCTGAACATATACAGATATCACTCACCCACCCCAGTGTCCTGAACATATACAGATATCACTCATCCACCCCTCAGTGTACCTCATTACTTCTTCTTTCACGTTAGGAAACACGTGATTATTCTCATTGGTTTACAGAATTTCTGCCATTAGATGAGAAATAAACTGTAGTACCGAACTGAAGTTGAAACCATTTACTGGTTTCCTTGCAACACTTTGTGTTAATTTGTCTTAATGGTACACTTCAACCCATCTGCTAAATAATCTATCACAACTAATAAGTAACAATTTCTTGCATTAGACGAAGAATAAACTCAGATGGTTCAGAACTGTCCATTAGGCCTGCCGCTTTCATGATTGATTTTTGTTTTAAACTAAAACAAATTTTAGTTCATTTGATCATTCCAGACTAATAGCCTCTGTTTACCATCTTATTTATCGTTTTTATTTTTCCTAAATGACTCGCTGTTTGATGGGCTTGTAATACAATTAGTCTTACAAATTGGGAACAACGCGTATAAACTCATAATTATTTGTAGCTTCTGTCCTTTTATACAACAAGAAATATATTTCCTTTCTCTAATTTTATTAATGGAACATTAATATTTTTCTTCTATTTCTAACTAAACGCTTTCATTTATTGCAATTTCTAAGTGTTTCTTTCTACTGCAATATGTGGAAAGCCCTTCGTGTAGTAGTTAAAAGAAAACACGACGAGCTTAACTCGTAACGAGGCTCTTTATTCTTTGATGCGCTGCTTTTCGAGGAAAAATTAGTTTTACCTAACTTTTTTATTTTGAGACAAGTTGCGATGGGTAGTTAGATATTCATTTCAAATTAGTTATACAGGCATATTTGTATGGTTTCGTTACTTTTCGTTACTTATTAGCAACAGAACTAACACGATGTAGTTCTAGATATTAGTTCAGTAGTAAAGTTACTTCGAAGTTTCTATTAAATCTGTCTTAGCACCAAATTTTTCCACTTGATATTTGGTGTATTAAGTGTAGCAATTTGTATTTGCAAATGTTGTACATGACAAGTTGCTAGATTTGCACCCTGGTTGTAATCATTGGTTTATCATTTGTACTGGCCCGGCATGGCCAAGCGTGTTAAGGAGTGCGACTCGTAATCTGAGGGTCGCGGGTTCGCATCTCTGTCCTACTGACTATGTTTGCCCTTTATATACATAATTTGACGTGTTATAATGGGACAGTCTCTCTAATCTTTCGCTGCTACGTTATGACGGCTGGCACAGATGACCGTCGTGTAGATGTGCGCGAAATTCAAACCAAACAAAGTCATCATATATAGCTGATTCATACAATATTCAGCCACTATTAAAATAAGCGGAAACTCACTGTTAATATACAGAGAATTTAATTAACGTGTACGAAACACAAATCATATTATTCACAAAATCAAACAAGACAAACAAAGTAATACCACAGTTACATATGGACACAACTTTCTTACACTAGCAATATCAGTGAAGTTCTTAACCCTCATACACACGGTGGGGGTCAAAAATGGGCCCACTTGTGTTTAAGTTGTTACAGAAATATCAAAGGTGTGAATTTCGGGCCTATAAATGTACCTAATTTAATCTATACTAATACGTTTAACATGTAGTTTATGCAAATGGGGTATTACACCCATTGTCTAATGTCGAAATTCACGTTTTCCACATTGGGTGTCATTTTTGGCCCCCGTTTAAAAAAACTCAATTACATTTCTGGTAAACAATCAAATAATATATTGATATGAAATTTTGTGTTCTAGAACATTCTAGAACACTCTATAAATGTTCTCGAGCATTCTAGAATGTTCTGGAACACAAAATTTCTATATAAATGATGCTTACCTTCTCTATCGCCAGCGCCATCCAGATTTCGCATCAAAGTACCAAAAAAGAGTAAGATGTGAATTTCTGAAGTTGCTTACTAATGAATTACTGCCTGAAGAAGATACAAATGAAGTGATCCCTCCAAAAAGACAAAAAGTTGTTGAAGAGAACGTTAGGAAATGGTGTCAAATATGCGCACGTGATTCAAGGAAAAAACTTCTTCAAAGTGTATCAAATGTGGTAAAATGGCTTGCAATGACCACAAAGTTACCCAGAGGGTATGCATAAATTGTATAGAATAAATATTTTGTCCAAATTTATACTTTGCTTATATGAAAATAATTTTTTTTTAAATATTTTGATGAGGGTCAAAAATGACCCCCAATGTGGGCAACGTAATTTTTTTGAATGTGTGTACTAGGGTTAATATTAAACTAAATACCACACATTAATAATATAAAAACCAAAATTTGAAAAGGAACAAGTTACCCGAGTTGTGAGACTGGCAACAAAGGAGGACCTGCACCAGAAAACATAGTCAAAATTTACGGGACGTATCTAAAACCAGCGGATGTATATGTCTGTGTATAACATGGATAAATGTATCAACAAACAATTGCAAATAGTACGTTTTAACGAAAGCGTATTGAAGTCGAACGAATAAGAAAACGATTAAGATTTTACAAGACTATCCAAACATTCTACGACTATCACACAGATTTGTGGATATCTTGCTTCAATATTGTTAGAAATATATTAATAGAAATTAACTGATGTAAATTAAAGAGTTATATGATGATCCTTCCCTCATTTCTATAAATATCGTGAATAACAAACTTACAAGCTAAACACTTCTTGGTAACTGAATTCTAGACATAAGTGTAGTTCTATTATAAAACATTTTTGTGTATAAAAATAGTATTATGTGTGAATATCACAGCTTAGTGAAACTGCATTGTGAACCCAGACTAATAGTGAGATCATAAAACTAATGAGAATTGACGAGTTAATATTACTCGATGATTGTTTGTTTGTTTTGAATTTCGCGCAAAGCTACCCGAGGACTTTCTGCGCTAACCGTCCCTAATTTAGCAGTGTAAGATAAGAGGGAAGGCAGGTAGTCATCATCAACCACCGCCAACTCTTGGGCTACTCTTTTACCAACGAATAGTGGGATTGACCGTCACATTATAACGCCCCCACGGCTGGGAGGGCGAGCATGTTTGGCGTGACGCGGGCGCGAACCCGCGACCTTCAGATTACGAGTAGCACGCCTTACGCGCTAGGCCATGCCGAGCCCAAATTGAATGTATTATATGTATCAAATTCAGACAGTAGAAACATTAACCATATTTCTATTGTGATATGGGTTGTTTTAAACAATAAGTAACGGAACTGCTTCAATGGTCTATTGTCGCAATTTTCCACAAAAAAATAAAACTCTAACAACACTTGGAACAAAATTTTGTTAAGTGCTAATAAACATGTGCCTGTCTAGGACATGATAACAATTATAATAAAAAATAGAACATGAATATTAATATTAATTACTTGAACTGTTGGAATGAGGAATACGAGTCAAAATAATAAAATAACCTTATATAAATAAACATAATATTTTAAAATCACCTTTCTATGTCAATAACAATATCGAGCTATAAAACAGTAATAATTTACTAACTACATTTGTCACTAATTATCTCGTGACTCGGTTTATGAGGCTTATAGCAGGGCATTTATTTACTACTTTAGGTCACGAGAATACATCTCATGTGATCATAAATCCACATAATCTGTTGATACATTAACAATATCTCTACTTCACCATAAGGGAAACCTGCGTCAGTTTCATGATAGATACACATTTGTTCACAATAGACTTGATTAGTCAGAAGGTGGGTTATCTTTTTAATGTAACTAAAAACATATAGATCAAATAAACGGTGTAAGATACAAACGAATAATGAACAAAATCATAACATAAGAAAGTTTCTCACGTTACCACTCTGCCAGGGGTCTCGACTTGGCTGATTCAACTCCTAACTTCCCCCATCTTACAACAATTTACTTAGATAATGCATGTACTGAAAATCCTCTCGTGTTTTCAAAGTTTTCACGAGAAAGAAGACGGGGAAGTATAATCTTCTTAAACAAACCTGTAAAACGTTTCAGGCAAAATATTTCAAGTACATTATAAAAGCTTCAAAAATAAAACGTATTATGTATTTTCACGTGTAGGCTTTCACCGGAACTGTCTGGTTTTCACCAAGGGCTGAGTTGAGAATGCAATTTTCCACTTACAAAATTAGTCAAATTGCACATTTGTTTAATTTCTGTGTATTAATTGATTGACAATTTTGTTGTTGTTTTTTGTGTGTGTAACGAATTAATGTACGAAACTTTATGCACGGGTGATACACCACGCACACAAATATATCCATTTAATTATAATGCAATATACACATATAAAAACATCACTTATCATCGTGTAACAGTGTTCGGCAGACTGTCTTCAGATTAACACACGATAATCATGGTAGCGTCAACTGTTTCTTTTACGAGCTGTTATCTCGGTAGCCGGGTTTCCAATACTGTAGCGCCATCTATGAAGTTATAAGTTTAATTCACTCCTCCAGCATCGCGAAGTATATCGCCACAGGCAGAATTTAACCGAACTAAGACTTTTCAGAAAAACCTGCTTTAGTCATGACTGTGCCATAATAAAAATGGTTTTACATGTTGTAACGTTGTTTGCTAAAATGCATTCCTTAGCTGAACACAAATACAACTTTTTGAGGTTCGTAACTGAAATTCACCAAAACTATACTGTGGAACAAAACATATAACCTGTTAGTTAGCTGTAAACAAACTAGGGTGTGATATGTGGGGGAGACACGTTTATATTTACGTGAGGGAATGAATAGACACACAATTTATATTAAAAAGCAGTGAACTCGACGATGATTGAAGAAGGTCGAAACGTTGTTCGCTCCTCTACGTAAAAAATTTTCTCAACCCATACGAGCCGGTTTTACATATATGTTTTTCTTGACATCACTAAAAACAGTGTATATATATATATATATTGCCTTAGAAGTTTAACCCTCCTGGTTACAGTTTCGAAAAATTCTAATTCAACCAATTAAACGTGTTATACATAACAGTCCGCCAATTAACAGAAATGTAACGGTACACTACTGGATGACCAAACTATTTACCAATTTACATTTTATAAAATGTAGCTATGAAACCAGGGAAAGTTTCTCAAAATTTTAATTTTCACACAAATCCTTATTTTCTCAGCCTGTTAAAAATATTCTCCGTAGTCCTGATAAATAAACAGAGCTTAAGGACTAGCACTATTAAGCACAGTAGACGAATCTGTTGATTTGGTATTATATTATATTTTCAATTTGTTCATAATGAGCATAAGTTAGTTATAACGTGTCACTTGCCAGCAGTCTTTTGAAATAAATATGAAACGGATAAAAGTAAAAATAAGATATTCGTCGACATTCTATTTATTAACAAAAGCATAAAACTTACTAAACTAGAATCTATTACTCGGGAAAATTATATACAGCAAAGAGTACCTGCATCTTATAACATCAAACAACATCGTTTAACCTATGACAACACAACGAAAACACTACTTTTAATTATAATATGAGTTTAGCTTTTAGCTAAAATTAACATTGAGTTATGACTCTGAGTTTTAATAACATCATTTTTTTCCACAGAGATTCTGATATTTCTACTTCTCTTTGGATTTATACACCCGCTCAACACAGCATTACTTAAAACCTTAACATTGAGCTAAATGAATATTTAACACTTTTCACCATTAATAGATTAAAGGTCCGGCATAGCCAGGTGGTTAGAGCACTCGGCTCTCCTTTCTGCTGTGGGAACAATATAATGGTACGGTCAATCCCACTATTCGTTGGTAAAATAGTAGCCTAAGAGCTGGCGAATGGTGTTGATGACTAGCTACCTTACCTCTAGTCTTGAACTGCTAAATTAGGGACGTAACTTTGCGCGAAATTAAAAACAAACAAACAAAAATATCTAAATTGAACAAATATCTTGAAATTAACGGGTAACAAACATTTAGATCAAATAAACGTCAAATATTAAGTTGGAAGGAAATTCCTACTAATATTTTTGTAATGGTTTGAACAGTGAAAGGAATAATAAACAATAGAATGAGATATTTTATTTAAATACACCTAATAGTTTTACACAAATGCTTCATTGAAACCATACTAAATAATCTTCAGAATACTTAACTGAAGAAAAAATGTTTCGACACCAGTAGATGAAACAGCCAATAACTTTATATTTCTTTGTCAAAATATCTTTATTATTATTACACTTTGTAAGTAACTCGGGCACAATTTTCAAACAATGCAACCTTTATAACCAGACTGGTTTAGCAATTGGCAATAATCAAACAAAAGGAAAAAAGAAAGGAGATATCTTGGTCCTTTAAAGGATGAATAAACCGAGATAGGTGGATCAAAAGAAAGAACAAATAAACCGAGATAGGTGGATCAAAAGAAAGAACAAATAAACCAAGATAGGTGGATCAACAAATTATATTCTACCACTAAGATATAAAACATTTCTGAGTATATGTGTTATTGGTTACCAGTAGCAAACAGTTTTTTGGTATGATTACACTGACATGAGTCTATTCCTGGTAAGAATAGGCACAGTTTAAATGAACTTGATAGAAATAAGAAGAAAACGAGTAGTGCGAGAAAAGTATAATCTCAACACCAGTTCACTCACAAGAGATGTATGACTGGTGCTTTGGAGATCTTACTGCGAATTTACTGATTTTTTTTTAAGACTAAGGTCAAAATATACCTCAGAAAACAAATATTGGAGGAGTAACACCTTAAGCCTAGAGTATAATTTGGTCTATAAACCTTAGGCTAAAAATTAAAACCTCACAAAATTTATACTGGAGGTACAACACCAATGGCTCAGCGGTATGTCTGCGGACTTGCACGCTAAAATCCGGGTTTCGATACCCGTGGTGGGCAGAGCACAGATAGCCCATTGTGTAGCTTTGTGCTTAATTCAAAACAACAATAACAACAACTACTTGGATCAAAACAGTTTTCAACATTTTATTTTAAGTGTGAACAATGGCAGTGCAAGTAGAGAGAAAATAATCTTACTGCAAAAGATGGATTGCGGTAATTTGTGATGTTTCAATTTCAACAAGGTAATGCACATACAAGATACATTCTAAAGATTAAGGAAGAGAGCTATTGCTCTATTTGAACTACATTCAAGCATCTTTACATCGATAACATAATCTCACATAAGAAGGCCTTTGACAGTGCTTGTAATTAACTAAGGAAACTTCTGGATAAATTTAGAAAAGATAATCTAAAGGTGAACTTTAAAAATTGTGAATCGTTCCGTCAACAGATGAATTTCCTAGGAAACATATTCAGCAGAGAGATTGTGTCTACAGTACCATTGAAAACTGGTCCTGTCCAGAACTGGTCAATACCAAAAAAGCTTACGTGAGGTAAAATCATTCTCTAAAATAACTTTTCAAATACGTTCTTTGACTGCTGATTCTCAACAAACATTTAACAAGCTGAAGAAGGAACTGGCCACTACTCTTATGTTAACTTGCCCAATTCTTAGATATCAACTCATTTCGTATACAACTCCTAAAAATAATGTTACAGCTAATATGAAATGGAAAAAAAGTAAGTGTTTGCCTGCTATTGCAAAACACTAAATGCTACAGAATAAGAGATATTATACAACCAGAACTCTACTAAGTGTCGTCCGACCCTTCAGTTATTCCTTCCATTATATATAGGAACAAAAGTTTACACTTCGGTCGTATCATGCAACATCGAAGTGGCTGATGAAATTTCATAGTACTTTAAGCCAGATAGCAAGGTGGCTCCAGAAACTTCAAGATTAACATCATGAATTTCCGTGACAACACATTGTTATGAAACCCGCATGTTACTGAAGAGTGTAAAGACTGTGGAAAAAAGGAAAACATAAAGGAAGCATAACGAACCTAAGTTATAAGAGAGTATCATGCAAAATGTAACATCCACAAGTGGCAATGGAGAACTGATGTGGTCCAATACACACTTACGGGTTCGATATTGTATTAAGAATCAACACCAGTAGAGAAAAGTCGCCACTGAAAATAACTACGACATAAATCCCAAACACAACAGTTTACTGGACACAGTGGGATTTATTAAACTTATTGTGTGAGAAATGTAAACATACCAGTGAATAAAGATAACAACTACAGTTGGTACTTCTTCAATTTCTGCAACATCCAGAGAAACTCCCTCTCACTATCTTTAAAATATTTCTTAACATCTAGTAGTCTAACTGTTGAAAGGTTGTGGATATGATGGAGAGTTGTTCTGATTTCTGGTGTAAAATCTGTGAACATGCTATCTACGAAAAAAAAATGTCTTGAGTAATTAAAGTTGAAAACACTCAGAAGAATTGCTATTAATGTGATTGTTCCCTCGCTAGAAATTAATATTGAGAAAACATATATGGTGGTTATGATGCAAATTTTCACCAAGTGGTCAGAAGTATATGCTGATCCCAACTTGGAAGCCTAAATTATATCAAGGCAACACGTCAATGAATTTATCTTTAAGGTTTGGGGCGTTTTTGGAACTCCACTTAGATCAAAGATGGGAGTGTGAGTCAGTCTTGCTTGTGGAAATATATAGGAATGTTAGAGTAAAAATAAAACCTATGAGGACAGCTCTTCATCCAACTTCGGACGGAATGGTGCAGAGGTACAACTCTACACTATTAAATTAGTTAGACATTTATGTGGATGAAGATCATAAAAGATGTGATCAAGGGGGCTTCCACTGCTAGTTATCAGATATCCAGCGTTGTTTGCAGCTTCATGAAGCTAGAGACAACGCACTATTACCACGTTTAAAAGAGCATGCAAGTGTCATTAAATCTTCTGTACTCATTCAGAGAGCACGGTCACTCAGAGAATCTCACACAGAATACATAGAGACATTAAGGACCATCATTGATGTCATAAGTGACCTCACCTGAGAAATACTTACATCGGCTAGTGATAAAATAAAACGTTAGTATGGTGTTAATAGTTGTTAGATTGGATTCTTTTCACGTCACATGGCCTGGCTGCAGAATCCCTGCCATAAGAAAGGACAAGGTCAAAAATTTTACATGTGTTGGGAAGGACCACAAGTTTTATTGTAAACAGCCTGTTACTTTTCGTGCTGATTACCACATCACACTCGCTCAGACAGAACACCTCTTGTCTCCAAGAAGCTCTTGTCTTCCATGTGTCATCACTGAACACAAATTAAGAGAAAGTAAAATCAATATGTATTTGCAACAACATTACGCCAAAAAAACAAAAACGAATGCACACAACATCTGATGGCACATCTAGGCTCATTCAGTAGAGAATCTTTTAAGACTCTACAAATATTCTGAAGCTATTTTCTGGAGTTTCTATTCCAGGCGTAGATAAAATGATTTGTAGAGAGAGAAAATACACCCTCGCCACTGACTGTCCCAAGTCAAAGAAGGAACAAACCTTACACCACCGTCACTGACTGTCCCAAGTTAAATAAGGAACAAACCTCACACCCCCTGCCACTGACTGTCTCAAGTTAAATAAGGGACAGACCTTATACCACCGTCACTGACTGTTACAAGTTAAATAAGGGACAAACCTTACATCCCCGTCACTGACTGTCCCAAGTTAAAAATGGGACAAACCTTACACCCCCGTCACTGACTGTCCCAAGTTAAATAAGGGACAAACCTTACACTCCCTGCCACTGACTGTTGAAATAAAAAATGCTTTTCTTTGCTTCGAAACACCTGCAGCATGTTCACATTATCCTTGTGATTCTCAATGTGAGTCTAGGAAAGTTTAGCTTTTAAAAACACGTTGTAGCATGTTTACATTTTCTTTGTGATTCTTAGTGTGAGTCTAGGAAAGTTTAGCTTTCCATAGTTTCAAAACAAAAACATGCAACATGCCCAAACCTTCTTTGTAATTCTTAGGGTGTTTTCTGTTGAAGTTTTGCTTTTTGGTACAAACAGTGTTTTAAAGAATCATTTTATATAAGGAGTTTTTTTCATAACTTTGTAGAGATTATAAATACATAAACTTTATTTTATTGGAACTAAGTAGTAGTTATATCCTGAGTGATAGTTTCAAATAAAACGAAGTTTTTGTTTTGTTTTTATCTGTAACATCAACAAAAAAAATGGTTGTTTATTTTGAATTTTGCGTGAAGCTACACATGAGCTATCTGCGGTAGCTGTCCGTCATTTAGCAATATTAGGCTAGTCATAACAACCCACCGCCAACTCTTGGGCTACTCTTTTACCAAGGAATAGTGGAATTAACCGTCACATTATAACTCTCCAAGGGCTGAAAGGGCAAGCATATATTGCTACGAGGATTCGAACCGACAAATCCTCAGTCTACTAGTCGACCGCCTTCACCTTTTAGCCCACTAGGATGTTGTTGCTGTTTTGAATTAAGCACAAAGCTACACAATGGGCTATCTGTGCTCTGCCCACTACGGGTATCGAAACCCGGTTTTTAGCGTGTAAGTCCGCAGACATACCGCTGAGCCACTGGGGGGCCGCCCACTAGGAAAATAATGATGTGTTTTGTTATGAAGTATCTTTACTCACAGCGTCGTGTATCAACTGACTCCGATTTCTTGTTTAACTATAATTGTTTTAAATCAATAATCTTGCATGCGCTTTTGGAAAGAAGAACGTTCTGCCGATATCAATCAAAATAGCATAATTAAAACTTACTCCATTAAAAAGATAATGAATTATTTTGTGTATAATCAGAGAAAAAAAATAGAAACTTAATCATAACACACTTTCGCCCTCGGGTACTCTTCTGGAAGAAGACAGTATGTTTCTGTGAGATATTTTTTAAGGATACACCAGGAGTTTAGCACAGATATGGTTCTTAATAATTAGCCTCGAGGGTTCGGGAAACTTCATTTCTCTACTGTTGATTATTATCTTGTCCTTTAAGAATAGGAAAAATGAGTACACGTAAGATTTGGTGGCCAAAGTACCGACCCTTCGCAGGAGGTCCGAGACGCTACAAACTGTGCGCACGACCAACTGCACAGTCAAGGCCAACGCGACGTATGATGTATGAGGGCAAGAATCTACAACGACGGGGGCAAGTCCTCGAGCAAACCGCACAAATGTCCGGAAAGTTAGTTGGTCTGTAAATCAATAACTGCTTGGCTCCAGGCTTCAAAATCATCTACTGAGTAAGTGGACTCTCTCATTGTCTCCATCAAGACGTCAATCACATCCTAGGAACTAAATGCTTTGCGCAACCTTGCAACCACGAACAGTCTACCAGGTATTATCATGAAATCTGACATGAAGTAAAAAGTTACATTTCTATGGTAACTTCCACTAAAATTATTCCCCGTCATTCATCTTCAGCTGCAAATAAGAAAAGAGAATTCGACTGCATCAGTGAATGTATGTTGTTGGATCGTATAGATCTCACTGGACGCCCAACTCAGACTTCTTAAGAAACTCAAACAGTTACTTTCCAGTATTCGCGAAATGTATGAAGTTACTCCGGAAAATTCAACTTCAATTGCTTTAAGTAAAGATCTGCATGTGAGAAAAAAAAAGAAACTTATTTTAAAAGAAATTAAAAACATATTTTATCACAAAATAGGTTTATTCACACCTTTGTGAGATAATTTAAAATACTGGATACACTGAAACGTTAGTTTGTTTGATTTGTTTGTTTTTGAATTTCGCACAAAGCTACTCGAGGGCTATCTGTGCTAGCCGTACCTAATTTAGCAGTGTAAGACTAGAGGGAAGGCAGCTAGTCATCACCACCCACCGCCAATTCTTGGACTACTCTTTAACGAATAGTGGGATTGACCGTAACATTATAACGCCCCCACCGCTAGGAGGGCGAGCATGTTTGGCGCGACTCGGGCGCGAACCCGCGACCCTCGGATTATGAAGCGCACGCCTTAACGCGCTAGGCCATACCAGGCCTAAAAATGGGATTGGCCGTCAAATTATAACGTCCCTACGGCTGAAAGGGCGAGCATATTTGGCGTGATGGGGAAGCGAACCCGGGTCCCTCAGATTACGAGCCGCATCCTTTAACGCGCTTGGCCATGCTGGGCCTCTGAAACGTTAGAAATACTGCACACACTGAAACGTTAAAAATAAAATATTCTCAGAAACTTCCCTTGTCTCCAATTAACTTCACTAGCAAGATTTGTAGTACAAAAGAGAAGATATGAGCATAAAACGTTCTGGCAAATATTTATATGAAGATTTTTTTCTCTAATATATTTGTGTTTTTTTGTTCTTGATACGTGACTTGTTTTTGCTTTTCTAGTTTTTCGATAGGCATTTTGACTTTCTTGTGTACAAATAAGAGATGACTTTGTATGTCATCCTGGTGGGTTTGACTGATTGTTTTGGAATTAAGCATGCAGTTACACAATGAGCTATGTGCTCTGTCCACCACGGATATAAAAACTCGGTTTCTAGCAGTTTTAAGTCCTAAGAAATATAACTTCGCCAGTGAGGGGGACCTCTCAATGAGACAATGGTAAGCTTACAGACTTACAACGTTAAATCAAGGGCTCGATTTCACACGGTGGGCACTGCAGACAAAGGCTTTACTCTAAAACACAAACAAACATGCCTATAATTACCTTAATATTCAAATTAGAAGTAATAATTATAATTTGCAAAAGGTATATTTACGCCAACTCTTGGGCTATTCTCCTATTAACGAGAGAATAGTGGGACTACCCGTCACATTATAACGCCCTCACGGCTTAAAAGGCGGACATGTTTAGTACTACGGTGGATTTGAACCCGCAACTCTCAGTTTACGAGTCGCGTGTCTTAACCTAGCTGACCATGCCGAGGGACGTGTAAAGCTCCCCAAAATTATTATTTTTATGTAATTTTACAAATACATAACAGCTTTTCCGGACTTTGTTATTGTTGTCAAATATGCTGACGTCTTGATATTAATAAATACAAACTATTCAGAAAGAAACACTAATATTACATCTAATCTTGTCACTGCAAGAAAAAAAGTGTTTCTAAATAAATATTATGTTACCATCATTGTCATTCATACGCTTGTTTTAAGGTGTTTTTAGGACGAGGTAAAATTCAGTGTTGTATTCAAATAAAATGATAAAATATTATAGTGGACTGCATTAAAACAGTCAGTTTAAGAGTTCTGAAAAACGCAAGCTATGTGAAGATTACAGATTACGTTTAATTATTATTAAAAGGCCCGGCATGGACGGGTGTTCGACTCTTAATCTGAGGGTCGTGGGTTCGAATCCTTGACGCGCCAAACATGCTCGCCCTTTCAATCTTTTAATAGTTAGCGGTGGATGGTCTTACACTGCTAAATTAGAGAGGGTTAGCGCAGATAGCTTTTCATGCACCTTTGAGAGAAATTCAAAAACAAAGAAACGTTGTTAAAATGACTCGGTAGGTACTTTAGTATGTGGTACTTTGTTACGTTTGTTTTTGACATTCATATAGTTTTAAGAAAATTCTCACCGTTAGTGGGTAGAAAAATAAAGTACAACAACTCTAGGAAAATAATGGCATGCTTTAATTGTTTAAAAATAAAAAACACAACATTATAAATATACTAAAATGTATTTTAACTCTAAATCCAAACGTTAAAACTAAGTCAAACTGTGGGAAAAGTAACTTTAAACATTCAACAAGCACCTACCTCTATCATAAAAGGATGTTTTATGTAATACATATATATATATATATATATCTAATTTAATATTAAAATTTATTCAAGAGAAATAGTTTGTAAATCGTTAAAAATATTATCTAAACAGCAAATGTAATACTAATAACTGACACTAGATGGCGCTTACTCTTTATAATTCAATTCAAACAGGAAAAATATGGCCAGTCTGTCAGATTACAAAGTATCAGGTCTAAGGTTTAATCCGAGATTTATCGTGGGGTTATAATAAGGGTGGCTGTTAATCTTACGACTTGGTAAACTGTGGCCACTTAGGTAGCATAGCCAGCTGACCGATTGAATTCAATCTGGTAAGCAGTTTTAAATTAAGAAAGGATTTTTCTTTACCTTTGGGTCTCTTACATGAACGTTTAACTCGTGAGACATTGGTTACCTTTCTGATTGAAATACTATTATATTTAAAAATTGTAATTCATTTTAAATTTTCATCCATCTAACTGAGGAAACAGTTTCCTTAAAACATTAAGAAAGCTCGTATGTAATATACGACGATATAAAAATAAAATATTTATTAGCTGATCAGATGGAATTAAAGTATTCGGAGGTATGTAAAACTTTGCAAAACATACATAAAACATGTAAAATATTGTAAAACATATTTAAAACATTGTAAAACATATGTAAACATTGAAAAAACATATTTAAAACATTGTAAAACATTGCAAAACATATGTAAACATTGTAAAACATACATAAAACATGTAAAATATTGTAAAACATATGTAAACATTGTAAAACATACATAAAACATGTAAAATATTGTAAAACATATTTAAAACATTGTAAAACATATTTAAAACATTGTAAAACATATATAAAACATGTAAAATATTGTAAAACATGTAAAATATTGTAAAACATATTTAAAACATTGCAAAACATATGTAAACATTGTAAAACATACATAAAACATGTAAAATATTGTAAAACATATGTAAACATTGTAAAACATATATAAAACATGTAAAATATTGTAAAATATATTTAAAACATTGTAAAACATTGCAAAACATATATAAAACATGTAAAATATTGTAAAACATTGTAAAACATATGTAAACATTGAAAAACATATTTAAAACATTGAAAAACATTGCGCATACTATTTATTTAAATTTTTGTTTATTTTTGAATTTCGCCTGAAGCTACACGAAAGTTATCTGCGCTAACCGTCCATAATTTAGCAGTGTAAGATTCGAGAAAGGCAGCTAGTCATCACTACCCACCGCCAAGTCTTGTGCCACTATTTTATTAACGAATAGTGGGATTGACCGTAACATTATACGCCCCCATGGCTGAAAGGTCGAGCTGTTAAATTAGGGACGGCTAGCACAGATAGCCCTCGAGTAGCTTTGTGCGAAACTGCAAAAAAAACACACCAAAAAAACCAAACCCATTCAGGGTACCAAAACCCGATTTATAGCATTGTAGGTTAGTGGACATACCGTTGTGCCACTAGGGGACTTTCAAGAAATATAACAGTGTAAAAAAATATCAAACCTTCTATCGTTATTATAATTATTTTCTGAAAAACAATGAATTCCAGACGTTATGTTATATCACTTGAGAGAGTAAATTACTTACAGCCATTTGAATCCAAACGCACGAACAATTCCATAACCTTCATGCAATGATTTCACATGCTATAAAATACTTATTTCAAGAAAATTGTGTAATGTACTGTCAAAACTTACCATGTTTCACATGATGTCTTACCATATGAATCACAAAATCTTAACATATTTTATCATTAACATCTTATACAATTTGTGTCATCGGTGTTCCCCGCTGGTACAGATGTAAGTCTACGGATTTACAATGCTAGAGTGAGGAGTCCGATTCCCCTCAGTGGACACAGCAGATAACCGCATGTGGTTTTACAATAAGAAAACACTCGTGCGCGTCATCAGTATCATTGCTTTTTGACTAAAGTAGAAGTAAAAGAATTTAACACAAAATCAGTTAAGCATGCTCATGAACAACTGAACACAACTGTAGGGATTTCACGCAAAGCTACATGAGGGTTATCTGCGCTAGCTGTCCCTAATTTAGCGGTGACATCACCACCACCGCCAACCCTTAAGCTACTCTTTTACCAACGAATAGTGGGATTAACCGTAACATTATAGCGCTTCCACGGCTGAAATGGCGAACATATTTGATGTGACGGTGATTGGAACCCTTGAGCCTCAGATTACAAGTCGAGCGTCTTAACCACCTGACCATGCTGGGATCTACAGTTAACCACCTGATCATGCTGGGATCTACAGTTAACCACCTGACCATGCTGGGATCTACAGTTAACCACCTGACCATGCTGGGATCTACAGTTAACCACCTGACCATGCTGGGATCTACAGGAATAAAAAAAAAGACAGAAATAAATATATAAACCTTCGAAAAGTCTGCAGTATCATTCATATAAACATAATCTGAGTTAATATGTCTTAGGTTCTGATGTTATTATCCTAACTTGGTTGGAAAGTAAAAGTAATTTAAACATTAATTAAAACCAGTCATAGAAAAAAAAACTATGCTTGATAAGTAACTAGAAAATATTCTTAAACTAAATTTATAGTATTTTAACATAATACAAACTTATCTTCAGATGATAAGATAAATACAAAATTGATAATGCAAAATCTAATCTATCTTTAACATTGAATATATCACTGACAACTGACAGCTGTAACTTAACATTGAATATATCACTGACAACTGACAGCTGTAACTTAACATTGAATATATCACTGACAACTGACAGCTGTAACTTAACATTGAATATATCACTGACAACTGACAGCTGTAACTTAACATTGAATATATCACTGACAACTGACAGCTGTAATTATGATTTAATAGATACAACTTTTAAGGAATCGACAGAGAAAAGTTTGTGGAAGTTATCAGCTCAAAGTGGAGTAAATAAATGGTACACGTTTAAAATAACTGAGAAGGTTATACCTTCAGCTAACAGCCAGAAGGCCATATCTTTGGTTAACAGCTCATAAGAAAGTGTCTTTAACTATTAACTCAGAATACTGTATCTTTAGCTAGTACCCCATTCTATTGTATCTTTAGCTAGTACCCCTTTCTACTGTATCTTTAGCTAGTACCCCTTTCTACTGTATCTTTAGCTAGTGCCCCTTTCTACTGTATCTTTAGCTAGTACCCCTTTCTACTGTATCTTTAGCTAGTACCCCTTTCTACTGTATCTTTAGCTAGTACCCCTTTCTACTGTATCTTTAGCTAGTACCTCTTTCTTCTGTATCTTTAGCTAGTACCCCTTTCCAGAGGATCTTGTCCCCCAGTTAATTCATATTTGCTTGTTTTCCAGTGCTGTTAATTTCAAGGGATATGGGTATCCCCATCTTAGACATTCTAAGTCCCGTACCTGAACATATTTTATTGATTTTGCTTTAGAAAAGTTTGTTGCATATCCGTCACAAAAACTTAAAATTGTCTTTGACATCACATTACCTACAAATACCGAGCAATGTCAAAATGTACCAATAACAAATGCTAGTTTATACCGGTTGTGTTTCTAATGTGATACATAGAGCTGAAATCTCAATGTTCATTATTTAAATTATTTCTGAACGTTAAAAAAACGAGATATATTTTAAGGACGAGACAAGTCTGCATTAGAACAAAATTACAACATAAATACATATACATTTTTAATGATGATATATGTAAGGTTTAATTTTCTATTATGTTCCTTAATGTGGTAGTTAATGCGCTTCACTCTCAATCTGTGAGTCTCGAATTCGAATCCTGTAATTGAACAAGCCTGCCAATCAGAAGAGAGGCGTTGGTAAAAAAGTACTCCAAGAGTTGGCTTCTGGGTTGTCTAGTCTTCCCTCTAGACTTACACTGCTAAATTAGGGACGGCTAGCACAGATAGCCCTCGTGTGTGTTTGCGCGAAAGTAAAAAGACAAACAAGTTCAGTTGTTTGTTTGTTTAAAGCTAAGCACAAAGCTACAGTTTGTTGTTTGTTTTGGAATTTCGCAAAAAGCTACTCGAGGGTTATCTGTGATAGCCGTCCCTAATTTAGTAGTGTAAGACTAGACAGAAGGTAGCTAGTCAACACTACCCACCGCCAACTCTTGGACTACTCTCTTGCCAACGAATAATGGGACTAACCGTCACATTATACGCCCCCACGGGTGTGAGAGCGAGCATGTTTAGCGCGACGCGGGCGCGAACCTGCGACCCTCGGATTACAAGTCGCACGCCTTACGCGCTTAGCCATGCCAAGCCCTACAAAGCTACAAACTAGGCAATTTGTGCTCTGCCTTTTTTGAGTATCGAAACGCGAGTTCTAGCTTTGTAGGTCTGCAAGTTGCCACGGGGGGCGCTAGTTCAGAATCTGTGAGTTTCGAAAAAAACTCGGAAAATATCTATAAAATGTTTTGTTATCGTAACTTTGTTAAAAGCATCTCTTATTCAAGCACGTGACCTTGCGCTAAAATTTAAAAAGCACTTCAGGTTGTCTCAAATACTTACAAGAAAAGAACTCTGAAAACAGCGAAGTGTTACATGTAAACAAACTCTGAAAACAGCGAAGTGTTACATGTAAACAAACTCTGGAAACAGCAAAGTATTACATGTAAACAAACTCTGAAAACAGTGAAGTGTTACATGTAAACAAAATGTTAAAAAATGTAGTGCATACTGGGGGAACTTTTAATAAAAAGTTTAGATCTTTACATTCTATATACCTGGAGGGTAAAGTTAATTTTTCTAAATTTTTTTTTAATATTTAAAAATCATTTCAAAAATCGTATGTAGATTAGTTTCTTTAATTTATTATTTTTCGATTGAAATTGGAAAACTTACAGATTAAGTTGGAAAATATATATCTTCGTCTTATATTCCCTCGGTGGACTCAGCACATATACTAATGTGATTTTCAGTGATGTCGAGAAACCCACTTGTTGAGAATTATATATGCAAAAACTTCTCGTTTGGGTTGAGAAAATATTTTACATAGAAGAGCGAACGACGTTTCGACCTTCTTCGGTCATCGTCAGGTTCACAAAGAAAGAGGTAACTGACCGGAAGCTGACCACATGTTTGGAAGGGGTTGTGTAACTGAGTGTCGGAATGTAGATGGCGGTGTTAGATGTTTGAATATATAATTTTATCTATAATATTAATATAGGTATAATGGCGTTCCTTTATATTGGTTTATTTTGGGTTTAAGTTGTTGTATAAGTAAGGCTTCTTTAATTAAAACCAAAAACAACCAACAGAAAGAAGACAACTTGGATAATTTTATTGACATCCAACAGCCAAACTTCCCAGGTAAAATTACAAATTTATATTTTCCAGAAACACCTAAAAACAACATCTTAAACGAATTTTTCAAAGAATTTTTTTACAAAACCATCAACATAACTTCACAAAACAGAAAACTAAACAACAACCTTACAAAAAGAGACATTAATTCCATTAAAAATCTAAAACAAGACAGAAACATAAAAATTCTAAAAGCAAATAAAGGTAACGCTATAGTAATAATAAACACGAACGAATACATACAAAAAATGAATAACATCCTATCAGACACGAACAAATTTAAACCAATAGACACAAATCCAACAAAGACACACGAGACGCAACTGAACAAAATACTACTACAAATGAAAAAAGCCAACACAATTTCACAAACACTTTATTCCTACCTACGTAAAACCGACTCACGCACACCGCAAATATACGGCATCCCCAAACCTCATAAACCAGATTGTCCATTACGACCAATAATGTCAACATATGAATCGTTTAATTACAATCTTGGCAAATACATGGGCAACCCAGTATCACCAGTTCTAGCCAGTATTTTTATGACACAAATTGAAACACAAGCAGTTAATACAGCATTACATCCACCACTATATTGGTACAGATATGTAGATGACACGGTTGCGGGATTCAAATTTACAGAACACATACTTAATTTTTTCAATCACATTAACTCTATACATCCCAACAATAACTTCACATGTTAACAGGAAGAAAGCAATCAAATATCATTTCTTAACCTCAAAATTATAAGAACCGACACACAATTCAAAACAGAAATCCACCGAAAAATCACCCATACTGGACTATACATTCCTTGGGACTCAGCACATGAAACAAAACAAAAACTCAACATATTAAGAAACCAGATAAACACAATCATAAAACTATGCTCACCAAATAAAATTAATGATGAATTAGACAAAATAAAACAATACTTCATCAACATCAATAAGTTTCCTCCACAAACCGTAGAAAACATTATACGCACACACCTAGAGAGAAAGCAAAATCAACCAACAAAAGTAAATATATCTCACGAATCAAAAAATCACCAAACCATATACTGCTGTATACCATATATTCCTGACATCAGCAAACAAATAACCAACATTTGGCAAAAACTGGTAACAAAATATGACATTTCAGTTAATACTAAATTTATTCAAAAACCAGGCACAAAACTGAGGTCTATACAATGTAAGAACTACACTGACAAACACCACACCAACATTATTTATAAAATACAATGTGATAACTGCCACGACTGCAATATTGAAGAAACAAGTAGAAAAATGGAAACCAGATTCAAAGAACATAAAAAGTCACCTTCACACGTTTTCGAACACTGCAAGTCAAAGAAACACAACATAACCATAGAAAACACTAAAATACTAAATAAAGAAACAAACATAAACAAACGCAAATTAAAGAAGCCTTACTTATACAACAACTTAAACCCAAAATAAACCAATATAAAGGAACGCCATTATACCTATATTAATATTATAGATAAAATTATACATTCAAACATCTAACCCCGCCCTTTACATTGCGACACTCAGTTACACAACCCCTTCCAAACATGTGGTCAGCTTCCGGTCAGTTACCTCTTTCTTTGTGAACCTGACGATGACCGAAGAAGGTCGAAACGTCGTTCGCTCTTCTATTTAAAATATTTTCTCAACCCAAACGAGCCGTTTTTGGAATATATAATTCTAATGTGACTTTGTTATAAGGAAACACACACACACGTTTTATATTACCACACGTCAAAATTTTAGTTTTGAATCGTATGTATAAGGTAATAACTGTATTTGTATTGAAGAAGAACAGTATACTAAGTAAAACAAACATGATGGTAACTTTATAAGATAGAGTTCTGAGTATTTGTACCCCCCCCCCTCAAGTGGCACAGTGACATATCTGCAGACTCATTCTGCTAAAAATCGGGTTTCGGTAACCGTGGTGGGCAGAGCAGAGACAGCCCACCGTGAAGCTTTGTGCTTACCTGTAAAACAAATAAATCCAAAGATTTATAACCTAAAGTTTTAGAGATGCTTTTGGGTGTAAAAATACTGTTGGGTGTTTTTTGAAATTGTTGTTGTTTTGAATTAAGCACAAAGCTACACAAAGGGCTATCTGTGCTCTGCCCATCACGGGTATCGAAACCCGGATTTTAGCGTGCAAGTCCGCAGACATACCGCTGAGCCACTGGGGGGCATTTTTTTTTTTTTGAAATTTAAATTATTTTTAACTAAAACCAATTAGAAACCTGATGTGTCGGTGGGTGTAAATTGGTTTACTTTATACAGCAAAATAGCATTAATTTCTTTAATTCTATCAGCAAGCAAACTCCTGAATATTTAAAATATTTATCTATATAATAGAAAGTCGTTTTTCTGCTATGTAAGTTTTGTTTAGGTGCCTTCACAAGCCCCCAGTGGCTCAGCGGTATGTCTGCGGACTTCCACGCTAAAATCCGGGTTTCGATACCCGTGGTGGGCAGAGCACAGATAGCCCATTGTGTAGCTTTGTGCTTAATTCTAAACAACCAATCAAAGCCTTCACAATGTGGCATACTTTATCATAAATATGTCGGGACAAATTAGCAAATAAAATTGGTAAATTCTTTTTTGTTTTTTTAAACGTCACCATCATTAAAAAATGTCTTTTATTTTTACTGACACATTACATTAACAATAAAATCTCACCCTAATTATTTTTATATTATACTGATTTCAGTAACAGGTAATTTTGAAACTTTTGGTCAGCATGTTTTATCTGGGTCGTGGTAATCGTACGTTTGTTTTTGTTGGAATTAAGATTCCAGACATTTTTATCCATACTTGTAGTTGTTTTGTAATATCTTCCGGTGGATAAGCTGTCAACTTATTGAACTACAATACTAAAGTCAGATAAGTTTAATTTCATACGTTGGACAGAGTGAAATTTGTCTTTTGTGCGGCTTTGTACTGAAGCGAGCATTTTATAATAACAAGATTAACGCTTATGTTTGAAATTAAGCATAGAGATACACAATGGGCTATTTGTGGTCTGCCCATTACAGGTATCGAAACCCGATTTCTAGCGATGTGAATTCGCAGACATACCACTATCCCGCTTACGGATGTGTGTGTAATAAGTCACAAATTAATTATGTAATATTGTAAGTAAAGATGCTTTTTGTGAAGCAGTTAATACTAAGTCTATTTTCCATTTTAATGCCCCGCCAATGACTCAGCGGTATGTCTACGGACTTACAACGCTAAAAACCGGGTTTCGATACCCGTGGTGTGCAGAGAGCAAGTAGCCTATTGTGTAGCTTTGTGCTTAATTCAAAACAACAACAAATTATTTTAATATATTTAATACTAGCTGTAGTACCTTTACCTTGGACGGAAGTCTTGGACATTCGTGATTAATGAAAGGCTATATCAGGATATGAACAGTTGCTTCTCTTAAGCTCAATTGTAAGAAAACGCCCATAAAAAAATTCTAAACAGAAAATGTGAAACCGCGTGTTTATGTGTATTTTTCCATGGATCCAATTAATCATCGTACCAAATTTGTTAAGCGCACGTCCACAGGGAGCGAAGTAGTGGTAAAAAACGCCGGAAAATACAGAACTGAAAATTTATACGTATCCCTAAATGGACCTAATACAACTCCACAGTAATTCTGGTTAAGATCCATCCACATCTGCGAAGTAGTTACATGAACATACAACAGACAGTACTATTATATTTATATAGATGTTTCACACGGAAACTACTTTGGTATACACATGATTTTATGCTTTGCTTATGCGTTTTAATATACTTCTCACCATTTTTTATGTATTGTTGTGTTTTCCTGTACATCCTTTCAGTTTGTGAGTTTACTGGATGATAATAGTTCTGAGTCTACCCAAAAAGAGTTCTTGTGAAATCTTTAACACATAGGTAGCTATGATTTGCACTTTTCTCAATAGATGGCACGCTATGTGACAGATAATAGGCAAAAAATATAATCTAAATTAATATTGTAAACTCACAGTTTCTATTTTTTATAACCAAGGCGTTGTGGTAGGCAAACAAACGTTAAAATTCTCTTCTGAAGATATATAAATGACCAAAATAACTAAACGGTTTATTGATTAAAATAATTATTTTTAATATTATTTTAAATTACTTACGTGCAGTGACAAAAATGTTTGTTTTAGAAACAATCTTAACATGGTAATTGTTCTCAAACTTCCCTGAATCATTCATGATTTTAATTGGTTCCTTAATGTATGTGTACGTAATTTAGTGTGTGTTTGTTTACTCAAGAACAGAATCACGATAGACTATTAACTATAACCGTCACGGGGATCTAACCCTGGATTTTTGCATTCTAAGTCTTCAGAGTTACCGCTGTCTCGGAAGGCAGTGAAACAAGATAAATTCACAATCAAGATAATTAAAACTGCCAGTTCCTAAAAGTAAGTTTGTTTGGATGATGGCACGGAAAGAGCACGAGAGTTTGTTTGTTTTTGAATTTCGCACAAAGATATTCGAGGGCTATCTGTGCTAGCCATCCCTAATTTAGCAGTGTAAGACTAGAGGGAAGAAAGCTAGTCATTACCATTCACCGCCAACTGTTGGGCTACTCTTTGAAAAACGAATAGTAGGATTGACCATCACATTATAATGCCCACACGACTGGGAGGGCGAGCATGTTTAGCGCGATGCGGGCACGAACCCGCGACCCTAGGATTACGAGTCGCACGCCTTACGCGTTTGGCCATGCCAGGCCGAGCTGAAAGGGAGAGCATGTTTGGTGCGACGGGGATTCGAACCCGCGACCCTAGGATTACGAGTCGCACTCCTTACGCGCTTGGCCATGCCAGGCCGAGCTGAAAGGGAGAGCATGTTTGGTGCGACGGGGATTCGAACCCACGACCCTCAGATTACGAGTCGCATGCCTTAACACGCTTGGGCATGCCGGTTCCGAGCATGAGAGATTAACCAAACAATAAGATGGTAAGCAGAAAGATAACTATTAGAAATAATTAGGATTATAAGACTTTAATTTAAGTGTAACATACTCGACCCGTGAACAACATTTGATCAACAAATTTAATTATTGTATTTATTTTATAAATTTTTATCTTAGACTTACGCACAAAGCTACACGATGCTCAATCTCCACAAATAGTATCAAAACCCGGTTATTAAAGTTCTAAGTTTCCAGAATTGAAACTGGGTGAAGAGGATTGTTTGATAAGAATAAAAATTTAAAAACATGATATGTTTATTTGTAATAATTAAAGCCAGAGTAATACAAGCAGTAATTACTTTTGGGTTTACTGACGCTGTCAGCTTAACCACGCAACGCTCAGATTACGAGTTAAACGCCCTAACCATCTGGCCATGCCGGGCGTTTCACTCATTACACGCAATTTTTTTTGTCGAAACGAAACAAAAATTCATTGAGGTATTAATTAATTTAAATAATATTTTTCTCTGTATATCTTTTAATTATTTTATTCTTCAGATGACAAAAGTTTCGCAAAAAACAAAATAAAACGTGGTTTAAGTATGTGCAATTTGAATTTCGTCCAAAGCTACACGAGGGCTATTTGTGCCAGCCGTCCATAATTTAATAGTGCAAAAGATTATTAAATGTCGACAAGGGTGACATTTGTGATGATTGTGCTGCCATCTATTAGCTAGAAACGAAACACAAGAAAAATTAACAGCTGTATAACTTTAATACCTTATGAAAAGGAAAGTTTACCCTCAAGTAATTTCATTTTTTCTAGATTATGTGCTTTATCTAAAGTTCACAAAATAGGTAACAGTTTCAAACCTACGAGGGATGTTCAAAAAAATACGCGGACTGACGTAATAAACAAAATGTACTTTATTTAGAAGTTACAGGTCTGGGACCCCTTCGAAGTACTCTCCTCCCCAACGCACGCGTTTTTCCCAGCGGTGTTTCCACTTGTTGAAACAGTCCTGGTACGCTTCTTTTGTAATGTCCTCCAGTTCCTTCGTCACATTTGCCTTAATCTCTGGAATCGTCTCAAATTTTCTTCCTTTCATGGATCATTTGAGTTTGGGGAACAAGAAAAAATCGCAAGGAGCAAGGTCAGGTGAGTAGGGGTGGGGAAGAACAGTGATCGAGTGTTTGGCCAAAAACTCACGAGTTCTGAGGCACAAATTTCGCAGCAACGAGTTGCATCTTCAATTTTTCGGTCAAAATCTCGTAACAGGATCCAACTGATATCCCACACTCTTCAGCAAGCTCCCTGACAGTCAGACGTCGATTTGCCTGCACCAGGGCGTTGATTTTTTCGACGTGTGGGTCGTCAGTTGACGTGGAAGGATGTCCAGGACGCTCATCATCTTCAATGGACTGTCGACCATCCTTGAAACGTACATGCCACTTGAAACATGCCGTACGCTTCACAGCAAAATCACCGTAAGCAGACTTTTCAAGTTTAACACAAAATTTCACAGCAAGTCATTGCTCCTTCATGTCATTCATTCTGAAATCCGCCAAAAAAAATCGCACTTCACTTAAAACCGAGATGTTAATACACAAATAAATATATCTGCAATCGGGAAATGGTGTCGTAATCAGCTGATATGTGCAAACCTAGCAACACCAAGCGGATTCCCCTGGAACCAACTGGAGCCTCGCAATTCAAACAGTCCGCGTATTTTTGGAACAGACCTCGTATTGCGTCCAATATTAAGAGTTCAACTTACGATATAGCAACATTTATGTGTAAACATTCTGATTATTAAGGGATAAAAACAAATACTATGTTAAGAATTCGTTTGAATTTGTGAAAAAACAAAGCATATAATTTATGGAAATGACAAAGCATTTAATTTGTGGAAAGAACAAAGCATACAATTTGTGGAAAGAGCAAAGCATATAATTTGTGGAAAGAACAAAGCATATAATTTGTGGAAAGAACAAAGCATGTAATTTTAGATCAAAAATATATTTTTGTTTCGTTTAATGTTTTGTCAATGTTCACTAAAGTTCGTATGAAAAACCTATAGTACGTTTTGAGAAAGAACAGTTGAAAGAAAATAAAAACTCCGAATAATGTATTACATTAACTTAGTAGAAGTAAGTGTTGAAAACTCTTTTTTTTTCAAAATTAATAACAAAGTTTATAAACAAAACGAAGGTTTAGTTATGGGTTATTCTTTATCTACGTTATTATGTAGTTTATGGACGGTTTTGAGATTGAAGCATCAGAAAGAGAGGATAAAAATCCCGGAGTGAGGTTAAGGTACCTGAATGACATACTATATAAACTGGAAAACTAGCATTTATTGCCAACCTTTCTCTATAATCGGTATGCTAAATCTTTAAAAATAATAGTTTGTTTTTTTTTACTTTTATATGGACAGGATATTAAAATTATGTCTTAAACAGGATAATATTAATACTGAGTTATTATTAATTAAACACACAGCTGTAAAAAGATATTTTAATTCTGTTGTTGTTGACAGAGCTGTTAAGAAACTGAGAGACAGGTATAAAAATATTAAATTCAAAACCATTTGCTGAAAACAGTAAAAATGAGTGTTTGTTATTATACCAGACTTATCCTATCAAACAATGAGAAACAAATGAATATTTTTTCCGTTATTTTAACCGATAAATTAATTTGGCTAAATTGCTAATGCAATTAAAAGAAAAATTGATTTAATGAAAACATTCGGTATATATAACACATTTTCTCGATACAAACTAATTTGCATAAGACAAACTAGAATAAATTTGAAATTCAGAATAAACCAGTTTGTTTTTTGTCTGTTTTTGAATTTCACACAAAGCTACTCGAGGGCTATCTGTGCTAGCCGTCCCTAATTTAGCAGTGTAAGACTAGAGGGAAGGCAGCTAGTCATCGCCACCCACTGCCAACTCTTGGGCTACTCTTTTACCAACGGAAAGTGGTGATTGACCGTCACATTATAACGTCCCCACGTCTGACAGAGCGAGCATGTTTGGCGCGACTGGGATGCGAGCTCGCGACCCTCAGATTACGAATCGCATGCCTTAACACCCTTGGCCATACCGGGCCACAGAATAAACAAACACGAACGAAATATTAAAAACAATTCTAATACAATTTCATCTTTATCTGGACACATCTGTGAAACTAGGCAAACCATTCAATGGGAATAAAAACTGTCATATTAACATAATATCGAAATTTAATTGGCATGAATACACGAGAATATAATAAAAACAAATTTATGTTTTCAAATAAGGATGAATATGTTGTCAGTAAACGGCACGACATTGCCCCCCAGTGGCTCAGCGGTATGTCTGCGGACTTACACGCTAATATCCGGGTTTCGATACCCGTGGTGGGCAGAGCACAGATAGCCCATTGTGTAGCTTTGTGCTTAATTCAAAACAATAACAAAGGCACGACATTCTTTAGTATGCAAATATATACTCTTATAATTGTATAAATGTTTACACGCCGATAGATGACGCAGTGATATACGTTGAAACACGTAGTGTATGTTTTCCGGTGTTTATTGATTTTATGCTATACATTAAGTTATGGTCTTTTATTTTATTTTCCAGACTGAAAACTGTTTTAGAGCTGTGTGTCAACTAATTGCTGTTTTCAAATAATTGTGTTTCAACTGCAGATTTGAGCGTTGTAACTCCCTTAACGTAGCGCTGATATACTGAACAATTTACCGTTTAATTCACGTAACAAAAGTATATAAGATTTTTATATATATATATATATATATATATATAAAATCTCCCTGGCGCCATGCTCTTATCCATTGAAAGGTAAGTCTACACAATACAATAGGCTCTCCGCGCTGTTCCTATGACAGAGATCGAAACACGAACTTCTGTATTATAAGCAATATATCTCGGCTATCTACAGAAATACTTTAAAGTGAAAATATTCATAAAAACAGCTGGTATTTATTGGTTTGTTTCAAATTCAGCCCGGAAGCTATACAAGGACTAGCTGTGTATGGAGATCCTAATGTTAACTCGTAGACTAAAGGGAAAGAAAGCATCTAGCCTTTAGTCGTTAAGCCACATCTGATTAAATAAAACATTTTCTGATTGTCCCTCTTAAAGTTCACCTATGACCTAAAAGTGTGGAGCAGTGTCATAGTTCAATAACTAATACGTTGCGGTTTTTACAATAAGTTATGTAAAGAATCGGGGAGGAAAAATCATCCAGTTATTGATTTCATTTTGTATTCTCTATTCTTTAGTGCGAGTACAAAACGATGTAGTGGTTTGCCGAATATAGAAAACTGGTTTTTAGCTCGAAAAAAATGTTTATGATTGTTCAAAAGATAACATCTGTCGTTGGAAGAACATGCACTTAACACCTTAAAATGTTAGCTGTTCTATAAAATAAGATAGTGAAAGTTATTGCGAATGACGAAAGTGATACATGAGTAACTGGTTGTGTTGTTGTCACAAACTCTAGTGAAGAACTCAACACAAGAAAATCAATGTCTGAGTTCCTTGGTTTTTACACGTCTTTACTCAGACCTGTATATGAATGTAAAATTGATAATGTTTCTTCTTTATTAATATCATTTATATAATAAGTAGTATTAAAACAGATATTAAATTTTTAACCTTATCATTAAATAAATCATAGCTACGCTAGAGAGCGTTCTACTCCCCATTTTCCACGTTGTAAAAACATGCACAGTTGAAAAAACAGGTGAACAAAATACTAAACAGCATTAGTTATTTACGATTGTTATAAAAGAACGATTCAGTATTTAGTAATTGCATTACGAAGAGAAAAACGGAAGAGAAACATTACTTATAAACAGTACATACCAAGAAGTCACTTACTTCACAAAGTTTTGTATAACAGTGAATTATAATTTACATGGAGTAGAATGTCACAGTTGATTTCTACACCGTGGGAATTATTTTATAAGTATGGTTTCAACTAATGAATTCTGGTATTGTACGAAGGTACTCGTCGACAGTTGTGTACATCATAAAAGGTGTAATTAAAATGTTATTTTTAAACTCGTTTTTACTGAAAACCCGCATATGGCCAATAAGAAATGATGAGATTCAATTGTGATGCTACCCTAGTCATGTATGACCTCCTCTTGTTACTTCAGTCATGTATGACTTCCTTTAACCTTTTGTCTCTCCTTTGTAAGAACTCGTAAAAATAAACCAAAAAGTTAAACACGAGTAAATATGATCTCGTATTACGACTCTACTTATGTACTTACAACATTAGTTCTACACGCATAAGCTTATTGTAACAAGCACTCTGTGTGCATTACACTGTTGTAACATGCAGCTCGGATCGTGTTGTCCTGGGTTACATTCGTTACACGAGATTAGAAACTAGTGGAAGAAAAGTCTGTTTTCACGACCACCGAGAAAATAGCAAAATGAACGTGGATTAGATATAATATTTAGTTGTAAGTATGACATGTGCATTTTCTGTTTATTATAATGTAGTCATGTTGTAATCTAGTAAGACCAACAGTTTTACTTTAGGTGTCTTGAGACACGACTATGTGTTGTCTTTTTTTCTTACTTCACAAAAGCTTTCATCGGTTGTACAAAGTAAAATTTGTGTTTATTTTGTTCGAAACGTGTCACCAGGGTTATCTGGTATTATCATTGGATGAGACGAAAGAACTGAATGATAAATCAAGTAATAAAAAGCCCATTTATTGAGACTAAATAGAATATTTTCGTACAATGTTATGTATTCATATATGTATGTGTCGTTTTTGCTTGTTCCTTTCACTCTATTTCTTTACGACTATAAATGTCGCGTAATAGTTTACAAAACGAATGAAAACATAATTGTAAAATTCCAATAAATTGTTTGAATTCTAATAATATTGACTTCAGGTTGTTAATGAGGCGACATCTACAAAGTATATATTTTAAAGTAAAGCTTTTCATGATTTGTTAGAAAACACGAGTGCTGTTATTCATCTAATTACTCCACAAAATTAATGTAATAAGCAAAGTAAATATTTACAGTATTCATAAAATACTTATGTTTATTATACATACACAGAAAATACACATTATTTGCATTTAGCATAAATACACGAGCTCCTTTGAGCCGACTTATATAATATTGGTCACCAAAAGCCACCAGAAGTATGACAATCAAACGACATATTTGGATATTTCGACTGATGACTTTATAAACTCCCGAGTACAAAGATGTTATTGAAGGAGTTGAAAAACAAGACACAGAAGTGTTTACTCTCTTCTTCTCTATGTTAACTGATATATTTATTACTTTTTATCTCAGTAACTTTATAAAATAGCACATAAGATAAGTTTCTTTGTTCATCCAAACTACACTTTGTGCACACCGTGGGCTTCACGGTCAAGTCAGTGACCACTAAGGTACAGGCACAGTCATCACTAATTTTAAACTGTAAATCTAAAGAAAGGTAACCACTGACAGGTCTACCTGCCTGAGAAGAAACTTTTAACCAAATAATTGTATTCGCTATCTCTCTTATAACGTATCCATAGTTGAAATTGTTTGGTATCACCACATGTCAAAACTAAAGGTATAAAATGAGTTGAAAAGCTACTAAAGCTTATGATTCATATATTTAAGCTACCCCAACAACGTTAAGTAAATATTAAAACTTCACATCCTTGTTTTTCATACTGAATTATTCCTTCATGTCTCCTGGTTCATTTTTAGTGAGTTCTTAAGTAAAACGTAAAAAGCTATATTTAACACATTCTGATTTACACTGATGTATTTCGTTATGTTTAGTGACCTAACACTTATTGTAATCATATTGATTTCTCGCTCTTGTTTATATATTAACGCTTTCAATCTTAAGTTAAAGGTTATCTATAACTTAAAGTAAAAATAATTTCAACCATAGTAAGTGCTAATCTTTCTTTAGCTAGTGTTGGGTTTAATATGTTGTCGTGTGTAACACTGAAAACAGCGACCCCTGCATTGTGATAACACTAACAATTTGATTCAATACCTCATCCGGGAACTAAGGAATCAAAAACACCGACTGATGTATCTTAATACTTACCAGAAATTTGACTGTTTTTTCTTAACACTCATCAAAACACTGACTGGTTTCTCATAATATGTATCAAAACACTGACCAGTTTCCCTTAGTACTCATCAAAACACCGACTGATTTCTCACAATACTTATGAAACACTGGCCAGTTTTTCTTCCGACTGGTTCTCTCAATACTTATCAAAACACCGACTGAATACTCTTAAATGTATGCAACTGTTATTATTTGATAGATTGTTTAGACCTAGTATTCCTGATGTTGAATGGTCGACTACTGTCTGTTGTAGAAACAAAAGTGTATAGGACGACGTTTCTGAAGACGAAGAGCGGAAGACTTTCGAAACGTCGTCCTCCATGTTTATGCTCAGTTAATTTTATCTGTTTAACTATACTTATGTCACTGAACTGGGATAAGGTATTAGCAGAAGAAGTGATCCAATCTAACACCAAACAATAAGAAAAAATGTTCCTTGTAACTTTTTACAGACTGGTAATAAATGTGAATAGTTTTCTGCTAATCTAATCTTTTTGTAGAACGTCAAATCAGCCATTTTAACTTTACATCTTCACTTTTCACTGCTATTTCTTCTTGAAAGAAAAAAAGACACTTTTAAAGTTTCTACTGCAACATCACAAAAATCAGAACCGATTATTCAGCTATGTTTTTGTGGTACATTTCAATAGGTCATGGTATTCTAAAATTGTTAGATATCACGAAAAAATATATAAGTTAAATGTCAGTGGATTCAATCGCTCCTGGAAAATAATTCTGCTTTGCATTTCTTTCATGTTCCAGATTGACGTCAGTTTCAGCCTACGCTTAAAGGGTAGGAATACATCCCATTTGTCGATCATTGCAACGACATGGCCCAGATGTGGGTGGATGTTGGATCGAAAATCAAAGTCTCTTATGCTAGGATTGGAGAAATTTAAGTGACGTCAGACATAGGCAGCGAATTATACGGAACATACAATCAATCAACGAACAGTTTCTACGTCTGATATATCACGTTATCTGCAGTGGAGGGCGTGGCATATTTTATCCTCAGTGACTCTTAAATACACATCCAACATTCCGATAAATGCTGGACGAACTGACTGAGTCTCTTCTCGTACTGCTGACAAGAAACTATAGCCAGACACCATCATGAACTCCCAGGATCTCAAAACCCCTAAAAAGGATATTGGAAAGTTGTTGTACACAGGTATGCAGGAAGTTCTTAATCTGAAGTTCACATTAATTGATACCGTACATCTTGTACAAGTTAACAGTAATTGATAAAGGTCCACCGTACATCTTGTACAAGTTAACAGTAAGTAATAAGTGTATTACTATACATTTTCTACAAAGGGCTCTTCATATTGAGTTCATATAGTTGTAGATACGGATTTTTGTTTATTATTTTAACCATGTAAGAAGAAAAATTCAGGATCTCTTAAGTTCCTTGTCACAATCTGGAGAAGTTTCACAACTCTGTTTGTAGAATTTCGGTTGATGGATATTTGCGCTATCCAGTCGCAGTTTAGAGCGACTGAGTAGAGAGAAAGTAGCAACCAGTAAGTACTACTTACAGTTAACTTTTAGGATTTTTAAGAAATGGTGATCATGTTCGGTAACGGGATTCGAAACCGCCACACGCAGGGTGCGAGTCGAACGCCATAACAAAATACTCTACCACGTTGTTTCACACTTAAACTTCAATCTAAAAATCGACCCAGGTCTTAGAAGGTGTGACCAAGATTTAGTGATATTTTAAAAATATCACGTTCATATTAGGAACGATAATTCTTAGTGAAAGTAAGAAATATGCCTTTAGAGTTCAGGTTTAGTTTAACTTAAGTTGAAAATCGTATGTTTGTATTCCATTCGGTCGTCGATTTCGCCGAATCTGATTTGAGTTTCTTATCAGTTGCTTAAAACAAAAAAAATTCAAACTATCATGCTTACCATAAAATATATGTGTATAGAAGTAAAAAAATATAAAATATATTCCTTAACTCTAATGTATAACATATATCTATATATATATAAAAGAGATATAATTTATATTCTTTAAATTAAAATATCTGTAATACACACACACACACACATAATTAACAGTATCTTATATTACTTAATATAACAAGACACCACAATCGTAACCGTATTACGATTTCGGCGATCGCATTCTTGAAAGTGGTATCTCTTTTAACTTTCAAAAATATCATGTTAAAACAGGACACTTGCTACAGTTGAATAGGACAATACATTAACACGAGAAGAGGAAATTGCAATAGCTTGTCAATACGAAACAAAAGTAAAACAGTAACTTTGCTCTGCATAATAGTATTCAATTTTGTAACTTACATTTCAAACTACTGTTCGATCTTACCACGAAGGCTGTAACTTACGTAAAAAATGGATGATTATTCGCTAAAACAAAATAATGACTTACACTTGATAGAATTACTCTATATTAATAAGAATTTTGTTACTTACAGTTTAATTAACCTAGCTGGGTTCAGATGAATACAATGTATATATATACTTATAAAATAATTATTTTACAATGAGATCAATGCCTTCATCTAACAATAAATGGATCATTCTATTTCAAACAAGTACTGCATGGAAGTATTCTATTTCAACATAAAAATTTACACTAAATACGAAACTACGTTAAAATTACAAGAATGGCATTTATTAAATTGTGTTTTCCTACATCAGAATAAAAACAATAACTTACATGATGTTTTCTATGTCAAAATAAAAGCAATATCTTACATGATGTTTTTCCTACCTATTTTACTTACGTTTTGATCCAACGCTATGAGTACTGTTCTGTGATAATAAAATAGTATTCTACTTTAAAACTAAAACAACAACTTATATCTGAACCAACTCATAACTAAAAGAACTTATATCTAAACCATCAACTTATATCTCATTTTTAACATCATGATAAAACAATAATTTGCATGATAGTTTTCAACGTTAAAACGAAAAATGTTGTGATATTTTTATGGGTTAAAGATAAACTTACATAATATTTTTTTACATTAAAATGAAAGCACTAGCTTACTCAACGATTTTCTAAACTAGAATGTAAACAGTAAATTAATATTTTTTCTTGAGATCAAAATGAATATTACGTAAAAATATTCTACGTTAAATTTAAATGAAAAAATACACTGAAGTGAGTTATTACACGTTACAATGTATTATCTAATTTACGTGATTGGATTCAGTGCGTTGGAATGAAAGCGAAAACTAAGATAATGTCCGACTATTAGTCATTTGTGTTCAAGCATTGCCAACATCTCCCACTGACATCTCCTGTGTTACATTGGGTAAAAACATGGCAAAGACTAAAAAGTTGACAGAGTTTGCACGTGGCAAAATTGTCGAGCGGCAGAGGCGAGGCCTCTCTCAACGTGCCATCGCTGGTGAGATTGGGCAGAATAAAACTGCTTATACAAGTTTCTTAAAAGACCCTAAGGGTTACGGAACGAGAATTTCAAGTGGTTGGCCCAATAAAATTTCGCCGGCGTTGAGCAGGAGGATTCGACAGGTTGTTTAACAAGACATCAGCCGATCGTAAAACCAGATTAAGGCCCTTTAAAAACCGTGAACGTCTTCAAAGGCCACGTCTCTTTCCACACCACGAAACAGCACGGTTAAACTTTGCTGAGAAGCACCTAATATGGGACATAGAAAAGTGGAAGGTTTTGTTTTATGATGAGAAAAAAATTAACCTGGATGGTCCAGATGGTTTCCAACGTTACTGGCACGATAAGGATAACCCACCGAAGACATTTTCTACGTGACACAGTGGAGGTGCTTTCTCCTTCCATGGAACAATGGAGCTTCAGGTTATACAGGGGCGTAAAACAGCAGCTGGCTACATTGGCATGTTGGAGAGAACATCCTTATTGACTGAAGGCCTCGCTTGTGTGGAAATGACTGAATTCTTCAGCAGGACAATGCTGCAATCCACAATGCCCGCAGGACAAAGGACTTTTTCATGTCGAATAACGTGATTGTTTTGGACCATCCAGCTTGTTCACCTGAACTGAACCCCATTGAAAATGTTTGGGGATGGATTGCTAGGGAAGTCTATAGAAAAGGACGTCAATTCCAAACAGTGCCCGATCTTCGTGAAGCCATCTTTACCATTTGGAATAACATTCCAGCCAGCCTTCTACAATTGCTTATATCGACCATGCCAAAGCGAACATTTGAAATTATTCGCAATGACGGCCGTGCAACTCACTACTGAGACCTCTTGTTGGGCATCCCTACCCTGTTCAGGACTTCTTTTTGGTGTGGTCTTAAACTTTTGACCAGCTAGTATTCAGGCTAATTTCATACTGTTCACATTTTCCCTATTAAAGGCTACAAAAGTTTTTTATTTTTATTTTCTCTTTTCTTATTTTCATCTTTCGAAGCTCTACTCAAATTAGTGGTTGAGTCTAAAAACGCAAAATGCATATTTTTTCTTTATGTTCATTGGCTTTATGATTTTGGCCAGCAGTGTAGCTTGTGTCACGCTAAAACAGAACAGTTGTTACACTAAATAGAAAATTTCTACATTATTAACATGAAAATACTATTTTCGTGCTACGTAATATTATTCAACCTTGTAACTTACATTTCAAACTATTATTCTATCTTTACACGAAGGCTGTAACTTACGTATTATTACTCGTAAAACAAAAGAATGGTGTTACGCTATGTACAAATATTCTGCATACAATGTTGTTACTTACAGTTTAACGGACTGCTTTAAGTTCAGATGACTGCAATATATAGGTTTTAGAGTTAGAAGTCAATAAACCTACCGCTGTTTCACCGAGAGACAGAAAAATATCATTTCGATATTCATTTTTTATTTCAACATCAAATAATATTGTAGAAATTGTTGCTTTTATTCTAACAAGGAAAATATTATTAATATGTGTCACTCCTGTAACTTTAAAGAAGTTTCGAATTTAGTCAAAATTTTTATCAATATATCAATATATATATACATATATATTGATTATTTTACGGTGAAATCAATCTTTTAACTAACATTAAACGGATCATTATATTTTAAATGACTGTCGCATTGTTGTATTTCATTTTGATGTAAAACTAACAATTTTGACTAAATTCGAAACTTCTTTAAAGTTACAGGAGTGACACATATCAATAATATTTTCCTTGTTAGAATAAAAGCAACAATTTCTACAATATTATTTGATGTTGAAATAAAAAATGAACATCGAAATGATATTTTTCTGTCTCTCGGTGGACCTGTGGTAGGTTCACAGACTTCTAACTCTAAAACCTGGATTTCGATTACCCTCGGTGATTGCAGCCGAAAACCCATTCTGGCTTCGCCCTTTTACAAACAAATAAATATTTTTATATTATAATAAAAACAGTAACTCAGGTGACATTATTTGTCTATCGATGGAACGACGGTAAGTTTATACTACTGGCATCGGGGGTTCGATTCTTTGCGATCGATACAGTAAGTAGCTTCAAACCATTACAAAGAAATAAATATATTTCTACTTTACAATGAGAAATAACATGATGTCAGTTAAAACAATAACTTGTTTGTCAAGATAAAAACTGGAACGTACCTGGTAGTTCTTTAAATTAGAATTGTTTGTTTGTTTGTTTAGAATTTCGCGCAAAGCTACTCGAGAGCTATTTGCTCTAACCGTCCCTAATTTAGTAGTGTAAGACTAGAGGGAAGGAAGCTAGTCATCACCACCCACCGCCAACTCTTGGGCTACTCTTTTACCAACGAATAGTGGGATTGACCGTCACATTATAACGCCCCCACGGTTGAAAGTGCGAGCATGTTTGGTGCGACTTGGATCCGAAAATTAGAATTAAAACAGTAACTTACATAATAATTTGTACGTTACAATAAAAACATCATCTTACACTATATTTCTCTTTGTCGAGATAAAAACACGAACTTACAAGATGTCGAGATAAAAACACGAACTTACAAGATGTCGAGATAAAAACATGAACTTACAAGATAGTTCTATAAATTAAAACGAAGATCAAAAATTGCATGATATTTTTCTACGTCAGAATAAGCACAGTTATTTACATGAAGGTTTTCCACGTTAAGACGAAAACAGAAATTTACGTAATATTTTTCTATGTCAGTATGGAAACGTACTTTTTCATAAAATAGGACGAAAACTGTAACTTGCATGATATGTTTTTATTACTTTAGATTAAAACAAACGTTGTGACGTAGAAATATTCTACGCTAAATAAAATGAGAACAAAATTATTCTACGTTAAAATGTATTATTTGACTTACCTATGATAGAACTGTTTTACGTTAAAATGTATTATTTGAGTTACCTATGATAAGATTGTTTGCGTTAAAATGTGTTATTAGAGTTACCTACGATCCGACTGGTTTACGTTAAAACGTATTATTTGACTTATCTATGATAGGATTGCTTACGTTAAAATGTGTTATATGACTTACCTATGATAGGACTGTTTTGCGTTAAAATGTATTATAATGCTCACCTATGATAGGACTGTTTTATAATTAAATGTATTATTTGACTTATCTATGATAGGACTGTTTACGTTAAAATGTATTATTTGACTTACCTATGATAGGACTGTTTTACGTTAAAATGTATTATTTGACTTCTCTATTATAGGACTGTTTACGTTAAAATGTATTATTTGACTTACCTATGATAGGACTGTTTTACGTTAAAATGTATTATTTGATTTATCTATGACAGGACTGTTTACGTTAAAATGTATTATTTGACTTACCTATGATAGAACTGTTTTACGTTAAAATGTATTATTTGACTTATCTATAATAGGGCTGTTTTACGTTAAAATGTATTATTTGACTTACCTATGATAGGGCTGTTTTACGTTAAAATGTATTATTTGACTTACCTATGATAGGACTGTTTACGTTAAAATATAAGCAACAGTTTATTTAACGCTTGACTACGCTAACTGTAAAACGAATGATTTGGCTGATGTTAAATTCAATTATCACATGAAAGAATAAAAGTAGTAATTTTAAGAAACGAACAAGGTATATACAGTCTATAAAAAGAAAAGAATTGAATTTCATACAGCAAAACTGGAAGTTGAACTTATTTATAGAAAGTGTTATGTTGTAAATTATGAACTTATAGGGTGATACGTGTTCAATTTCACTTCTATACGAATAAGACTGAAATATAATTAATTAAAGTTTTCAGCACTAACTAATAAGTATTTTAATCACAATCCAGGTGTATGTAATTAATGAATAAAATATACATTTTATGGTACAAATTATTACGCTAAGTCATATAAAAGTGATTGACATAAATTAAGCAATTTATTATGAAGAATGTTAATCGAGTTAAAAACTTATACAAGTTACGAAATTCTATACTGTATATTCTCAACGTATATATTTTAGGACAATTACATTCATGTTAGGTGGAGTTGGTGTGTTAATGTAAGATTAAAATGGCAACGTTAGTTTGACAGCAAAACATATAACAATAAAACTTAGTTTCATGAGAAGATTTATTACGGATTCCAAAGGCCTGAGAAACCCCGAATCTTTTGGACGAGAATGTCGGTAGAAAACGACGTTGTATGCGATTATCGTCGTTCGTCTTCAGGACTAGACTCAAGGACATTAAAAACGGTTAGCCTCAATATTAAGGAAAATGCTATATCGCAATAACACAAGACGAAACAATATTACAAGCCTGTATTACAATATAACGACAGATAATGATATTAAAGCAAGACTGAACTGATAAGTATCAGTAGTCTGCGACGGAGAAACTCTGTAACACAATGAAATAAAAATAAAAATATCACGAAACAGAATTAAAAATATGAAAACAAACTCTATCATAATAAAACTTAATTTAACAGTACCAGAAAACTCGATTCTGATGTGACGGCAAGATACAACATTTCAACAAGACTAAACAATATCAGAATACTACATTACATTATGACAATAAAATGTAATACAATAATAATAAAACTAAACTAAACTAGGCTACCAACTCACAATAAGTCTAAATTGAACAGTGCAAGAAGACATGATCACAACCTAACAGAAAACTGTGATATCACAACCTGACAAAAAACTGTAATACCACAAAAATGATAAAGCTTAACATCAGATAACTGGAGAAGAACATAAAGGTACAATACTGAAAAAAAATAATGTTAAAATCATCGAAATAATGTTAACAAAGTGATGGAAAACGCAATGTCACAATCAGACGAAACACAAGAACCTCAATTCAACGCGTTCCAATAAAATGACAAAACACTACAAGCAAACTAGTTTAACGTACCAACATCAAAATATTATATCATATACAAAGCATTTTAACATACACACATACAGAAATAATTAGTATTGTTAAAAACTGGACCAAAATCAGACGGCTAAATGACGTATACAATAAAACTAAACAATATCAGATATCTGGATTCTAATACGAACACAAGTCACTATATACCATTATAATACTTATTAAAAACCTGACCTCATTAACACAGAAATATTGAACTTCAGAACAAGGATACATTTAACAACATCCAAGACTGGTTAACCTCAGCAATTTCATAATTTGAGCCACCCTAAGACTAAAATTAATAAAAGCAGAAACATCATAATGCATAAATACCAGAGTGATTATAAAAACCTTATTTTACAATCTAACTAAACGTAATAACATCAGTTTATTCACTTACGTTATGATGGCGAAACATTAAAACTAATCTGAAAAATTAGAGGATTCTATAAATTACCCTTTGCATCAAAATCGCATATCAATATGAGAATAAATTTAACAGTTTCATGATACTGGATTAACATATGACAGCGAAATGTTATACCGAAACAAGACATAAATCAAAGACATTAAATCAAGAGATTGCTACGTATAAGTGAAACTCTATATAACAATCAAACTAAACTTAACAATATATACAACAATCAAACCAAGCTTAACAATATCAGATGATGTTAAACAACATGGCGGCTTAAATATCATGAGAAAACATCATATCACAATACACCTAGATAAGACAGTATTTATTCGCAGTATCACAATAAAACTAAATCTATAATTAACTGACTGCTAAATAATAATATCACGACAAAATTTTACATTACTATAAGATTAAACTCAACGATGTCATCAGAATTTATTAATACACTAGAGTAAAAGCCAGTCATAAACGACGGAAAACCACTAGAAATCAGTCTGTTTTAACCAGAAATTATTTGTTAAAATAAGTCAAACATAAGCGCAAATCTACACTTGAAAATTTCTTGAAACTTGAACACGCAATAACTCTGCAAAACACATAACCTCAGACGTTCATACAACAAAGATACTGCAAATTTATCAGAACCAAAAGACAACTGAACTAAAGCACCATTATTGCAATTTATATCATTACATCAATAACAATTCTGTGACACGTTAAACAATGTAAGGTTATTGCAATACAACATTACAGCAACACAATAATAAGTTTTCGATGATTATATCGCTGGAGTGCTGTGTCTCGTCAAATATTGGAAAGATATTGCAATACAACACAGTTATAAAGCTTTACATGGCTCCATCATTACAGTTCCGTAACACATCAAATAGCAATATATGATTCGAATTCATCGCTTAGGTTACACAGTTCTGAAACTTCAGATGGCTGTATCACTACAGTGCTGTAACACATCACACAATAATGTATAACTGGAATATAATACTTCGGCTACACAATTATAAAATTTTAGATAGCTAAATCACTACAGTACTGTAACACATCAAACGACAAGATATGATTGGAATACAACGCTTCGGTTACACAGATATGAAACTTTAGATCGCCACATCACTACACTGCTGTAACACATCAGACAATATGATATAACTGGAATGCATCGTTCGTTTAGATAGTTATGAAGCTTTAGATCGCTACATCACTACAGTACTGTAACACATCACACAATAAGATATGACTGAATACAACGTTTAGGTTACACAGTTATGAAGCTTTAGATGGTACATAGCTACAGCACCGTGACACATCAAATAACAAGATATGATTGGAATACAACGTTTTGTTTACAGAGTTATGAAGCTTTAGAGCCAAATAACTACAGCACCGTATCACATCAAACAACAAGATATGACTGGAATACAACGTTTAGGTTACACAGTTATGAAGCTTTAGATGGTACATAGCTACAGCACCGTGACACATCAAATAACGAGATATGATTGGAATACAACGTTTTGTTTACAGAGTTATGAAGCTTTAGAGCCAAATAACTACAGCATCCGTAACACATCAAACAACAAGATATGACTGGAATACAACGCTTCCGTTTCACATTTATGAAGCTTTAGGTGGCTACATTACTACACTGCTGTAACACATCACACAATAATATATATCTGCAATACATCGCTTCGTTACATAGTTATGAAAATTTAGATCGCCACATCACTACAGTACTGTAACACATCACACAATAAGATATAACTGGAATACAACGCTTCGGTTATGATGCCTCAAATCGCTACACCACTTCAATGACGTAAATCATCACACAATAAGATAGGACTGGAATACAACGCTTCCGTTTCACAGTTATGAAGCTTTGGATGGTTAAATTACTAGAGTACTGTAACACATCAAACAACAAGATATGACTAGAATACATCACTTAGATTACACAGTTATGAAGCTTTGGATGGCTAAATCAGTACAGTGCTGTAAAACATCGAACAACAAGATATGATTGGAATACAATGTTTCGTTTACAGAGTTACGAAGCTTTAGATGGCTATATCACTACAGTTCTGTAACACATCAAGCAACAAGATATGACTGAAACACAACGCTTTGGTTAAACAGTTATGAAGCATTAGCACCGTAAACATTAAATTATAAGATATGTTTGGAATACAACACTTGTGTTACACAGTTATGAAGCTTCAGATGGTTACACAACTACAGCACAGCAACACATCAAATAACAAGATATGACTGGAATACAACACTTCGGTTACACAGTTATGAAGCTTTGGATGAATAAATCAGTACGGTGCTGTAACACATCGAAGAACAAGATATAATTGAATGCAACGCTTCGGTTACAGAGTTATGAAGTTTTAGATGGCTACATCACTACAGTGCTGTAACACATCAAACAACAAGATATAACTGGAATACAATACTTCTGTTATACCGTTATATAGCTTTAGATTACTACATTACTTCAGTAACGCAACACATCAAACGACAAGATATGACTGAAATACAACGCTTCGGTTAAACAGTTATGAAGCTTTAGAGGGCTACACTACAGCACCGTAACACATTAAATAATAAGATATGATTAGAATACAACACTTGGGTTACGTAATTATGAAGACTTAGATTTATTTACTTATATCAATATGGAGCTGAGATACATTAAACATCATGATAGAAATACGGTACTTTAGTGACACTATTATAAATATCCAGATTATCCTAGGCGATTCATTAAACATTATGGCATTATTGATATAAGGCAGTTCAGCAAGAATACATGTATGAATACTTCTGTGACACATTAAACAGTATATAAACCATTTATTAAGAATTACGTAACAATAACAAAGGACCAATCTCGGACAAAGGCTAAAACTAAGGTTTATTGCGACAGTTTTTAAAACGTTGAAGCCGTGAGATCCAAACTGATGTAACAAAAAACATTTTCAAGAGGCGATCCATGACTTAATGAAAACAGAAACACAGTATACAGTTAAATACTCGACTCAATCTGATCCATTACGAGAGAGTCTGACGTGAACTGTTACTTCTCAGTGCCATTTCGTTTTTCTGAGCGTAAAATGGTTACCCGCCTGAGTCAGATAAAGCCCGTCGGGGCGTGGAGGAGCTGTGTAGTTCGCCTCTCACCGAGCTTTTCAGAAACACTTGCGAGGGCGACATATGTGTGACTGTGAAAAGTATTGTTAGCGTTTAATGCTGTTCGGTCAAACTGTGGACACTAATTAATGGGCCTTCACCGAATTTAACATATTAGTACTCTTATACACTGACAAATGATTTTAGGGGGTTGGGTGACGTGTGTCCAACAGGCAAACAAATACATCACTTAGTTTGAGAGTTAAGTCAGTGTAAAAACAAAACAAAACTAAGACGTCAGAGTTATTAATAATTATAATCGTATCTAAGTTCGAACCACGTGTAAACATTTGTAACAGTTACGTTTCAGATCGCCTACACATCCCTGCCGTTTCGTAATAGTTTCCAGGTAACAATTATGTAAGGTTCTGACGGAAGATAAAAGTTTTGCTTGTTGAGTTTCACTCAAAGCTACACACAGATTATCCGCACAAGCCGTCTTTAATTTTGAAGTTAGAAAACAGAGGGACGGCAATTACGTAATACGCTCCGTGCCATCTTTTAGACCATTCCTTTGCCAACTAATACTTGGAGCGTAACATTTTAATGTCCCTAGATCTGTAAAAACAAACATTTTCAATGAAAGGATCCAAATCTGCTACCCTCACGCTACAACTCGAGTATCCAAATAATTTCCACGGCGCAAGAAATAAACTTTAGGCGCATTTTAAAGTGTATATCTAAGTGAAAGCAGGGTAAGAGCTTTCAAAGTAGACTGCAATCCGACTTTCACCCTTGACCCTCCGGGACTGACGTCATATAATATAGGTATCATCGTTAGACAACTATTTCTTAAAAGTTTCACTTGTGTTTACATTACTTGAGATGCCTCACTGGATATTATCACGTTCAATAATACTTCAACATAAAACTACAAGAGCGGAGGAAATCTTTCAAAACAAGAATGCTGGGGAGACCTAAGGTGACATACAACAAACAAATACAGCAGGAGTTTAAACTATACTTTAGACCTTATATGACATACAACAAACAAATACAGCAAGAGTTTAAACTATACTTCAGACCTAATGTGACATACAACAAACAAATACAGCAAAAGTTTAAACTATACTTCAGACCTAATATGACATACAACAAACAAATACGGCAGGAGTTAAACTATACTTCAGGCCTAATGTGCCATACAACAAACAAATATAGCAGGAGTTTAAACTAAACTTCAGACCTATTATGACATACAACAAACAAAAAAAGAGCAGGAGTTTAAACTACACTTCAGGCCTAATATGACATACAACAAACAAATACAGCAGAAGTTTAAACTATACTTCAGACCTAATATGACATACAACAAACAAGTATAGCAGAAGTTTAAACTATACTTCAAACCTAATGTGACATACAACAAACAAATAGAGCAGGAGTTTAAACTATACTTCAGACCTAATATGACATACAACAAACAAATAGAGCAGGAGTATAAACTATACTTCAGACCTGATGTGACATACAACAAACAAATACAGCAAGAGTTAAAACTATACTTCAGACCTAATGTGACATACAACAAACAAATAGAGCAGGAGTTTAAACTATACTTCAGACGACCTAATATGACATACAACAAACAAATATAGCAGGAGTTTAAACTATACTTCAGACCTGATGTGACATACAACAAACAAATACAGCAAGAGTTAAAACTATGCTTCAGACCTAATGTAACATACAACAAACAAATAGATCAGGAGTTTAAACTGTACTTCAGACCTTATATGACATACAACAAACAAATATAGCAAGAGTTTAAACTATACTTCAGACCTGATATGACATACAACAAACAAATACAGCAGGAGTTTAAACTATACTTCAGACCTAATGTGACATACAACAAACAAATATAGCAGGAGTTAAACTATACTTCAGGCCTACTGTGACATACAACAAACAAATATAGCAGGAGTTTAAACTATACTTCAGACCTGATATGACATACAACAAACAAATATAGCAATAGTTTAAACTATACTTCAGACCTAATGTGACATACAACAAACAAATACAGCAGGAGTTTAAACTATACATTAGACAAATGATCGATAATAGCTTAATTTAACGTCTTATAAGAATGCATGGAATTAGAAAATTAGATATTACGGGACATGACCAGCTGTTCACAATGAAAATTTGTGACAGGAGTACCTTGTCCAGCTGTTAAAAATGGATAAATAAGAATTATGTTAGGAAGGGCATGGCTGGTTATTTACAAAGTTGTTAATAAAGAAACTTTGCTGTTTAGATTAGGAGGTACTCAACCAGTTGTTAACAGAGATTTACTATTCACATTAATTGGGACTTGGCCAGTTCGTAATAATAAAGAGGTCCGACATTGCCAAGCAGGTTAAGGCTTTCGACTCGTAACCCGATGTTGTGGTTTCTAATACCCGTCACACCAAACATGTGTGCCCTTTCAGCCGTGGGAACGTTTATGATATTACAATAAAGTTATGTTCACTCAATAGTCATATAAACCAAAGTTAATTATTATTATTGTCATATGTTGTTTGTATTAATCTTTCTATATAAGAAGATAAAATGTTATTCCTTGTGTTTTATTTTACGGTTTACATTTAACTCGGCCTGGCATGGCCGAGCGCGTAAGGCGTGCGACTCGTTATCCGAGGGTCTCGGGTTCATGCCCGCGTCGCGCTAAACATGCTCGCCTTCCCAGCCGTGGGGGTGTATAATGTGACGGTCAATCCCACTATTCGTTGGTAAAAGAGTAGCCCACGAGTTGGCGGTGGGTGGTGATGACTAGCTGCTTTCCCCTTAGTCTTACACTGCTAAATTAGGGTCACGACAAATGCTAATGTTGTATCATGTATTATCATTCACGGCGAATGAAACGTTGTATCATGTATGATAGTGTAGGACAAATGATAACGTATCATGATGAACGTCAAATAATAATATGTCATGTGTCATTGTCAACATCAAATAATAATATGTCGTGTCATTGTCAACATCAAATAATAATGTATCATGGTCAAAGACAAATTATAATGTTATATCACTTCTTGTAAACAACAAATGATAACGGTATATCGGGATTTATGGTAAACAAGAAATGATAACAGTGTATCATGTATTACGCTCGACGACATGTGTTAGCATTGTACCATATATCATAGTCAACGGCAAACTATAACTCTGAATCACTTGTTATGGTGAACGGCAAATAAGGACATTGTATCAGATATTATATTCTACTACATGTATTATCGTCAAGGGTAAATGCCAATGTTGTATCACGTATCATGGTTACGATAAATGATAATGTTGTGTCATGTATCATGGTTAACGAAAAATCATAATGTTATAACATGTATCATTGTTAACGGCAGGTGGTAACGTCGTGTCATGTATAATTGTTAACGGCAGGTGATAATGTTATATCATGTATCATGGTTAACGGCAGGTGATAATGTTATATCATGTATCATGGTAATAAGACAATAAATAGTACTAGACTTGTAGGATTTTCAAGTACTACATTTATAATTCGGTGTCTCAGATTACTTCCGAGAAGAACAGTGTATTACTGTATTTCAACTTCTCTATGTCCGTCCGCGCTGTGAGCTCTGATCATTCACAATGGATATGGTGGACATTGTGTGTTCGAAATAGTGCTATATACTCTTCGTCTCAGAAAAAACGTATGCTTTGTCACCAAGAAGCGTTCACGCAATAATAATATAATTTTTGTTATATCTATATTCATGGGCTTGTGTGACTTTAAAACTTGATCTAATTCCATCCAAAACCGTGCTCTAAAACCTTCTGGTTTCGCAAGAGATTATAACTATATTCAGCGTAACAGTTTTTCCATAAATGAAAATAAAACAGTTCTATCTGCTTTTCCTAGATTTGAAAGAGTATTTTATTTCACATGTCGCAAATTCACTACGCCACTACTTTCACGGTTTGTTTGTTGTTTGGAACGTGGTCACACTGAGGATGGGGAGCCCAGATCTGGATTCTAGCGTTGTAAGTCTGTAAACTTACCGTTGTTCTGCCAGGGGATTCTATTTGCGCTGTAGTTTTGAGGTGTTTGCTGCCATCTCCAGTGTGTCTAAAAGACGTCTATTGGTTAATACTGCCACGGCTGATACTCTTTTATAACGAAAACTATGAACTAAGTGTTTTAATTTTTTTTTATCAAATACTTTATTACTCATTATTTACCTATTGAATCTGGCAGCGTCTAATGGTTAGCATGTTGAATTACAGATCAAAGGTCGAAGCTTCGGGTTATGATATGCCGTTGAGCGCGTACCGGCTGTAGTAACCTTATGAATGTCACAATAAACTTCACTGTTTAATTTAAACAGGCAGCATAATTGATGGCCACTGCTAGTTGGTTGCTTTACCTTTAATCAATAGTTCAGAATTAGAAAGAATCATGTCTGAACTCTAAAGACCTTTGACCCGAGTATTGCACAGGGTAATGATCCAGTAGAAAATAACAGATCCATTCAGTTATTATAAATATAACACAGTTTTGTGAGCTTACTGAGCTTTCTTTACAAACTGCTATGTTTCTGAGAATTAACCAATCTACAAAATTCACATAATAGTGTTAGGATCGTGAACTGAATTGTAGAAAATCTAAATAAGGCAACTTGTCGGTTAATAACATAAATATTTGCTGTCAATTAGACTGTGAAATGTTTTTAAAGTATACGATGTGTAGATCAAAAGTTACCATACAGCTGGTACAACACTAGTAGTACCCCGCTGGTACAGCGTTAAGTCTAGGGATTTACGACACTAAAATCAGGGGTTCGATTCCCCTCGGTGGATTCAGCAGATAGCCCAAGATGGCTTTGCTATAAGAAAATACACAAACACATCATGCAGTAAATACAGTTAACATTATACTGTTGGTACTAACACAATACTACAACAACAATCGAAACCAATTCGAGTATTGTTTATTTCAGAGTTAAACTTTATAAATTAATCAATATTTCAAATAAAATTACTGTATAATTACTTTTGTCTCACCCTGTACAATACCATAAAATTTAAACATAATAACAATTATGTTAAGATCTAAAACGATTTCATTCTGTCAGATACGTTAATAAGTTTGTTAGAAGTTACCACGTTATAAACCTTTACAAATACTTTCGATGTTAGCTCCGAGGGTGTCGTCTGAGAAAAGCAGTCAATCTGCAGGTCATAACAAGCTATTGATAATGACGGATTAACACGGACATCAGAAGAGGATTAACTGAATGTCGTTAGTACAACTCCGCTGACCTTTTAGATCCTGTTAAAATAAGATATCATGAGATTAACCGGAAAGATTGTTCTAGTGTTTTATGAATATATTTGTTAAACAGTAGTAATTCAGAAAACAATAACCGAACGTAAAATATCGTGAAAAGTGAAAACGTATAATTTCATTTACAACTAAAATAAACCATTCTTAAGTGATAAATATTTCACCAAACTATAATAATAGTTTTTACCTATTGTTTGTTTTAAGAACTCGCACTAAAGGTCTAATTTTAATTTTACACCGAAAAAATGAGTATCTACAGTATTCTTAAATATAACACTTAAGTCTTCAAAGTGCCTGTAAAGGTGGTTTCTCAGCAGAGTTTGTAATGTCAATATCTCATCTTCTAAAAACTAACAGAATATTCGACTCTTTTTCATCAAATACTTACACAATAATATAATACTTACACAATAATATAACACTTACACAATAGTATAATACTTACACAATAATATAACACTTACACAATAACATAATACTTACACAATAATATAACACTTACACAATAGTATAATACTTACACAATAATATAATACTTACACAATAATATAACACTTACACAATAATATAACACTTACACAATAACATAATACTTACACAATAATATAATACAGAATAATATAATACTTATTAGGCAAGAACAGTAGAAACAACAATAATACTTATTTATTTCATTATTATATTCAATAGACATATGTTTCATTTCTGTTTTCCATGGATGGTTTTTAGTTATTTACTCGTATTAAAACTATGAAAGGATCTCTGTTTTACCCGCCTATCTTCACAAACTAACTTATAAGTGGTAACAACACCTTATCTTTAAGTATTACCTTAATGCCAAACAAATTCTTATCCAAATAAACATACTGCAGTAGAAGATGTAATTTCTCACCATTGAAAAAGACAATACGATAAAGCACTCAAACAAGTCGCTGGTAGAAAACTGTTTGACAAAGTTAAGGACAAAGCTATATCGTACTTACATATACTATCATAATAAGCTTATAAAAGGCGTCAAGAAATTTCATTTACTAATATAACCGCTGTTTCATGGCCAAACTATATGAAGATAGACTGCCAGAGTCTTTGTTAAAGAGAAAGTGGTATGTAAGCACGAGAAATACTGGGGTTGCCTTATTGTTCCTGTTTTCTACTGCACCAAACGGCTGAGGCAAAGTTGGACTTATCAGTTGAACCACGTGGCGCAGGTACTGCGCTTCGTAGGCCGCCGCAGATAAGCCCCTAGAAGAGGCAACGAGTTTGGTGTGCGGCCGGAAATGTTAGCTTGTTAGATGACGCTTCGTTATCGCTGTGCCTTCGCTCCCTAAAACTTACGGTGTTCTCATTTCCGAAAACTGCCTTTTCCCCCCTAAAGTAATTCACGGAGGTTTGAGGTTGGCTGTTTGGAGTCCATTTTTCTTGACGATAAACCAGTTTGAATAACTGTTAATGTACAAAACAAAATGTACTACGTATAACTAACCAGTTCACAATTTGTGAGTCAAACTACGATAGAATACTGGTTTAAACTTCTTTCTTTGTTTATAAAATATTTGAAAATAAAATTTGTGGAGATTTTCGAGACAGTCAAACTTAGACTTTTGAAACTTTTCAATGGAATATTTACAAAACACATCGTCCTGAATTAAAAGCTCATTTTCAATGGAATATTCACAAAACACATCGTCCTGAATTAAAAGCTCAGAAATTACGTTTTTTGTTATTGTTAACTTCAATTTAATGAAATTGCTTTATCTAAAGAAGTGAACCGAAACGTTGGATAAAGTATGGACTTAATGTTGTCTACAGTGACTAAATAAGTTTTGGATTTTAATGCTTATTAAGTTTTAAATAGAAACCTGGAAACTTATTATTAACCAATGACAGAAAACTATCGCATACTTTTTCTTACCATAAATAATTTGGACAATGTGTATTTCATGTTGACTGCTGGAAGTTATGAGGATATCAGGCGTAACGGTAGTGGTGTTTTGCCTTATAATAACTAAACACAGTACAATATTTTATAAGCATCGATTATTTTGTTTAGAATGAAGCATTTCTGAACCATGTTTGTTCGTGTTCCCCGCTAGGACAGCGGCAAGTCGTCGGATTTACAACGCTAAAATCAGGGGTTCGATTCATCTCGGTGAAAATAGCAGAAAGCCTGATATGGCTTTACTTCAAGATAAACATATCCATATTCCGGCGAAAGCAATGTCACGATAAATAAACATTACCCAAATTTCAGTAACGTTGCAAATGGTCTAATAGTGAGACAGCCTTTAGTGTTATATTTGCCTCAAATTTCGTTGTTTTTTTTTACCGCTCTTGAGAATTCTTGCCTACTTTTATTCTGTGTCTTACATTTTGAAATATCGTATTTATCTCGGGGCTGAGCTTTCCTTACACTTCAACATGGAGTCAAAACCAGCATTAGACATGGATTCTCCAAAGCTTGTTTTCAAAGCATTCTCCTTCAGTCTATACGTAGGTTTGTACTTCACCTTTCAAACACCTTATCATTAATATGCTATAAAAGTCATTACTGTCTTTGAACAACACTATGTAGAGGCTTCATGCTCTCACCTGATGGGTTAAATACCTAATTATTTATTTACCTCGTTATTCGAGTAGTACGTAAATATCTTTCGACAGATAAATATAGTAAGATCACTGACTTTCAAAGCACTGACAAGAATTTCGTTTCACTTCAAAATACCTAATTTGTACGCTCATTTCGTACAAGTCCGGCATGGCCAGGTGGTCAAGGCACTCTACTTATTATCTGAGAGTTGCAGGTTCGAATCTCTGTCACACCAAACATGCTTGCCCTTTCAGTCTTGGGGATTACATAATGTGACGATCAATCCCACTATTCGTTGGTAAAAGAGTAGCCCAAGAGTTGGCGGTGGGTGGTGATGACTAGGTGCCCTCCCTCTAGTCTTACACTGCTCAATTAGGGACGGGTAGCGCAGATAGTCCTATTGTAGCTTTGCGCGCAATTTAAAACACAAAAACATTTTTGTAGAATAAGATGTAGTGTGGGTTTACTTAAGTCGAATATAATTAATTTATTTTACGACCTCAACAGCTGGGTTGAAAAGATATCTTTCTATCTACGCGAAAATGTTAACTCTTGGGTAGGATCTTATTCTGAGATGAGACTTGACTTGAAATATGTGGTTAGAATTGTAATCTCAACAGTGATGTAAAATATGGCGCTTGTTTATTTAAGGTTCAAAATGACTATCCAAGCCTATTTTCCTTGATCTATAACAACTCCAGAAACGTCCACCTTATGACTGCGCACAGGGAATAGCCACGACCCACTCGAATGAATGACTTAGATAACGAAACGCGACACCTTTGTGAGGCTACGTTATTAGCTGGGGGAGAAATCCCCGAGTCGTTTCATGCGTTAAGCCGGGCTGAAAACTAGCTTCACCGGCGACGAAAGCTTCGCTGTCCCGCTAGAGTGATCACTGAAGTCACGGCGTCAGGTAACGACGGTTTAGGTCGTTCATCACAAACTCAACAACCAGTCTTTTGGGGCTGAATTCTAGGTTGACACTGCTGGTTAAAATTAGCTCCAATTTTTAAGATACAGAGAAGTGAGGATTGCTTGAAAGTACACATTTATTCTGTTGCGCTATGTAAAACAGATGTGGAATTTTGAAACGACCCTCACTAATCCGTATCATATTTCAATTTTATTTAAGCGGATAAGGAAACGTGTTGTGATCAACGGTTGTACAATCCAAGGTACAAACTGCCAAATCATATAAACACACCTACGTGTGTGAGTGTTTCAGTGAACGTACATGTGTGTTTGTGCACGTACTGAAAATATGAACATTTGCCACCTTATCTCTCAATACATATATCGTCATATCCTTTTTTTTTTTTTTTCCTTTTTTCCTGAGAGAATCACCACAGCCGTACTGAGGTGTACAAACACTAAGAACCCTGGTTATCACCCGGCAACAGGCAACGAATCACAACCGGCAAAAGCCGTTGAAGCGACGCCGCATGAGCGCCTAATACTGGAATATCTGTTTGTTGTTTAGTAAAGACGAGTTTCTTTTAACACGTTATACGACAGGGTATAATAGAAATTGAACTACCGCTAGATTTTTATTAAACGTAGACTGATTTTGACTCATAATGAAATCAGGTGTATTGATCTAAGGATGTGTATGAAAAGCGGCTTACGTGAATAAAAGTAGTTTAGTAAGTTAAATGAAATATATCTTAAAGAAAGTAAGACAACACGGTTAACTGGAAAATAAAAAGAAAGATGTAACAGCCCTTATCGGGGCGTTAATGCTATTGAAACAAGACATCTCTAACTCTTGGATTTTCATGTTGAACGTTCTCGGTTTTTTTTTGTTTTTTTTTGAGATTTGAAATGTTTGAAATATTAAAAGAGTTTTTGCTTGCAGTTCTGTAATTTCTTGTTAACATAATTCATTAGCTTAAGGTTTGTTTGTTTCAGAATTTCGCACAGGATTACACAAGGCTATGTGTGTATAGTCGTTTTTAAGAATGAAAATAATAGAGAGAAACAATAATCGCCATATCTTAGGCTACTCGTGCTAATAGAACAGTAAGATTTCACCCTTTCTTTTATAACCCACCCACAGTCCCAATGTTGAGTGTAAGTTTATATACAAAATGGTTTACTAAACATAAATTTTTTTTGGAGCAGGTTAATTACTAGATCACACCCAATCGCCCGGCATGGTCACGTGTTTAATATACTTTTCTTGTAATCCGAGGGTCGCGAGTTTGAATCCCCGTCACACCAAACATGCTTGCCCTTTCAGCCGTGGGGGTGTTATAAAGTTATGGTAAATCCCACTATTCATTGATAAAACAGTAGCCCAAAAGTTAGCGGTGAGTGGTGATGACCAGCTGACTTCTCTCTTGTCTCACACTGCAAAATTAGGGACGGCTAGCGCAGGTAGCCCTTGAATAGCTTTGCGCGAAATTCAAAACAAACCAAACAGCATCCAGTCCTTGGTATTCATGAAGTGGCTCGTGTAACATTGGAATAAACATTTCAACGAGTTCAGATATGATAGCATAAATTGTAACAAAACTCTTCTTAGTTACGAATTTGTGAAAGATACTTATTTATGAAACTTAAGCACTTTGAGTATCATCTTGCGACACTTGATACTTCTACACTGATCAATGAAGTTAAGTGTGAGAGTTAATAACCCTTAAAATCGAATTTCGATACTGTCATGTACAACTTATTTCCCGTTGTAGAACTCTGAGCTTAACAACAAACACATATTAGTGAAACTACCTAACACTTGGTTTTATTTTTTATGGTGTTGTACAAAATAAAAGCACAGAATAAACCATTTCGTTGATACAGTCAGTTTGATTACTCAAATGAAACGTTTCGGTAAAAGAAAAAAAAAACTTTTTTCCGTGTAAATAACTTTCTTTTATTATTTACCTCAACGAAAATCAAATGTTTTCTAGTAAATTTTATATTTCTTTTATCTCATTCTTTTATATATCTGGTACCCATTTAAAAGAATTTGAATTTGTTTCAAAAGCTATGTTTTTTTTTTTCGATGTCTGATTACTTTGAAAAAGAAACGTAAACTGAAGAAAGGACCAACATTATAAATACCTTTCCCATGGAAAAAGAAGTTATAAGGAATATATTTGTTCAATTATGGTAATTAATAAATAAAAGTCTTAAACTATTTATTATGCCTTAACCACCTGGTAATGCCTAGCCAATACTTAAACTGGATTATTTTATTATTATTTATGAACTTCATTGTTATTAAAGTAAGTTACTTTAAAGGATACATAAAGAAACGACAAATATTTACTTTTTTATTATTTAACTCCAATAATAGGTTCATGCGTTATGTAAATTATATTTCTTTAAGTTAAACGGTATCTAAAGTTAAACGGAATCTAAATTTTAACTCTAATACATCGTAATTATTAAAAATAATTTTTGGTTATTTACATATTTCACTTATAATCCTCATACAGTGCAGTAAAAAATGAGCTTTAAAGAAAGATTTATTTTAAAGCTATTAATTAATTTCACATCTAACCTCCCCCAGTGACATGGCAGTATGTGGTGGGCAGGGCACAGATAGCCTGTCGTGTAGCTTTTTTTTTATCTCTAAACAATCACTTCAATTCTCTAATTGTACGAAATAGACCTCCATATTATGAAATATATTTTCAACTGAAAATAATATATATAATAACATCTCACTAAATTAAGTTTGTAACAATAATTCTAAAAGTGCGGTGACAGCCTTTTAACAGTTTAATAAAGAATAGTATTCCACAAAATAGTAGAGCCAGAAAAAATAATACTTACGGTAATATTTTGTAAAATGTCATATTATTAGTACTTTGAACATTTCTATCTTTTGTCTTCGTGTTTTTTTTAATTATACATGAATTATGTAATTTCACAAATGTAAATAATGCCAATTGGTATCGTACTTGAAAAAACAATAAAACAGTATTAAAAGTAGTTACATAACATTAAGAATTAACAAATGTTGTGTGTTTTCTTATAGCAAGTCACACTGGACTATCTGCTGAGTACACAAATGTTGTGTGTTTTCTTGTAGGAAAGTCACACTGGACTATCTGCTGACTACACAAATGTTGTGTGTTTTTTTGTAGCACAGTCACACTGGACTATCTGCTGACTACACAAATGTTGTGTGTTTTCTTGTAGGAAAGTCACACTGGACTATCTGCTGAGCACACAAACGTTGTGTGCTTTCTTGTAGCAAAGTCACACTGGACTATCTGCTGACTACACAAATGTTGTGTGTTTTCTTGAAGCAAAGCCACACTGGACTATCTGCTGAGCACACAAATGTTGTGTGTTTTCTTGTAGCAAGCCACACTGGACTGTCTGTAGAGGGCGGTGTTAGATGTTTGAGTATATAATTTTATTTTGTTATGTTTAATATAGGTATAAAGGCGCTTCTTTATATTGGTTTATTTTGGGTTTAAGACATTACTGAGTACACAAATGTTGTGTGTTTTCTTGTGGTAAGCCACACTGGTCTATCTGTTGAGTACACAAATTTTGTGTAATTATAAAGCTCACAAGCCCGACATGGCCAGGTGATAAAGACGCTCAAATTGTAATATGAGGGTCACAGACTCGAATCCCCGTCGGCCCAAAACATGCTCGCCTTTTCAGCTGTGAGGGCGTTATAATGTCGCAATCAACTTCACTAGTCATCACCACCCACTGACAACTCTTGGGCAACTCTTTTACCAACGAATATTGTCCCTCTTGTAGATTTGCGCGAAATTAAAAAACAAATAATTAAAGTTCACGTTTTTTTAAACGCTTATTTTTATCCTAATCCTGTCTTACAAAGATAATCATTCCTCTATAAAACAAATATACATATACTATGTATTTGATATATTCCACTCTTCAAAATCAAATGTTATGCTCATCATTTATTTCATTAAAGTAATATGAAAAAGTTATTTTATCTAAATTCTGTTTAAGGTGTAAATTAAACAGAAACAAATATCCAAATTACCCTTATTATCAGACGTGCAGAATGCTTTACTTACTTTTTGTTAAATATTAAGTTGATATTGATGTAAAACGACTTAACTGAGAATTTTAATAACTTGTTTTTCAGATCTTCTTCCTGTATCTAATGATGGGTATGACGTCACTGAAAAGTTTCTTTTGCACGTGGTTCAGATTCTTTTGGATTTCCTAAAAAAGTCCAATGACCGGAGTACCAAAGTTCTGGATTTTCACCAACCCCACCAACTTAGAGAATTTCTGGACATGGAAATTCCAGACGACCCTCAACCTCTAGATAAACTTTTGGTTGATTGTAGGGACAGCCTTAAGTATCAAGTCAAAACAGGTATTCATACATAGTCTTAGCTTAATTATAATTACGTGTTGTTTATAGCTAGCATCTGGTATTTTCTATGAGATTGTAGTAATACAATACCAGTATTAACGGGTTGTGCCTTATGTACCCGTGATATACACAATATGGGAAATGTATTAGTTGTTTATGTATTTAATACCTCATGCATTGGTTGATGTCCAATGTGTAGCATATTGGTGGGTTGTTTATCAAAATAAATACGTATTAATTAGGTGGAGCGTGTTACTAATTTATTAGTTAAAAGTTAATTGGTGTAATTATTATCTGATATGCTAGTATAGCGGAATAATTTAAGTTTAATCTTCTATATGCTAGTTATTAAATTGATAATTCTAAGCTTGAACTGGCGGAAATTAGTGAAGTCCTAGGTTAACTCGACTAGTTTTTTGTTTCATATATCAGTAGCAGTATTGCTGGTGAGTATTTGACTGTAGAGAGCATGCGTGAAAGGGGCACATCTGTTGCTGTATAATTAAACACAACTGTTTGAACTGTGAGTTACACCAATATCAATTGTATTGTGGTGTACACATAATAACACATCACATAATTCTCTGTTGCTGTATAATTAAACACAACTGTTTGAACTGTGAGCTACGCCAATATCAGTTGTATTGTGGTGTACACATAATAACACATCACATAATTCTCTGTTGCTGTATAATTAAACACAACTGTTTGAACTGTGAGTTACACCAATATCAGTTGTATTGTGGTGTACACATAATAACACATCACATAATTCTTGAGTTATACCGAATGACATTTGGTTTCGAATGCAGCTATATAAATTATGTATTGATGTATTGTAGTTATACATGTTGTTTAATGTTTAAACGTAAAGTAACAGAATTAAGACAGTGAGATATTTCTATAATTATTAAGAAACATTAATGTAAATGGTTAGTTTGGTTTAATTTTGTTTGTTTTGAATTTCGCGCAAAGCTACACGAGGGTTATCTGCGCTAGCCGTCCCTAATTTACCAATGTAAGCTAGAGGAAAGAGCTAGTCATCAACACCCACCGCCATCTCTTGGGCTACTCTTTTATCTACAAAGAGTGGGATTGATAGTTACATTATAATGTCCCACTGCTTAAAGAGCGAGCATATTTGGTGAGACGGGGACTTGAACCCGCGACCCTCGGGTTACGAGTTTGGATGTAAAAAGTCAACGAATCAAATCCAAAATATCTATCTAATATCTGACTCGAGAGTCGCGGGTTCGAATCCCCTTCACATCAAACATCCTTGCCCTTTCAGCCGTGGGGACGATATTATGTGGCCGCTAAGCCCACCGCCAACCTTTGGGCTACTCTTTTACCAAAGAATAGATAGTCTTCTTGTAGCTCTGCGCAAAATCCAAAAACAAAAACAAACAAATTAATATCTGAATAAAATCGATTGAGAAACAGAACAGAAGATTCGTTTCCGATTTTTGTTGTGAAATAACTTTTAACAAGTACATTTGTTTAGGTTTAAGTAAACCTTTGTTTTGTGTAAAATTGGATCTTAGCTTGATGATAGACACAAAAACAGTCGATTAGTTATTCTAATTATTGTCATCAAATTAATTTTACTTTCAAATAAGATCATAAATTGTATAAAGATGATTCTGATAATGGTCGTGCAACATCGCTTTTGTTGTTATTGTTTCTAAGGTTAGCCATCCTCGCAGGAAATGAAACATTGGAGGTTAATAAAATAATTAAACTGGAGTGGTCGAATGTTTATAATGAGCTCTAACCTCCAGTGTACTGTTAAATTCCAGTCAATAAAATACTAAACATTTAATTGTTTTACGTATCTAACAAAAATATTTATTTTATCAAGATTTTTTAAAAATTTGATACCAAAAGTTTAGGTTAAAATAAAAATAAAAAGTTTGAAAGCGGAAGACAAAAATGATTCACATCGGGCTCAAAACTAGCCCTCTCCTCTTCACCAGAAGAGTCAGATTTAATAACTAGAACCGACCAGCGCCCATGGAGGCTGTCATTGACATGGACCAGAGACATGGTTATTTATGAGCCAATTACTTCTCATTCAACTGCCACTCATTTCGAAGGGAATCATTTGTCTCTCAGCATCTCCAACTAAGCCCCTCGTTTGTTGTCTCTAATAACAGTCTTCTAGAAGAGCGGAGACACAGTTGATGCTGTATATGATTCAGATTACACTTGAAACTTCATGATCAGTCTCATCTTTGCTAGGAAAGTGAGGTATCAGGGAAAACCACCAATATGTTTCCTTAAAGACGGTAGTATCTAGAAGTACCAGACTAATAAATACTCGATGCGAAAAAAAAACCCTGCGATAATTTAAATTTGTTAATATCAATACAGTTTCAGCATTTTTGAAGCAAAGATGTATTGAAAGATTCAGTAAAGTTTCAATTTCTTTATTTCAATGGAATTGACAGCCATGACAGCTTGTTAGTATAATGCTGAAAAGCTGCAGTGTATTTATTAACTTACCAGCCATTGAATTACAGAATATCACTGGTTATCATAGAATAAATAGACGAATACTATACCAATTTGTATTACACCAGTGTTCCGATGAATGGTGTATAAAAACACTTGTTTTTGAGTTAAATTCATATTGTTACAAATGCGTTTGCTACCAAGATATGTAAGGGAATAATTACATCAACATTTTAGTAGTATATATTACAGCAGTATCTTCTGGTAGACAGAACTTAATTGTGATTAAAGCCGTTAGTTGATATCCTTTAGAAGTTTCGAGTAAATTGTTTAAAATGCTTATTAGATATTAGAAATTACGTATATTTAAACTCACATGTTTTCAAACCAGCATACAGTAGCTTTACAGTTGTGTTACTTGTACTGTAAATCTCAGTTTTTAACAAAATAAAATATTTTTAACCAGCAAACTGTAGTTTGAAATGTGTTTGTTTGATTTTGAATTTCGCATAAAGTTACACGAGGGCTAACTGTGCTAGCCTTCCCTAATTTAGCAAAGCCTAGACTAGAGGGAAGGCAACTTGTCTTATCACCAACTGCCAACTCTTAGGCTACTCTTTTACAAACAAATAATGGAATTGGCCGTCACGTTATAACGCCCCCATGGCTGAGAGTGTGAGCATGTTTGGTGTGACGGGTATTTGAACCCATGACCCCCAGATTGAGAGTTGAGCGCTCTAACTACCTGGCCATGCCAGGCCTTGAAAGATGTGTTTATGCTACACAGATACGTTTTCGTCAAGGTCGAATGTTTTTAAGCCAGTTAATAATTGTGTTTTTCACACTGTACAGAGATAGCATATAAGAACTTAAGTTGCAAACAACCTTAGCTGAGGAGTTTCGATATGTTCTCTTTGCAGAGGTTTGTGGTAGATAAAAGATAGAAAGACGTTATTCTGTTTTGTGCATCTTCGCTATTACATTCTTGATGAAAAATCTAAGAGAATTGGATAAATAATTTTGTAGTCTAATGTCGTATTACATGAATTTTTAAGTCTACTGAAATTTAGAAAATGTTCACATTTACTGGCCAATATGCACATTAACCAGAGAGTTTAGATAACTACGTATTTTCTGTTCTTTAAGGAAGTATCTAACTTACTAACTTGTTTCACACTCTGACGCTATATAAGTTCTCGATGGTATTGGTTATTATGCATAATACCCGAAGAATATACAAGTTTTTGTTGCATGCACCTTTATAGATAAAACAAGGTTGCCAATAAGAACCATCCACCACCTGATATTAAAGTTATAAAGAAAACGTTGTTGCTTCACAACAAATCAATTTTCTTACCTTACTTGGAGATATGATTATTCAATAAGAAAGTAACCACTGTTTTCTCCAACAGAATCATATTTATCTTTTTAACAAATCTACCATTGGTTATTATGAGTTGTTTAGAACAATGTTACCGAGGCAACCAACGCGAATAAGTTTCAGGGCTACAAAACTGCACTGATTACAATAGTCAAACAGTGCTTATTATTGATACATTAGGTAGAAAGATGAAACATTTAACTGAATGTAGTTGGCAGAAATATCGCTATACAAGGCATGGGCGGTACTCTTCTGTCATGTGCAGCTGATGACATATGCTTAACTGACAGATACAGTCTACGCATCTAATAAGTCGCTGTAGTAACTAATATAAACTTTTTAGAAAGACAACTGAAGTTATAGTAGTTCCTTTATATCAAAGTATTTTTTCCTTTCGCTTTTTCATTGTTGGTACTACCATTTTTTATTAATTATAAAATATCGTGAGTAAAAGTTGATGTAATATTAAATGATGTTTAAACGATACAACCATTGTTGTCCTTTTGGATACTTTGCATGGCTTACAGCTGTATCGTGTAAAGTTTGTTTCTTATGAATTTTCGCGCAAAGCTATAAAAGGGCTATCTGCGCTAGCCCTCTCTAATTTAGCAGTGTAAGACTAGAGGGAAGTCAGCTAGTCATAATCACTCACCGTCAACTCCTGGGCTACTCTTTTACCAAATAATAGTGGAACTGACTGTCCCATCAAAATGTCCTCATGGCTAAAAGGGCTAGCATGTCTGGTGTAATGGAGTTTCAAACCCACGACCCTCAGATTATTAGTCGTGAGCCCTAACTAGCCGATCATGCTGCATGCTGGGCCATTGAGTAAAGTATCTTGGAAGTTCTGAATTTGTCGTTTCTCATAATAAAGTAAACAATTTTTATGGGCTTTTTGTACTTTGTGTTTTTGGCTTTGGTTTTAATGTATTTTAGGTGTTATGTTTAGCTTTAATTTTGAATTTTTACAAGACTGTTAATGGCATGTCACGAATCTAAATTATCATTATAAGACTCTTACCACGTACTGAGTTCTATAAATGTACCTTCAAAGTAACTCATGTACTTATCGTATCCACATTGTGGTCCCCACCATTAAATGGAGCAACAGTAAAGTTGCGAACCAAGAACTTTAAGGTCCAGGTTTAGATTCTCCACGGTAAACAGAATGTTGTGTAGTTTTACAATACCAAGACAACAACAATCCACATTGTGAAATTATTCACTTTCTGAGTGGTTCCATGTCCTGTCATAGCTCTGAAAGAAGATTTGTTTAATCTTATATGTGGAAAGATGTTCCGCATTCAAATCAGTAGTAAAAATCAAAATAATTAAAAGGATATATAATTACAAAAACAAAACACACAATGATCGAAATAAGTCTCTCTAGTATAGTGATTACTTTTATAATGCAAAGATATGATTGAAATATATTTATTACTCACTTCGACGTCAGACACGTTATAAAATTCTTAACAAGCTCACATACACAACCTTAACAATTCTTGATTGTGAAAAATATACCGAATTACCAAGAATCACGTAAATAGCAGCATTACATCTTTAATGACATTAGTCGGGAAATTTGAGACACATAATTGCAAAGCATTACAAAATGTGCTTACGTTACAAAACAATAAGTTACGCTTTGAAGTTTGTAACAAGACTCCGTAAACAAAATAACAACAAAGTGCTTCTGACAAACCCTCTGCCAAAAAAAAACAAAAAACTCTCCTTTTACGGAAACGTAGGAGGCCGTAATAATTCAAATGAGTTCTTATGAAATGTTTGGATATTTTATAAATATCTTCTAATAAATCTAGAAAAACATTTTTGTAATTATTTTGAAGAACCTTTGAGGTGTTTGCCAAATAACTCTAGACAAAATATCTGAGTAAAAATAATCCATGGTATCATTTGAAGTCCAACCTGGCTTTTTTCATTTTATTTTAATTTAGAAAATTAATAAAAGTAAATTCATGGATATCAAACAGACAAGCTACTCTAATGTCAAAATTGTGAAATAACAAGAAAAAGAGAGTTATAAGTTATGTTGGAGTGTGTTGCTTGTTTCATTGTACATTGTTAATCAAAAACCTGTACAATGGGTTGTTAGTACATTGCTGTGCATGATTATCTAAACCCAGTTTTTAGGTTGACAAGGCCTTAGATTTACTTCTGAGCTAAAATCGAACTGGAACCCACAATGGAAATTAACACTTAAAATTTGTTTATGATATTACAATAAAGTTATGTTCACTCAATAGTCATATAAACCAAAGTTAATTATTATTATTGTCATATGTTGTTTGTATTAATCTTTCTATATAAGAAGATAAAATGTTACTCCTTGTGTTTTATTTTACGGTTTACATTTAACTCGGCCTGGCATGGCCGAGCGCGTAAGGCGTGCGACTCGTAATCCGAGGGTCGCGAGTTCGCGCCCGCTTCGCGCTAAACATGCTCGCCCTCCCAGCCGTGGGAGTGTATAATGTGACGGTCAATCCCACTATTCGTTGGTAAAAGAGTAGCCCAAGAGTTGGCGGTGGGTGGTGATGACTAGCTGCCTTCCCTCTAGTCTTACACTGCTAAATTAGGGACGGCTAGCACAGATAGCCCTCGAGTAACTTTGTGCGAAATTCCAAAAAAACAAACAATACATTTAACTTAGTAATAGAATGATAGAATCACTTTTAAACCAAAAATAGATGCTTTTAACTTCATAATAGGGTAAATTTACAATTAGAACACTTGTAATTCTCTTTAGCGGTCTTCTAAAATATACTATTTTCATACTGAAATTGATGTCATTCTGTTAGAGTTCCCCGCTCATACCGCGGTAAATCTGTGGATTTACAACAGTAAAAACAGGCGTTCGATTATCTGCGGTAGACTCAGCCGATAGTCCGATGTTGTTTTGCTATAAGAAAAACACACACATATTCTGTTAGCATGTCTCAAGTGAATTATCATTGTTATATTGGACACTTATAAAAGGGAGATGCTCCCCAGCGGGGTCCAGCATGGCCAGGTGGGTTAAGGCGTTTGACTCTTAATTTGTGGATTGCGGGTTCGAATTCCCGTCACACCAAACATGCTCACCCTTTCAGCCGTGGGAGCGTCATAATGTGACAGTCAATCCCACTATTCGTTGGTAAAAGAGTAGCCCAAGAGTTGGCGATGGGTGATGATAACTAGCTGCCTTACCCTCGTCTTACACTGTTAAATTAGGAACGGTTAGCGCAGATAAGCCTCGTGTAGCTTTACCCGAAATTCAAAAACAAACAAACAAGCTTCCCAGTGGCACAGCGGAATGTTTGCGGAAACTGGGTTTCGACACCAGTAGTGGCAGAGCACAGATAGCCCATTGTGTAGTTTTGTGCTTAATTGCAAATAAGCAGTCAATCAATAAACGGGAGCTTAAAATAAGCATTAACTGAAAAAAAGAATGAATAAAGAGAGAAACAAATCGTGACGTTATTGTTATCTCTAGATGTTTATTATTTAAGATGTTTTTGAAGTAAGTTCATATTTTGCCCCCCAGTGGCTCAGCAGTATGTCTGTGGACTTACACGCTAAAATCCGGGTTTCGATACCCGTGGTGGGCAGAGCACAGATAGCCCATTGTGTAGCTTTGTGCTTAATTCAAAACAACAACAACAGTTCACATTTTCTGCATTGTTCATTAAATAAGGGTTCGTGGAAACATTTATATCACACTAAAATCGTACTTATAATATCTCTTATAACACACATTTTACAAATAAGCTCCTCATGATTTTTTTAATAGAAAACTCACTACATTTTTCACACTGTTTCCAAGTAACTGCTGTTTCATTACATGTGTGGAGGAGCCGCTAAGCTTAATACATTTTACCTCGCCCTATTCCCCCCGCCATCGGAATGATACGATAAATCCCCTCTCTATTTGTTATCCAAGCCGTGCTATCTTGTTTTCTGGTGCGGAATAAGTAGAAAATAATTACGGCTATGAAGTCGGAGAATTAAGCGAGCTCCGGAGAACGTGAGTCAAAAGTAACTTATTTCAAAAAGTCCCTCGGCTATCATAACATGATAGTCGCCATATCGGGTTTGTTAGGGTTTATCAGTAGCTGGCAATGAAGTCTAATATTTCATCGTTCGGAAAAATAAATTACTACGATCTCTTAAGGTGTTAAATAACGTTTATGATAGTATATATGGGCTTCCACAGCTCTGTCAGCATTTCTAATTTAACCTTCTGAAAGGTAAATATATCGTTGAGCTTTAAAAACCAAAACTGATTGAATAATTTCTGTACATCCAGTTTATGAAAATAACCTATCGTTAACTCTAGGTTAAACAATACTTCTGGAAGATAAACATATAACTGAATAATAGATGCCAAGATAAACAGAATAGTTTGTGCGCAACCACTTTATCAAAATGAAACGTGGTCTGTTGTTAACTTCGGACTGTACAATATTTCACATAAGGAAGCTAGCTCTCATTAGCTTACAGTCAGAGGAACTTTTTCACTTATCTGACGTCAAGACTTCACATCTGGGTTTTGAAAAATTCATGAAGTTCTCAATGAAACTGCACTATAATCAAGATATCCTCAGATTGTTCTATATGAAAACTACAATATAATCAAGATATTTTCAGATTGTTCTATATGAAAACTACAATATAATCAAGATATTCTCAGATTGTTCTATATGAAAACTACAATATAATCAAGATATTTTCAGATTGTTCTATATGAAAACTACAATATAATCAAGATATTCTCAGATTGTTCTATATGAAAACTACAATATAATCAAGCAATTCTCAGATTGTGGAGATATTCTCCTAGGTTTCATTTAACAAAGCATCAATAATTTTCATTGAGGACTTGGAATTTTTTTTATTAAATATATTATATCATGTAGGAGAAAACAGCAATAAATTTGATAACGTTTTAAAAATATTGAAGTTATTGAATCTTCAAAATAATCAGACATATTATTCAACACAAAGTGTTGTCAACAAAGCAAGAATTATTAGTTATATAATTTATTTCTTAAATATTTAAAAAATTAACTATACACAAGCTTTACTGGTACATCAGAAAGTTTGAAAGTTTATAGTGAAAAAAACAGGTTTCGTAACACAAGATGGGCATAGCACATACAGCCCATTATATACCTTTATGCTCAATAACAAACAACAAAACCTAACAGTATGCAGTTCAACTTCCACTCTCAATTTTTGTAGCTTTCAAAGAGCCATTTCGTTCAGTAAAAGTAACGTTTTTATCAAATATTTTTATCATTTAACCGTTTACAAATATAATTTGTTATTTATATGTTGTGAAGTCACATGACATAAGCCCGGCATAGCCAAGTGTATTAAGGCGTTCGACTCGTAATTCGAGGGTCGCGGGTTCGAATCTCGGTCGCATCAAACATGCTCGCCTTCCCAGCCGTGGAGACGTTATAATGTGATGGGCAATCCCACTATTCGTTGGTAAAAGAGTAGCCCAAGAGTTGGCGGTGGGGGGTGATGACTAGTTGCCTTTCCTCTTGTCTTACACTGCTAAATTTGGGACGGCTAGCGCAGATTGTCCTCGATTAGCTTTGCGCGAAATTCAAAAACAAACAAATATCCGTGAAATACAGAAAAGAAAGTGATAAACAAAACTTGGTCCTACGAAAAAAAACTGTAGTTTATTTGTAGTCAAGTTACACGTTATCTGTGCTCTATCCACCACAAGTATTCAAATGCCGTTTTAGCATTCTGAGTCAGCAAACACACCACTGTGCCACTAGCGGGAGAACCAACAAAACTAAAGAAATCTACAGAATATGGCTCGACGAAAAGAATCAAAACTTTCTTCGGTAAAGCTTTATATTAATCTTAATGAGTTATAGATAACAAAATACGTATGTTGGTGGAATACATTTTCAAAACAGTGTCAAATAACGAGTGCAATCTAATATTTCAACTTCATTTCTAAACGTAATAAAAACAAACGACTCATTGTTTTCATTATGCACATTTTCGACACTAGGTCCAATTTTATTTTGACAAAAAAATAAACTTTTGAAAGACGTATCATAACTGAGACCCTATTTACGATAAAAAAGGTAAAGAGTAATTGGACCAATATAACATTTATAGACGTTTCTGACACTGAAAATGCTCCTTTACGAGCAGGCGCTGTTTCTCAATATAGACGTTTTACTGCTTTGTTTCTCTGGTCTGAGATAATGTTTTTGGAACTAGTTTTATGTTGCCTGCTGGGGATAATATCCCCGTCTCCATTTCTCAATAAAAAAAAAAGCATGAGAGATCTGTAGCTTTAGGCAGCTACAGTTTGTAATGTCCCATACTGCAGCTAATCGCTTCTGCTGGCGGCGTCATCTGTCACCGAACAGGGTGCATTGATTTCGAAGCCTCGGTAGCGCAAGTGAATCGACACAGATAACAGTTAGCAACTGCAACCGCTCCACTGGTTACTAGGGCTGGCAGTTTCTCTGACCTGCAAACTGGGCTATCCGATTGGAACTCCGTGCATTTAGCTGCTATCACACGGTTGATCGCCTTAATACCAGACATTCTTGTATTTCGTGCTCTCTCTCTCTCAGTGCACACTAACGGACCATTTTACTGTGCAGTGGCTTAAGAGAAATATGTTACTCTAAGGTATGTCTCTTCTGCTCGTTCACTTCCTTCTGCATCAACCAGCGTGTTCTTTGTAATGAAACTAATCAACTATGTATGTGTTTCGTCAGAGGTCCAGGAATAATATGCTATCGCAAAACCCAAACCTTTGTTTTCGTTCGTGAGGACTTGTACTGATTATAAATGAAACGTTTAATCTAAAAAAATAAATAAATCATTTTTAGGACATAAGATAGTGCCGCGGACTGTAACATTCTATAGCCATTTTCGACTATTAATTAATTATTGCATAATGTGCTTATCACATAAATGGGAAGTTTGTGGCTAAAATAAGAAAAGTCGTACTAAAACCAAACTGAAATTAAACTTCTCGCAACCGTTCTAATCCACATTTATTTTCACTCATTAATTCTCAGACAATTTCTCTTCGCTAAAAGTAACCCTCGGTAAGGGCAGGATATGAAGGGTACTAATAATTGCATTCGGGTGATTTATGAGGTATCTCTGGATGGTTAACTGTCTTTACGTTCATCTTAATGATTTTCTTCACCTTTATTTAATAAAGACTGAAGTGTTGAAATCAACATTTGTTTTTTCTATTTTACCTATTGTTTCATGATAAGGTACTTATACTAATTTATTGTAATTAACTTGCTCTCGTGACTGTAAAAGCAAATTAATCAATTAGATATTATAACCAAATTATGGATTGAGTTTTCTATTGACTTTCCCAATTTTGTTTTAATGGCCGATCCAATGAAGAACTGACATGGAGCCCGTTTTACTTGGTTCCGATACATAGTTTCAAACTACATTTTGAGTTCTTCTTTAGGTCAATCAAGAGAAGGATAAGACAGTAAATACATTATTCCATGTACTGAGTTCAATGCCAAAGTTCTCCTTAACCGTCGATAAATATCACATTCTTAGGCGAAACTCGATACTCGAAACTCGTTGGTTGTGTAAGCTTGGTTGTTAGACAGCAAACACTGACTGCTTTACAAGCTATCATTGAAACACTGTACAAGAGAACCTGCGGTCTAGTGGAGCTGACGGTTAGGGTACTCGAATCGTAATATGTGGATCTCAGGATTGAATAACTTCATCGAATATTCTTGCCTTATCATCAGTGGGGAACGTTAAAATATGATGTTCTATCCCACTATTCGTTAGTAAAGAGCAACCCTAGAGTTTGCAGTCAACTAGAACCTTCTAAGCTAAGGACGGTTAGTGAAGACAGCCTATCGCGAAATTCAACAAAAAACAAACAGAACTCGCACCAAGAGATCACCAGCAATACTTTAGGACCCTCATTCGTAATTTTTTTATTTCATATTTTCAAAGTGGAATAACAGTAGTAGTGACCTGAAAGAAGTAATCGAGTATTTCACAACAAAACGCTTACTTTAACTCTTTATAATTTGCCTTTTTTACACCAAAATGAAAGAAATAAGAACCAGAATTTCATCTTGTTTATTAAAAATCAGCAATATGATTTTGTTATACAATTAAAATGTTCAGGAAGTATTAGTCTGAGAACCTCATTTTTTCTGTATAGTCACAAACTTATTAGAATATTTAATGAAGCATACTGTGTTGTTGTCGCGGGCTGAGTGATCAGTGGATCATTGAGTTGCTGAGAGGATCCACGTAAAACACCATCTACCTTTCACACATGTTACATCCAAACTTGTGATGTCACAGATCACTTGAAGAATTATAACTTTGTTGGCAACAAGGTCCCTGATGTAAACAAAAATTAAAAATAATTCCACTAATTATTATATGTTTATATTATATTTATTTATTTTATTTCCTTCACTTCTTGTTATTTCGGGCAATGGGGACATCCTAACGTGATGGTCAATCCCATTTTGCATTAGTAAAAATAGCTCAAGAGTTGGCGGTAGGCGGGTTTACTAGCTAGCTGCCTTCCCTCTGTTCTACCATCTCTAAGTTAGGGACGATAAGCACAGGTAGTCCTTAATAAGATTTTTGCAAAATTCAACAAACATAACCGAAGATGACCTAGAAAGGTCAAAACGTTGTTTTCTGCTTATCAAAAAAGTGTTAATACCTATACCAGCCGTTCTGAGAAGCAGGGTGTAGAGAGTTTTGATAAAAAACGAAATTGCATTACGACAATATTAAACATAAATTTTGATGTATTGAACGAAGAGATACAGTCATGTGAAAAAGTTGAGGCACCCTATGAAAGCCTGTGTATTTTTGTAACATTTTCGGGTATACAGATAATTAATCTCAATTTTAACAATACTGAGAGATTATAGGAATATAACTAAACAATTAAAACAAAAGAAAAGACTTTTCAAAATCTTCTGCAAATGTAATTCTTCAAAAATGTATATTCTAACTGATGAAAAAGTTAGGACACCTCCACATTTATTCCCACTTAACACCAGGTGCACATGGTTAGAAGATCGTTACTCAGCATTTTCAATGAAGCTTGCTTTATTTAAATCTCAGACTTTTAGATTTGTGTGTTCCTGACTGTTGAAGTGAGAGTGAGCACCATGGTGAGAGTAAAAGAGCTGTCTGAGGCCTTCAGAAAGAAAATTATAGCAGCTTATGAACCTGGTAAGGCTTTCAAAACAACTGCCAACATGCCCAGGTCTGGTCGTCCAAGCAAGTTCATCCCAAGAGTAAACCGCAAGATGTTAAAGTCTCCAAACACTCTAACATGTCTCAAGGAACTTACAGCAGGCTCTGGCTACTGTTGATGTGAAAGTGCATGCCTCTACAATAAGAAAGAGATTGCACAAGTGTAATTTGCATGTGAGGTATGCAAAGAGGAAACCTTTGCTCTCTAAGAGAAACATCAAGGCCAGACTGAAGTATGCCTGAGAGGATGTAGACAAAGACCAGGACTTCTGGAATAATGTTCAAAATTGAAATATTTGGACACTAGAACAGAGGACATGTTTGGTGTAAACCAAATACAGCATTCCAGGAAAAGAACCTCATACAAACTGTGAAGCATGGAGGTGGAAGTGTCATGGTTTGTGGCTGCTTCGCTGCAGCAGGACCTGGACAGCTCACAATCATAGAATCCACCATGAATTCTACTGTGTATCAGAGGGTGCTTGAGAAACATGTGAGACCATCTGTAAGAAAATTAAAGCTGAAGCGGACCTGGACCTTGCAACACGACAATGACCCAAAACCAGGGGTGTAGATCCTGAGGAGATGAATGGGATACATCACACCTTCATTTTAGGTGAGGGTATGGTGCATATAATCATCCCCGTACAGTTTGGTCTGTTGAATTGTTTTATTGCATCACAGGCTCACAAATTATGTGTTTGTTCTTGTGATTCTCTTGTTCTTACCAATCGAATTACATAATTAGGCCTAGATGTAGGCTTTTTCAATAGCCGAAATGTACATCTTTAATCTAGGCGTGATTCTAAGCTTTTTGATCTAAGCGATAGTTCGTAAGTATCAGTCAGTAGGCCTAAGTATACATGCAAGTATCGTGGAAACAAGATTACTCTGTGACTGCATGTTTACAGCTTTCAGGTTCGCCTAATCAGCGATTATCAATTTTTAAATTAAACAGTTCACATAAGTGGTTGCAAAAATCATTCCCCCATCGGGTGTAAAAGTCTACGCCCCTGCCCAAAACATACTAGTAAATCCACCAAGGACTGGCTGAAAACTAAGAAATGGAGAGTCCTGAAATGACCGAATCAAAGCCCAGATCTTAATTCCATTGAGATGCTGTGGGGTTGACTTAAAACGGGCTGTACATATAAGAAACCCCTCAAATATCTCACAGTTAACAGAATTCTGCATTAAGGAGTGGGGCAAACTTTCTTCAGACCGATGTCAGAAACTGCAGGTGGCTACAAGAAACTTCTCAGTACAGTTATTTCAGCCAAAAGGGGTAACATAGAATATGTATTTTTGTAGAATTACTTATCCAGAAGATTTTGAAGAGTCTTTTCTTCAGTAATGTTGAAATTAAGATTAAATATTTATATATCCAAAAATGTTACACAAATACACAGGGTTTCATAGGGTATCCTAACTTTTTTACATGACTGTATGCTTACGTGAATGTTCTGGTTTTAAAATACTATAGATACTTTGGTCGCTCCAGAAGACTCTTTATCGGTATTTCATTGAACAACGCGAGTTTTGACTGATTTTTTCTTGTTCACTGTGTTGCTGAAATTCTATAATAGCAAATATTTTAATGGAATGCTAGAGAGAAAATAATTTAATATGTCGAAAGAGATAGGTTTGAAACGTTTTATATTTTGTGAAATTCTAGTGAATTGAATATATTTCTGTGATGGGTAAAGTATGGAGATGTTAGGAGCCATTTACAGTAAAATGTTTGTTTAATTGTTTGTAATTAATCACAAAGCTGCTCACTTGGCTGAGCGTGCTTTGCTCACTACGAGTATCGAAACCAGGTTTCTAGCGTTGTAAGTCCACAGACATATGCTTGGAGGCAGTAATATATTTAACAAGAGTTTCGCCTGTTTTTAGTTTTATTCGACATAGCTTTTCCTATTTAATTTTCATTATTTTATTTATAACAGCTTTCCAGGTTCTTCCAAAAATGCATCTATTTGATATACAATTTTTAATAATGCTAAATTAATGTTTAAAATAATTTTCTTCTGATATTCTTTCAACGCTAATATTTTTTATTAATTTTATAATAAAATAAGCCTATTTCAAGAAGCCACAAATTAGTAATAAGCCTTGTTTCTATTGCATTACTATGCAGCCATAAGTCAGCTTCGGCTGACACAGAAAGTTAGTTCTAGGCATATTTTCCACATGGTAAATCCCTTTTACACGCACACCCCCCTCCTAGCTTTCGAACTTTGATCTTCACCCCTACTCTCTCCCCTCGCTATGCTATCAAAGAATGAATAGCTTCTTGAGTGCAGAAATTTAATTTGTAAATCTAATCTGCACGCCTGTTGTGGGCTGCGCTGTGATTGCTTGCTCTTGACGTTTGGTTTAATAACATCAGCAAGAACGTAATTCTAAACGCGCGCTACGTTACGCACCGAACGCGACGCAAACACAGTATTCACGCGTTTTGTATTCATTTTGTTCCTTTTCCGAACTTTAAGCTAGCAAACGCGTCATCATAAATTTAACTTATACACGAAGGTATATATATACATACATCCTAACTAATTTAAAGTTTTATATACAGTGGTGTAACTTTACATTTCATCTCTTATCAACACTCAGCTATGAAAAGCCAAGACAATTAACGTGTCCAAAATTTTCGCGTTCAAGGAAGGCGATAAATATAATTTTAAATACATATTTTTTTATTTTACCCGACGTTTCAGCTTCCTTTGTGTATTTTTTTCAAGGTATATCAGTGTTACAAGCTAAGAAAATAGTTTAAAAGATAGTAACTGAAAGTAATATAAAACTAGAACAATATAACAGAAAATGAACGGATAATCGTACTGGTTCGAAGTTCGACCAATGCTAAAAGAGGGCTATCTGCGCAATTCGACCCTAATTTAGTAGTGTTTCTTTGTTTTTTTTTTAAATTTCGCGCAAAACTACTCAAGGGCTATCTGCGCTAGCCGTTCCTAATTTAGCAGGATCAAGCTAGAGGAAAGACAGCTAGTCATCATCACTCACCGCCAACTCTTGGGCTACTCTTTTACCAACGAATAGTGGGATTGACCATCAGATTATAACGTACCCACGGTTGAAAGGCGAGCATGTTTGGTGCGATCCTCCGATTACGAGTCGAGTGTTTTAACCACCTGGCCATTCCGGGTCGTTATTTGTTGGTAAAAGAGTAGCCCGAGAGTTGGCGATGGGTAGGTATATTGGACTTTTAACACGCTATAGTTGATATTTTTATATTTTTATTTTTATTCAGTTATATTGTACAGCTATTCTTCATTTACACTAACTCTTTTTCACCTACACTAAAAGTGAATTTTATTTCTGAAGTGGGCCAGACATGGACAGATGGTTAAGGAGATCGACTCGTAATCTGAGAGTCTCGAATGATTTATGGTGACAAGCAGCCTTCTATTTAGTCTAACTTATCAAAGTTAGGAATGGCTAAAGGGAATAGCTCTCGTATAGCTTTGCACAAAATTCCAAAACAAAAAAACAAAAATGAATTTTTAATTTTACGTAGGCCTGGCATGGTGGAGCGCGTTAAGGCGTGCACTCGTAATCCGAGGGTCGCTAGTTCGCGCCCGCGTCGCGCTAAACATGCTCGCACTCCCAGCCGTAGGGGTGTATAATGTGACGGTCAATCCCACTATTAGTTGGTAAAAGAGTAGCCAAAGAGTTGGCGGTGGGTGGTGATGACTAGCTGCCTTCCCTCTAGTCTTACACTGCTAAATTAGGGACGGCTATCACAGATAGCCCTCGAGTAGCTTTGTGCGAAATTCCGAAACAAACAGACAGTTTCACATTTACGTTTTACAGATTTCATAGACGTTTCACACCACTAATTCGCTTTCTGCCTAAGGATCGTATCAAATTTGATATGAAAATTTATTGGGTCCATTTGGAGATCCATGCAATTTGCGATTTCACATTTTGTATTTTATATTTCATATTTCATTTGTTTTGTTTCTACAATCACCAGTAACAAAAGAAAATTTTAAGGTTCTAAGATAACCGTTCATAAATCATGAATTTTAATAACTTTCCTCCAGAGAACAGGAACACCAGTTAGTTGTAATAATTTACATAACATTCCTTAAGAGAACAGGAACACTGGCTAGTTATAACAATTTACATAACTTTCTTCCAGAAAACAGGAACACCGGCTAGTTATAATAATTTACATGACCTTCCTCCAGAAAACAGAAACAACAGCTAGTTATAATAGTTTACATAACTTTCCTACAGAGAACAACAACACTAGTTAGTTATAATAATTTACATAACTTTCCTTCAGAGAACAGGAACACTAGTTAGTTATAATAATTTACATAACTTTCCTCCAGAAAACAGGAACACTAGCTAGTTATAATAATTTACATAACTTTTTACAAAAAAACAGGAACAATAGCTAGTTAAAATAATTTACATAAGTTTTCTCCAAAAAACAGGAACAATAGCTAGTTATAATAATTTACATGATTTTCCTCCAGAGAACAGGAACAATAGCTAGTGATAATAACTTACATAACTTTCCTCCAGAAAACAGGAACACAAGCTAGTTATAATAGTTTACATAACTTTTCTCCAGAGAACAAGAACACTAGTTAGTTAAAATAATTTACATAACTCTCCTCCAGAGAAAAAGAACACCAGCTACTTATAATAATTTAAATAACATTCCTCCAGAGAACAGGAACACCAGCTAGTTATAATAATTTAAATAGCATTCCTCCAGAGAACAGAATCCCCGGTTAGTTTTAATAATTTACATAATTTTCTTCAGAAAATAGGAACACCGGCTAGTTATAATAATTGAAATAGCATTCCTCTAGAGAACAGGAACCCCGGCTAGTTTTAGAAATTTACATAATTTTCTTCAGAAAACACGAACACTAGCTAGTTATAATAATTTACATAACTATCCTACAAAGAACAGGAACACCAGCCAGTTATAATAATTTACATAACTTTCCTCTAGAGAACAGAAACAATAGGTAGTTATAATAATTTACATAACTTTCCTCTAGACAACAGGAACAATAGGTAGTTATAATAATTTACATAACTTTCCTCCAGAGAAAAGGAACAATAGCTAGTTATAATAGTTTACATAACTTTCCTCCAGAGAACAGGAACACCAGCTAGTTAAATAGTTTACATAACTTTCCTCGAGAGAACAGAAACACCAGCTAGTTATAATGATTTACATAACTTTCCTCTTGAGAACAGGAACACCGGCTAGTTATAATAATTCACATAACTTTTTTCAAGACAACAGGAACAATAGATAGTTATAATAATTTACATAACATTCTTCCAGAGAACAGGAACACCGGATAGTTATAATAATGTACATAACTTTCCTCCAGAGAACAGGAACACCGGCTACTTATAATAATTTAAATAGCATTTCTCCAGAGAACAGGAACTCCGTCCAGTTTTAATAATTAACATAATTTTCTTCAGAAAACAGGAACAATAGCTAGTTAAAATAATTTATATATTTTTTCTCCAAAGAACAGGAACAATGGCTAGTTATAATAATTTACATGACTTTTCTCCAGAGAACAGGAACAATAGCTAGTTATAATAATATACATAACATTCCTACAGAGAACAGAAACACTGGCTAGTTATCATAATTTAAATAGCATTCCTCCAGAGAACAGGAATCCCGGCTTGTTTCAATAATTTACATAATTTTCTTCAGAAAACAAGAACACTAGTTAGCTATAATAATGTACATGACTTTCCTCCAGAGAACAGGAACAATAGCTAGTTATGATAATTTATATAACATTTTTCCAGAGGACAGGAACACTAGCTAGTTATAATAATTTACATAATTTGTTTCTGAAAACAGGAACACTATCTAGTTATAATAATTTACATAACTTTCCTCCAGAGAACAGGAACACCAGTTAGGTATAATAATTTACATACTTTTCTCCAAAGAACAGGAACAACAGCTAGTTATAATAATTTACATGACTTTCTTCCAGAGAACAGGAACACTAGTTAATTATAATAATGTTCATGACTTTCCTCCAGAGAACAGGAACAACAGCTAGTTATAATAATTTACATAACTTTTCTCTAGAAAACAGGAACACCACCTAGTTATAATTATTTACGAAACTTTTCTCTAGAGAACAGGAACTCCGACTAGTTATAATAATTTAAATAGTATTCCTCCAGAGAACAGGAATCCCGGCTAGTTTAAATGATTTACATAATTTTCTTCAGAGAACAGGAACACCACCTAGTTATAATAATTTACGAAACTTTTCTCTAGAGAACAGGAACTCCGACTAGTTATAATAATTTAAATAGTATTCCTCCAGAGAACAGGAATCCCGGCTAGTTTAAATGATTTACATAATTTTCTTCAGAGAACAGGAACACCACCTAGTTATAATAATTTAGATAAATTTCCTCTAGAAAACAGGAACATTGGCTAGTTATAATAATTTAAATAACATTCCTCCAGAGAACAGGAACCCCGGTTAGTTTTAATAATTAACATAATTTTCTTCAGAAAACAGTAACACTAGGTAGTTATAATAATTTACATAACTTTTCTCCAAAGAAGAGAAACAATAGCTAGTTATAATAATTTACATGTTTCTCCCCCATAGAACAGGAACAATAGCTAGTTATAATAGTTTACATAACTTTCCTCCAGAGAACAGGAACACCAGCTAGTTATAATAATTTACATACTTTTTTTCAGAAAACAGGAACACCAGGCAGTTATAATAATTTACATAACTTTCTTCCAGAGAACAGGAACACCAGTTAGTTATAATAATTTACATAACATTCTTCCAGAGATCTGGAACACCGGCTAGTTATAATAACTTAAATAGCATACCTCCAGAGAACACGAATCCCGGCTTGTTTTGATAATTTACATAATTTTTTTCAGAAAACAGGAAAACTAGATAGTTATAATAATTTAAATAGCATTCCTCCAGAAAACAGGAACACCAGCTGTTATAATAATTTAAATAACTTTCCTCTAGAGAACAGGAACACCGGTTAGTTTTAATAATTTACATAATTTGTTTCAGAAAACAGGAACACTAGTTAGTTATAATAATTTACATACTTTTCTCCAAAGAACAGGAACAATAGCTAGTTATAATAATTAACATAACTTTCGTCCAGAGAACAGGAACACCAGCTAGTTATAATAATTTACATGACTTTCCTCCAGAGAACAGGAACAATAGCTAGTTATAATAGTTTACATAACTTTTCTCCAGAGAACAAGAACACTAGTTAGTTAAAATAATTTACATAACTTTCCTCCAGAGAACAGGAACACCAGCTAGTTATAATAGTTTACATAACTTTTCTCCAGAGAACAAGAACACTAGTTAGTTAAAATAATTTACATAACTTTCCTCCAGAGAACAGGAACACCAACTACTTATATTAATTTAAATAACATTCCTCCAGAAAACTGGAACTCCGCCTAGTTTTAATAATTAACATACTTTTTTTCAGAAAACAGGAACACCAGGCAGTTAAAATAATTTACATAACTTTCCTCCAGAGAACAGGAACACCAGCTACTTATAATAATTTAAATAACATTCCTCCAGAGAACTGGAACTCCGCCTAGTTTTAATAATTAACATAATTTTCTTCAGAAAACAGGAACACTAGCCAGTTATAACAATTAACATAATTTCCTCCAGAGAACAGGAATACCAGCTAGTTATAATAATTTAAATAAATTTCCGCTAGACAACAGGAACAATAAATAGTTATAATAATTTACATGACTTTCCTCCAGAGAACAGGAACACTAATTAATTATAATAATGTTTATGACTTTCCTCCAGAGAACAGGAACAATAGCTAGTTATAATAATTTACATAACTTTTCTCTAGAGAACAGGAACACCAGCTAGTTATAAAAATTCAAAAACTTTTCTCTAGAGAACAGGAACTCCGACTAGTTATAATAATTTAAATAGCATTCCTCCAGAGAACAGGAATCACGGCTAGTTTTAATAATTTACAAATTTTTTTCAGAGAACAAAAACACCACCTAGTTATAATAATTTACATAACTTTCCTCTAGAGTACAAAAACACCGGCTAGTTATAATAATTTAAATAACATTCCTCCTAAAAACAGGAACCTCGGTTAGTTTCAATAATTTACATAATTTTCCTCAGAAAACAAGAAGCCTAGATAGTTATAATAATTTACATAACTTTCCTCGAGAGAACAGAAACACCAGCTAGTTAGAATTATTTACATAACTTTCCTCTAGAGAACGGGAACACCGGCTAGTTATAATAATTTAAATAGCATTACTCCAGAGAACAGGAACTTCGGCTAGTTTTAATAATTTGCATAATTTTCTTCAGAAAACAGGAACACTAGCTAGTTATAACAATTTACACAATTTCCTCCAGAGAACAGGAACACCAGCTAGTTATAATAATTTACATAACTTTCCTCTAGAGAACAGGAACAATAGCTAGTTATAATAATTTACATGACTTTCTTCCAGAGAACAGGAACACTAGTTAATTATAATAATGTTCATGACTTTCCTCCAGAGAACAGGAACAACAGCTAGTTATAATAATTTACATAACTTTTCTCTAGAAAACAGGAACACCACCTAGTTATAATAATTTACAAAACTTTTCTCTAGAGAACAGGAACTCCGACTAGTTATAATAATTTAAATAGCATTCCTCCAGAGAACAGGAATCACGGCTAGTTTTAATAATTTACAAATTTTCTTCAGAAAACAAAAACACTAGATAGTTATAATAATTTACATAACTTTCCTCCAGAGAACAGGAACACCAGTTAGGTATAATAATTTACATACTTTTCTCCAAAGAACAGGAACAACAGCTAGTTATAATAATTTACATGACTTTCTTCCAGAGAACAGGAACACTAGTTAATTATAATAATGTTCATGACTTTCCTCCAGAGAACAGGAACAACAGCTAGTTATAATAATTTACATAACTTTTCTCTAGAAAACAGGAACACCACCTAGTTATAATAATTTACGAAACTTTTCTCTAGAGAACAGGAACTCCGACTAGTTATAATAATTTAAATAGTATTCCTCCAGAGAACAGGAATCCCGGCTAGTTTAAATGATTTACATAATTTTCTTCAGAGAACAGGAACACCACCTAGTTATAATAATTTAGATAAATTTCCTCTAGAAAACAGGAACATTGGCTAGTTATAATAATTTAAATAACATTCCTCCAGAGAACAGGAACCCCGGTTAGTTTTAATAATTAACATAATTTTCTTCAGAAAACAGTAACACTAGGTAGTTATAATAATTTACATAACTTTTCTCCAAAGAAGAGAAACAATAGCTAGTTATAATAATTTACATGTTTTTCCCCCATAGAACAGGAACAATAGCTAGTTATAATAGTTTACATAACTTTCCTCCAGAGAACAGGAACACCAGCTAGTTATAATAATTTACATACTTTTTTTCAGAAAACAGGAACACCAGGCAGTTATAATAATTTACATAACTTTCTTCCAGAGAACAGGAACACCAGTTAGTTATAATAATTTACATAACATTCTTCCAGAGATCTGGAACACCGGCTAGTTATAATAACTTAAATAGCATACCTCCAGAGAACACGAATCCCGGCTTGTTTTGATAATTTACATAATTTTTTTCAGAAAACAGGAAAACTAGATAGTTATAATAATTTAAATAGCATTCCTCCAGAAAACAGGAACACCAGCTGTTATAATAATTTAAATAACTTTCCTCTAGAGAACAGGAACACCGGTTAGTTTTAATAATTTACATAATTTGTTTCAGAAAACAGGAACACTAGTTAGTTATAATAATTTACATACTTTTCTCCAAAGAACAGGAACAATAGCTAGTTATAATAATTAACATAACTTTCGTCCAGAGAACAGGAACACCAGCTAGTTATAATAATTTACATGACTTTCCTCCAGAGAACAGGAACAATAGCTAGTTATAATAGTTTACATAACTTTTCTCCAGAGAACAAGAACACTAGTTAGTTAAAATAATTTACATAACTTTCCTCCAGAGAACAGGAACACCAGCTAGTTATAATAGTTTACATAACTTTTCTCCAGAGAACAAGAACACTAGTTAGTTAAAATAATTTACATAACTTTCCTCCAGAGAACAGGAACACCAACTACTTATATTAATTTAAATAACATTCCTCCAGAGAACTGGAACTCCGCCTAGTTTTAATAATTAACATACTTTTTTTCAGAAAACAGGAACACCAGGCAGTTAAAATAATTTACATAACTTTCCTCCAGAGAACAGGAACACCAGCTACTTATAATAATTTAAATAACATTCCTCCAGAGAACTGGAACTCCGCCTAGTTTTAATAATTAACATAATTTTCTTCAGAAAACAGGAACACTAGCCAGTTATAACAATTAACATAATTTCCTCCAGAGAACAGGAATACCAGCTAGTTATAATAATTTAAATAAATTTCCGCTAGACAACAGGAACAATAGATAGTTATAATAATTTACATGACTTTCCTCCAGAGAACAGGAACACTAATTAATTATAATAATGTTTATGACTTTCCTCCAGAGAACAGGAACAATAGCTAGTTATAATAATTTACATAACTTTTCTCTAGAGAACAGGAACACCAGCTAGATATAAAAATTCAAAAACTTTTCTCTAGAGAACAGGAACTCCGACTAGTTATAATAATTTAAACAGCATTCCTCCAGAGAACAGGAATCACGGCTAGTTTTAATAATTTACAAATTTTTTTCAGAGAACAAAAACACCACCTAGTTATAATAATTTACATAACTTTCCTCTAGAGAACAAAAACACCGGCTAGTTATAATAATTTAAATAGCATTCCTCCTAAAAACAGGAACCTCGGTTAGTTTCAATAATTTACATAATTTTCCTCAGAAAACAAGAAGCCTAGATAGTTATAATAATTTACATAACTTTCCTCGAGAGAACAGAAACACCAGCTAGTTAGAATTATTTACATAACTTTCCTCTAGAGAACGGGAACACCGGCTAGTTATAATAATTTAAATAGCATTACTCCAGAGAACAGGAACTTCGGCTAGTTTTAATAATTTGCATAATTTTCTTCAGAAAACAGGAACACTAGCTAGTTATAACAATTTACACAATTTCCTCCAGAGAACAGGAACACCAGCTAGTTATAATAATTTACATAACTTTCCTCTAGAGAACAGGAACAATAGCTAGTTATAATAATTTACATGACTTTCTTCCAGAGAACAGGAACACTAGTTAATTATAATAATGTTCATGACTTTCCTCCAGAGAACAGGAACAACAGCTAGTTATAATAATTTACATAACTTTTCTCTAGAAAACAGGAACACCACCTAGTTATAATAATTTACAAAACTTTTCTCTAGAGAACAGGAACTCCGACTAGTTATAATAATTTAAATAGCATTCCTCCAGAGAACAGGAATCACGGCTAGTTTTAATAATTTACAAATTTTCTTCAGAAAACAAAAACACTAGATATTTATAATAATTTACATAACTTTCCTCCAGAGAACAGGAACACCAGTTAGGTATAATAATTTACATACTTTTCTCCAAAGAACAGGAACAACAGCTAGTTATAATAATTTACATGACTTTCTTCCAGAGAACAGGAACACTAGTTAATTATAATAATGTTCATGACTTTCCTCCAGAGAACAGGAACAACAGCTAGTTATAATAATTTACATAACTTTTCTCTAGAAAACAGGAACACCACCTAGTTATAATAATTTACGAAACTTTTCTCTAGAGAACAGGAACTCCGACTAGTTATAATAATTTAAATAGTATTCCTCCAGAGAACAGGAATCCCGGCTAGTTTAAATGATTTACATAATTTTCTTCAGAGAACAGGAACACCACCTAGTTATAATAATTTAGATAAATTTCCTCTAGAAAACAGGAACATTGGCTAGTTATAATAATTTAAATAACATTCCTCCAGAGAACAGGAACCCCGGTTAGTTTTAATAATTAACATAATTTTCTTCAGAAAACAGTAACACTAGGTAGTTATAATAATTTACATAACTTTTCTCCAAAGAAGAGAAACAATAGCTAGTTATAATAATTTACATGTTTTTCCCCCATAGAACAGGAACAATAGCTAGTTATAATAGTTTACATAACTTTCCTCCAGAGAACAGGAACACCAGCTAGTTATAATAATTTACATATTTTTTTTCAGAAAACAGGAACACCAGGCAGTTATAATAATTTACATAACTTTCTTCCAGAGAACAGGAACACCAGTTAGTTATAATAATTTACATAACATTCTTCCAGAGATCTGGAACACCGGCTAGTTATAATAACTTAAATAGCATACCTCCAGAGAACACGAATCCCGGCTTGTTTTGATAATTTACATAATTTTTTTTCAGAAAACAGGAAAACTAGATATTTATAATAATTTAAATAGCATTCCTCCAGAAAACAGGAACACCAGCTGTTATAATAATTTAAATAACTTTCCTCTAGAGAACAGGAACACCGGTTAGTTTTAATAATTTACATAATTTGTTTCAGAAAACAGGAACACTAGTTAGTTATAATAATTTACATACTTTTCTCCAAAGAACAGGAACAATAGCTAGTTATAATAATTAACATAACTTTCGTCCAGAGAACAGGAACACCAGCTACTTATAATAATTTAAATAACATTCCTCCAGAGAACTGGAACTCCGCCTAGTTTTAATAATTAACATAATTTTCTTCAGAAAACAGGAACACTAGCCAGTTATAACAATTAACATAATTTCCTCCAGAGAACAGGAATACCAGCTAGTTATAATAATTTAAATAAATTTCCGCTAGACAACAGGAACAATAGATAGTTATAATAATTTACATGACTTTCCTCCAGAGAACAGGAACACTAATTAATTATAATAATGTTTATGACTTTCCTCCAGAGAACAGGAACAATAGCTAGTTATAATAATTTACATAACTTTTCTCTAGAGAACAGGAACACCAGCTAGTTATAAAAATTCAAAAAACTTTTCTCTAGAGAACAGGAACTCCGACTAGTTATAATAATTTAAATAGCATTCCTCCAGAGAACAGGAATCACGGCTAGTTTTAATAATTTACAAATTTTTTTCAGAGAACAAAAACACCACCTAGTTATAATAATTTACATAACTTTCCTCTAGAGGACAAAAACACCAGCTAGTTATAATAATTTAAATAGCATTCCTCCTAAAAACAGGAACCTCGGTTAGTTTTAATAATTTACATAATTTTCCTCAGAAAACAAGAAGCCTAGATAGTTATAATAATTTACATAACTTTCCTCGAGAGAACAGAAACACCAGCTAGTTAGAATTATTTACATAACTTTCCTCTAGAGAACGGGAACACCGGCTAGTTATAATAATTTAAATAGCATTACTCTAGAGAACAGGAACTCCGGCTAGTTTTAATAATTTGCATAATTTTCTTCAGAAAACAGGAACACTAGCTAGTTATAACAATTTACACAATTTCCTCCAGAGAACAGGAACACCAGCTAGTTATAATATTTTACATAACTTTCCTCTAGAGAACAGGAACAATAGCTAGTTATAATAATTTACATGACTTTCTTCCAGAAAACAGGAACACTAGTTAATTATAATAATGTTCATGACTTTCCTCCAGAGAACAGGAACAAGAGCTAGTTATAATAATTTACATAACTTTTCTCTAGAAAACAGGAACACCACCTAGTTATAATAATTTACAAAACTTTTCTCTAGAGAACAGGAACTCCGACTAGTTATAATAATTTAAATAGCATTCCTCCAGAGAACAGGAATCACGGCTAGTTTTAATAATTTACAAATTTTCTTCAGAAAACAAAAACACTAGATAGTTATAATAATTTACATAACTTTCCTCCAGAGAACAGGAACACCACCTAGTTATAATTATTTACATAACTTTCCTGTAGAGAACACGAACCCCGGATAGTTTTAATAATTTACATAATTTTCTTCAGAAAACAGGAACGCTATCTAGTTATAATAATTTACATAACTTTCCTCCAGAAAACAGGAACACCAGTTAGTTATAATAATTTACATACTTTTCTTCAATGAACAGGAACAATAGCTAGTTATAATAATTTACATGACTTTCCTCCAGAGAACAGGAACACCAGCTAGTTATAATAATTTACATAACTTTCCTCCAGAGAACAGGAACACCAGCTAGTTATAATATTTTGCATAAGTCAAGTGTTGTAATTGTTGATGGAATGACATTCAAATTTAGTTAAATCGAATTTCAGTCACAAAAGTTATCGCAGTTTTTGGAAAAGTTGATTTTATGTGGTGTTTCATCACCTACGACGTGTAAGTTGATGTAACGTTCACCGACGGCTTCTACATTATTAAGACTTGTAACGCCACGAATATGTTCTCCGAAATGTTCTTACATGGGCCGACTAAGTTCACCTACATATGTGGCTAAACTCCGAGTTCATATTACCTCATAGGCGACGTACTTAAGTGTGCAGGAGATTTCTAAACCATTGATCTTGGTAAAACACTTTTGAGTTAGCCTGGATTGTTGCTAGTGGAAGCTAGTTATTTTAACCACCTGACTGAATCGAGTTGTTAGCAATTACGTTAAATTCAATTTGGACTATTAACCAATTTAGAAGTGGCTGGTATTAATTCAAAAGTCAAATATCTCTCTGTTAACACGGGGCAGATTTTTCAAAATATATTTACTCTATAGCTCAGTCAAGAATTACTGAATATTGCTGAAACCTGGTGGACATCTATATGCTGTAACTTTTGTTCTGTCAAAAATAGCTTACGCTATTTGATAACGATGAACATACGAACACGTTTTTGTATTTTTGGAGAATCCAATGTGATCAACGCTGCCTGTCGGAGACATGCGATCTACTAAGTGCTTCTCCAGTTATTATCAATAAACTGTCGGTGGTTGTATATCTCAGAACAGCTGCTATGGGTATTAACACTTTTACTGATGAGGAGAGAACAACGTTTCGACCTTCCTAGGTCATCCTCATGTAAAGAAAAGAAACGTTGTTCTCTCCTCATCAGTAAAAGTGTTAATACCCATACTAGGCGTTCTGAGATACGTTTTTATTTCAAGAGGGTTTCATCATCAAGAAAGATCAGTGATTATATCTTCTTTACCACTTCGTCATAAGTCGTTCCGATACATTGTTGTTGTCTCATATTCTTTCCGGTTGCTGTCATTTAAAATCATCTTTGTAATTCATAACTCTCAAAGACCCTCGAAAAAGCCCAAAACTGTAAATTTGGTATGCAAATCATAAAAAAAGTATTTATCTTAAGTAGTTTCAGTCAACATTGAAACTTTTAAAACATAATGAAAAAGGGTTCCAAATGTTATAAACACTTACATATACAAAAGATATTTAAGAAACATTACGACATATGCCTAGTTTTTACAGCTTACACCAAACACGCTCTCCCTTTCTGTAGAATGTATCTCAGGACGGCTGGTATGAGCATTAACACTTTCACTAATAAAGCAAAGAACAATGTTTCGACTTTCTTAGGCCCGGCATAACCAGATAGTCAAGGTACTCGACTCGTCATACGAAAGTCGAGCGTCTCATCAAACATGGTCGCCCTTTCAGCCGTGGGGCGTTATAATGTGACGATCAAGGAGTAGCCCAAGAATTGGCGGTGGGAGGTGACAATTAGCTGTCTTCCAACCAGTCTTACACTGCTAAATTAGAGACGGCTAGAGCAGATAGCTCTCATGTTGCTTTGCGCGAAATTCAAAACTAACCAAATTTACAGTTTATAGTTTCAAATTTTATACACTTTTTCTATCATAAACTTAAACTGAAATTTCTGGTTTCCAATTCTCAAATAAAAATAAATTATTACTTGTAAATCAGATATTGCGTTTACTTGCGCATAAAAAGTGCAATTGTTGTGAAATTATTTATTTATAAAAACATTTTTTCCCACAGAATGAGCCTACAATTTGGCTTTTATTAATTGTATACATCCTAATATTTTATTGATATTATTTTTATTTATAATTGCCTTTTATTCGCATTCAAACCCTAAGGTTGATTATCATTCTGCTTATAAATTGGTAGAACTGAATTCTAACTTTTCTACAGCGTCGGGAACCTTTGATATAGAACTTTGATTCTAACAAAACAATAGTGTCACATATGTCGGTAAAAAGGATATATTCCACGTAATAATCTGGCATTACTTTACCTTGGTGGTGACAAACGAGGTCATCATGATAGCTCAAGCTATTGTTGGACAGTAATGTCCGAAAGGTGACAACACTAACGACATCTCAGGGGGGTACTAAGCTAATCCCTCGTGTGCTATTCTGCGGCTGGAGGATCTTGTCCGTGCGTCGGCCCTTTGAAATAATCAATTAAAGCTATGGATATTCTCTGATAAGTGATTATTTAAACAAGAGCAATGAAGGACTGTTTGTGAAACAAAATGGTTCTGGATCTTTCTGTCCGGTAACATATTCGCGTATTAAGTAACGATAAGAAAACACAAAACTTTACAATACTTATAAATTAAGCAACAAAATTACACCCATTGTTGCTGAACTGTGACACGTGACTTCTTTGTTCAAGTGCTGACGTTTCTGATATCCTAACAAAACTGTTTCACAGACATTTTTGCTTAAAGAAGAGTTGATTGATTGATTGATTGATTTAGTGTTTTATGGCACAAAGCAACGAGGCTATCTGCGCCACTTAAAGAAGAGCTTTGACAAAAGTTATTAAGAGGTTCTTGTGACAGATCAGTTTAATAAGAACCAGAATATAAAGATTATTTACTTATCGAAGTTAGGTTTGGAAAAATGTTACATAGTTAGCTATCTTCGCTGTCAAGCCACGAAGAATTAAAAACCGAATTCTAAAGTTAAAATCCCTGCAGTTTACTGTTGTTTAAAATAGGTTTAAGTTTAAATTCATAGAAGCACTGAATCATAGCGCCAAATAAAAGATATCAAGCTTCCAAGAGGAATTGAATACGTTTAATACTAGTCATAACATTATGTGTCAAATTCAAGGGAAAAAATAGAGATCAAAATACTATGTAAGAATTTTGATAAAAGGGTTAACATTCAGTTTATACGTCATTGTGAATGTTCTTGTTTACTGAGTTCGAGGCTACCGAAAATTGACGGATGGCAATATCCCATTTCTTGTTCATGTATGAGACACAAGTACACCCAGGTCTTACAGTTAGGATACAATTCGCTCTCGTACACTATAAATATATTTCTCTTAAAGCTTTCCAGTGGTCTGGGTGGGAATCCGCCATCTGTGAGGAAAAAGCTTTTTGATGTCCATCTCAGGAGTTCTGCGTGCCTGCTCTTACTGGTGGATTATCGAAATTGTCGTATAGAGTGATATGTTGACTGTAACGTTTCTGTGCATTAGGTACAAACTTCTAAACGAGAGTGTTGATAACTCTTAGGACTGGAGAAGTAGCTTTGAGAGCTAAGTAGGACAATAGATGCTTTAAAATGAACGATTTGATGAAATTGAAGTGCTTAAGTAAACGTTTTTGAAATTAATTTATACTACGCAAGACACAAACTCACTCTGTATCAACTTATTTGTGACATTTAGTATTACTAGCAGATACGCCTTCCTACGGGCTGCTTTTTACGCTGGTAATTACTAATTGTAGTATTCATAACTCATTTTAAAAGAATTAAAAAGTAAACTTTTTCTAAAGAAAACCATATTTATTTTCTGGAAAGGCATGCACGGGAATAGTGTTCGAATCGTGCTCATTAGCTGTGCGCAGCTCATTGCATCAAGATGATACAATGAACAAAACTCAAGATGTTCATAAAAGTCACTGATATAAAATTGTCATGTTTATATATATTAAACGTACTAACATTTATTGAAAAATAATAGTTTTTTTTAACAAATCTAATTTCTCAATTCTACATTTGAAAATGACATCAATAAATATACGTCGTAATGACGAGGAACCAGCCTGAAGTAGAAAGGTATTCTCAAGAAGGCTGATATGGGTATTAAAACTTTTATTAAAATAATCTAGAAACAACGTTGTGACCTATAAAGGCCAAAAAGTTGTTCTCTACATTATTTTAATCAAACTTTAGGTTGCTGTCCCAGTGAAAGTCACGTTCTTGTTATGAAGAGAATATTTTTTAATAAAATTGTGCTCTATTATACAAATACGGTTGTTGTAAGTATGACAGTTATTTTCTAATTGTATGATTGTTGAATTCCCAAAATGTGAACATTTTTATATTTTTTGTGTGTGCTGTGCCATTCAGTAGATGGCGAATGAGTTTTGGTTACAAACACAGATAGTGATGAACATAATAACTTCACTTTTTGCACTAACACACGCTCTTTACTGATCTATGAGAATGTTGTTTAATGTTTTTGTGTAACAATTTTGACTAGTCGCAAATAATTTGTCGTAATAATGTATTTGAAATGCATCTCAAATAACATTTTCCGTCCAAACTTTCTGATACTGTATGTTATATTCGTACAGAGACTGTGTGAATGTGCACAACAAATCACATGATGCTACGTTGATTTCAGCCAAAAAATACAAATATTTTATTTGCGCATGTTCTATTTTAAAGGCTCAAAAATAAGAAGAGCATTGCAGAGTAGTTAATCATAAAGTTGTAGTAATAAGTTAATCGTGTCGAAAATCTAGTAACAACAATAACATATGTGAAAAGGGACATAATTATAATGTAAGACTTAGAGGAAGACGCCCCCTAGTGGTACAGTTGTATGTCTGCGAACTCATACTGCTAAAAACCGGGTTTCAATACGCGTAATGAGCAGAGCACAAATAGTCCATTCTGTAGATTTGTGCTTAATTCTAAGCAAAACAAACCAAAACTGGAGGAAAACCTTAATATTAAAATAATTTGCGTCTTTGTCTGAATATACAAATAATGTGTCATAGTCTTTTAATGTCAGTTTCAAGTGTGTCAATCACTAAAAATACGAAACGTTCACAAAGTATTTTGAAAAATATTGATTTGATTTTACCTGGCTCGACACACTTAAAGAAATGATTAGCTGGAGAATTTACCGTAATTAAAGGAGTGAAACAAGATGGTCAGTTTTTAAGACTATAAATGACCAAGGCAATGTTTATCAAACTGTGGGGCCCAACGGTATTTTTGAAAGGGGCGTAAGAAGCGTTTCGTTGTTCGTTTTCTTTGAAGCTAAGTTTATCGTTGACAAACTTACAAAATTGGCCAAGTATCGAAACATGGTTTCTAGCGTTTTAAGTCTGCAGTTATATAACACTTGGGGCTTACAAACTGAATCTGTACAGTATTTGTATAATGTGGAAATATATATAGACACTGTATAAATACACGTTATATATATATTATATTAATATATTCATATATTAATGGAAACCGCAACACATTGACTATAATACTGCGAAATTAAAACTAACTGGTAAAATCTAAAAAATACTTTCACTGAATATCTGTGCTTCAAGTCAAGAGTGATATAACAGTAAGACTTCTGGAATAATGGATAATATAATTTGCCCTTAGCTTACGATGGGTAAAAGAAAAAAAAATATGTTGCATTCGCCAACAAAGGTTACTGATTGCTCACACTGTTATTTTGTCCTGTGTACGTGATGCTTTGCTATTACATGTTTGACATGCACCTTCAGCTGCCTGACAGCTGATTGGACGGTGTACTGAGGAGAAGACATTTTGTAACTGGTATAACAGAAGGAACAAAGAATGCGAGCAATATGGTGTTTGTTAAGCTTGAAAACTACTGCGCTCAGAATACAGAGTAAGTTATCGATCAGGACGCATGACTATGGGTACACGGCAAAGTTGTTGCAATATGTCTGCGTGTGGATAGATGTTTCATACTTATAATTGATAGCTCACATAATTTCCTGGAAATATTTTATATATTGAATTCTACCCTGGGGGAGCTCTTTATTTTAATATTAATATACACTGTTGTCCAAAAGTTAGTACTAAATAATTAATACTCAAACAACTGTTCGTGCCTGGACAACAATATATCGAGAACATATAAGAACAAATCTTATCTCAAAAAATAAAGTTTCGTGTATAAAGTTGTTGATACATGACTAATAAGAGTTGAATATAATATTCGCGAATAGCTAATGTATAACTAGATGTATTTCATCAGAGTTTCCTAAACTGTTCTGTTTCAAAAGTGAGCAAAACCAAAATTAAAAGTCACAAAACTTTTAATTTTTACAATGCAATCTCATGCGTTTGTTGCCTACAGAGTATATACTTCTTATCGTGTTTCATGGCAGGCGCAGTTTTACTGATGTTACGACAATGCAAATTGCAATGTTAAGCGTCCCTTGTGTGACGTCACATTAGTGCCTACTGACTGGCTGATAGCGCACAACTGTATAGCGGTGAAAGTGGTTAAAACAATTGGCCCCCTTTCGAATAAACGGTGTAATATCAATAAAACTGATATGGAAGTAAAAATAATACTAATAACCATAAGCTAGAGATATAAACCTGAACAAGTAATACTGATAACTATAAGCTAGAGATATAAACCTGAACAAGTAACACTGATAACCACAAGCTAGAGATATAAACCTGAACAAGTAATACTGATAACCATGAGCTAGAGATATATACACCTCAACAAGTAATACTGATAACCATAAGCTAGAGATATAAACCTTAACAAGTAACACTGATAACCATAAGCTAGAGATATATAAACCTCAACAAGTAATACTGATAACCATAAGTTAGAGATATAACAACTGCATAACTAATACTAATAACCATAAGTTAGAGATAGTAGTTTATGTCAATAATGGATCTAGTTATATAATATATTGAACTGATAGTACAAAGTAGTTTATGTTAATAATGGATCTAGTTATATAATATATTGAACTGATAGTACAAAGTAGTTTATGTTAATAATGGATCTAGTTATATAATATATTGAACTGATAGTACAAAGTAGTTTATGTTAATAATGAATCTAGTTATATAATATATTGAACTGATAGTACAAAGTAGTTTATGTTAATGTGGTTAGTGTGGTTATGTTTGAAATTCAATATATCTATGGGTACATTGTGACCGTTACAGTTGTGCTATTCGGTTTAGTGTAGCTGCATATATGAAGAGTGTTTGATAACTGGTTGTCCTCTCTTTATCCAAATCAGTTTGTTTGTGACCTCATTGTCCACATAAGTTGTTCTTCAGATGGCGAGAGTTTGCTAATTGTTTGTCATTTCTCTGATCAACAGTCCTAAATTAGATTAACTGTGATCTGGTTGTTTAACCTAAGTTCACAAAAGACATTGTTCATGTGGCGAGAATTGTTGACTGCAATCCTAAATTGAAATAGCTCTTCAAACACAAAACAAAATGCATCAGAACAACTTTAGATATTCGGTTGACTCAAATACTGAATAATACAGCACGTTGTAAATAAGTAATAGTTTCAACTACAATCAACATAATATGTGAAAAATAAACACCGAAAAAAGCAAAAAAGGAGAATGTTTAGAAAACATGCTTCCTTTTAACAGCGCCCCCAGTGGTACAGCGGACTTCCACACTAAAAACCGGGTTTCAATTCCCGTGATAGGCATAATACAGATAGCCCATTGTGTATCTTTGTGCTTAATTCAAAACAAACATATAAACCTTTTAACAGAAAAGAATTATTAATGATTAAAGAAATTTGAGAAATATATCTGTTAATAAACGTGTAAAAAATACACAAAGTAATATAATATTTAGATGTACATTTTACACGAATTTGCATAACATCAAACAAAGTAATTCGACGAATGTTTTATTTACAGCACATCCTCACTATTTTAATCAACTGTCTTGTGGATTGGATATGGTATCTCTAGCAGGAGAATGGTTGACAGCTGCTGCAAATACTAATATGTAAGTAGTAGATCTTTTATTGGCTGTTCCTTGACGGGTGTTAGAATTTAAACTTAATGCATAAGAAGTAGATCTTTCATTGAATGTTCCTTAATGGATCTTATATTATATGTAAGAAGTAGATATTTTTTATTGGATAATCCTTGATAGATCTTAAAATCCAAACATTATGCATAAGCAATAGATCTTTTGTTGGTCTGTTTCTTGGCAAATCTTAAAATACAAAGAGATTTACTGAACTATTGTAAGAGATTTTTATGTTTATTTTCTTTTTTTCTTTTTTTGTTAACATTTTTCTCTTTTTCATTTGGTAACAACAGATATCAAACGAGTAGGCTTACCTAAACATTAATTACTTTGAAGTATTCTTTTCTTTCAACGAGTCACAATCCGACGTGTATTTTCCTTAGAGCTAAAACTTATCAGCTAAATTCCACCTCTGTTAATCTGAAATGTTTCTGCGTGGAAAGTTTCTAGAATTTGAAACAGCTAACTTGACAATACCAGAAAGACATCTGGATATTCCAAATTACTGTCCCAAAGCAACAAGCAGATAATGTTGAATGTAATAGTTTTTATTCAATGTTTCACGAATCGTTTTTTGCGTTTTGATGATGAACTGTTTAACGAACAAATATGAAGACTTTTTATTCAGGACAGAAGCGGATTGTTGAGCGTATATCACCTTACAATAATATATTTTAGATTTAAAGGACATAAATTTGATTCTGTATATAAATATTATATAAATATAATCATTCATATTACGATTAGAGGTCCTTACATTATTTATGTATTGGTTTTGTTCATCGTATTGAAGTCTTGATACACGTGTAATATCATAAAACTTTTATTGGGTTTTGATTATCTATATTTTTATAAGGAGTTAACTACAAGGCAAACGATAGTTAGTTAGCCAGAATGCCAAAATATCTTACAGTATAGATGAGTTAGTTAATACATTGGATGATTCAAAATAATATTTAAAGCTCGGTCCATCCTGTGGACTGTGCCATAATGGTAGATAGCACTCCACAACAATTTTTTTTTTTTTTTAAGTTTTGCTTCCTGAAAAGTTTTATCTTATTGTGACAGGTACCTGGCGAGTATGCACAAATATAGTTTTGGTTTTGCTTTATCACGTAGGGACTCTAAGAGATAGACATTTAACTTTTTACCGGCAATAACGTATTTAATTGCGTTTATGTTTCTAATACGCTATTAAGCTCAAAATAATTAAAAGTGTTTTGCTCCTGGTTTTCGTGTGTATTTAATGTCTGGTGCATCACGTTGCAGTGTCCAACAGTAGTCAGCAAACATTGACGATTCCAATTGCCCTGATATCGTTTTTCCATTGTAGCAATGTCCTGATGAAACTGAAGATTTCGATGAAACGATACGTGATGGGCAAATTTGGATGTGATTTTCATCAGCAGCAGCCAAAAATCCATAAGGAACACCCACCAGTGTTCAAGAAGTAAAAACTTTGTTGTAATTGTACGATTTTGTACGAGCTGTGTAACGGTTAATCGTTTTGGTTTTTGAAACGTAAAATTTCTTGATTCGTGACTGTCCAAATACTTTTATACGTACGTTATACTTACTTCGTGATGGTAAGCTGGTGAGTTGAACTGATATATAACGATAGTAATGAAGTGATACTTTATAATTAAAATATGTCATTTTTAAATAAATTTCATATATAAGCTTATTGCTTCGCTTTTATATAATACACTATGTAACAATAAGTCAGTTTCAATGTGTATTAGGGCTATTTCCTCAGATCCACAATTTTTATACGTGTTAAGACTATCTGCTCGTACCCAGCTGGTACAGCGGTAAGTCTATGGATTTACAACGCTGAAATAAGGGGTTCGATTTCTCTCGGTGGACTCAGCAGATAGCCCGATTTGACTTTGCTATAAGAAAACATACACACAGTATTTGTTCAAGTCCACAGTGTTTATATGCAGTAGGACTATTTGCTCAAGTCCACAGTTTTTATACGTATTAGGACTATTTACTCAGGTTCACGTATGAAATTGCTCCTGTCTTCATCCTCATGGAACAGGTGACTTTGAAGAAGATGAGAGAAATCATTGGTTTTCCCAAAGGTGACAGCATTTTGGGTCCAGGTAATTAAATACAATTACTTTTTGAATAATATTAGAGATATTCTAATTAAAAGCTTATATTGTTTTCTTTTTCTATTTTTATATTTCTAACATATTTTGGAAGTAACAAAAACTTAAGTCAGTAATTCATATTTTAGTAATTCTCAGTTGTAATTTACAGCTTAAAATATGGTTAATAATATGTTAAACAACTGAAATAATTCTACAATCCTATTTTTAATGCACAGCTTTAGAACAGTAAAACCTTGAACAACTGAGCTAATTCTATGTAATTAATTCTCAGAGATTAGTTGCAGTTGTAACAGCATGCACTGTCAAATGTCAAATACCAGTGCACAAATTGGGGCTGTACCTATGCGTATTTTACCATTTATGTATAATTTAAAACCAATGAAATTAATATTAATAATTGGATTACATACGTCGCTGCATGATAGCGGTAAGCCTACAGATTAACAACGCTAAAATCATGGAGATAGCTTCCCATCGGTGGACACAGCAGATAGACCGATGAGACTTAGCTATGAGAAACACACACGCATTGCTTATTTCGAAACACAGAAGCGGCATTTTTGAAATATAAGTATGCCACCTGCTAGCTCAATTATTAGTTTGAACTCTTACAATGCTACAATTCTGGAGTCAATACCTCCATTGAGAACAGCGCACGTCAGTTTACTTTTAAACAAACCAAACATGTGTCTATTTCTTCATTTTAAAAATCATTGTTCAGAGTAACAAATATCTTTATTTCTTGTCTTTGAAGTTCATATGTTATACTATGTGGTGGTCTAAAAAGTACATAATTCTTCTCGTGAGTCATGGCATAAGCATCTCTTATGTGTTGTCAACGTCATTTTAGTATCTATTGATACTTACAGATAACACACTACTGTATAGTGATGCAAATGGTTAAATCAGGTCACTTTTCGAGGAGGTCTTCGGCTCTTTTGTTTTAAGAAATAATACCTCACACACACACACACACTTATATACATATGTGAGCTTCATTCTTTAATTATAATTGTTTGGAAAATTATTGCAGTTGCTTAGAAAAGCTGTTGTTGTTGTTTTGAATTAAGCACAAAGCTACACAATGGGCTATCTGTGCTCTGCCCACCACGAGTATCGAAACCCGGATTTTAGCATGTAAGTCCGCAGACATACCGCTGAGCCACTGGGGGCATTTAGAAAAGCAAAAGAGCTGTTGTTGTAATTAAACATAAAACTACACAATGTGCTATCTGTGCTCCGCTTACAGTATTAAAACATAGTTTCTAGAGCAGCAAGTCCGGAGATATACAAATGTGTCACTGAGGGACACCAAAAGAGCTATTTATTAATTTATTTTTAACGTACCAGTTCATACACTAAAGCATCTCACTTAACAATAATAGTTGAAATCCAATGGAAATCATTGTTAAAAAATACACTCACGTTTTAATTATTATTTAGTAGACGTAAAAAATATTCAAAATGTAGAACACGATAAGAACTTTGTATGTTTCACTTTCAGTGAAAATGTTTGAAAATGTTTTGCATAATATGTTGATTTATAAATATACGTTCAACACAAAAGACGTTTCTTCATTTCAAATATTTCAGAAATAAATAAATTGTATTTAACTCTATTTAACTATTTTAGTCATTGCTTACTGCCCCGTTCTGTCGAGCACTGTAATGTAAATACGCTTCACATTTCTTACTTAGTAAAAGCTTTATTTCAAACATGTTCAGAGTGAAATACTGTTTCTGATAACGTAGAAGTTATCAAAATTGTTTTTTTTCATTATTTTAATTTTATTTATTAGTCAGTTGTTTAATATATTAATCAAAATGGTGCATTATATAAGTAGAAAAAATGTATTTATATGGCTTTTTGGGTTAGATGTTGAAATTCAACTTGGAAAAAGATATTTGTGAATTATTCAAATATTTTACATATGATATGGCATACTAATGACTATAATTGTGATGACCATCGATGATCAAACGTATCTTTTTGTGATAAACCTTTGGGAAAGTCTAGAGCCTTAGATACCTTTTGTATGTGAATAAATATCGCATTGTCGCGTTCAGCAAATCGTTCACGTTTCAAAGTGAGCCATAAATATCCATCGGCTCAAATTTTATTAGATTTTCCAGTTGAATAAATCACCCCCCCTCTAAATAAACTATCAGACATTTAAATACGTTTCGCCCAGATTTGGGCTTCTTTTAAATTATTTCTCCAAAATATACCTTGTACATATCCCATGTTTTTCACTGAGATTATATCATAGACTTATAACTGCCCCATTTCTGAGAAGGCTAATATCAGTGAACGACTCAACAAATTTGTTGCCTTTTGTCTCCAGATTTGAGTAAATCGATCCTTACGTCAGAAAGATGATGGTTACTTTTACATTATCATGTCAGATTAAAGTTACGAATCAGAATTCCGCCTCGAAGATAAAAGCATCATTGAAAGAACTACAGAATAAAGTTTCACAGCCTTAGCTTAGCTCTTTATTCTATTTAGATTAACGTATAACATTAACACTTCCCTCAGAAACTAATGTCTATGAGCTAAAGATCAAAACAATAATTCTCACTTCAAAGTCATCATGGTGTTTCTGTATTTATTTATCTTCCACTTATTTAGGAGCTATTTGAATCGTAAGTAATAAAATATCTGTATACATATATACATATGTGTGAGTTTGTGTCTATTTATAACTTAATAATAATTATATATACATATGTGTGAGTTTGTGTCTACTTATTACTTAATAATAATTTTCATTCTTTGATAGATTTTTCAGGCAGAATATTCATGATGAAACTTTGTAGAATGAACGGCAACTTCCGTCTTCACGTACAAAGAGGAAGACTTTCGAAACGTTGTCTTCTACACTTGTATCTCCACAACAGACAGTTGCTGTCCATTCTACACATGATTATCAATAATATTCATGTATATACAATACTTTCCACTCTATAATGGTATTTTTTATAATATTACTTTATTTGAAGAAAAAGAGTAATTGTTCTCATTTCTCATTATTTAAATACATCAATCTCAATTCAAACAAAATATGCCATTCATCATGATCATATTTCATACTAATATAACGTTTTTATTAACATTGTGTAGGAGGCGCTATCTCCAATCTGTATGCAATGCTAGTTGCCCGACACAAGATGTTTCCTAACTACAAGCAACAAGGATTAAAAACTCTTCCCCAATTAGTTATGTTTACCTCGGAACAAGTAAGGACAGTTTTAATTGGTCATATCTATATGGTTTTTCCATTCGTAATATTAATTATTATTTGATAAACATAAGAAATATGATAGTAATTTTTCATGACACTTAAGCATGCAATATGAAGAGAAAAAAACTTTCACTGGTTAAATGTAGTTAGTGTTGACGTAAGGTTTTATATTTTCCATCTTATCGTGTTTCCAAATGATTTTACCAGTTATTATATAAGCTCAAATATGTCTTGAAACTTACAACTTATAATTATACTATATATTACGTTCGTTTAATACTGTTTTACTTATAATGGGGAAACAAGAATTAAAGCTTAAACAAGGTAGGCTTGAATATAAATTTGCGAGTATATGAATAAATTATTTTAGTGTAAATACAGCAATATCTTATGATAGGACTATACTTTTAACAATAATATTAGTGTATATACACTAATACCTTATGATAAGACAATAATTTTAACAATACTATTAATGCAAATAGAGTAATACTTCATTATAAGACTAGAATACTAACAATACTATTAGTGTAAATACAACAATATCTTATGATAAGAATATAATTTTAATAAAAATATTAGAGTAAATACAGTAATATGTTATGATAGGACTATAATTTTAACAATACTATTAGTGTAAATACAGTAATACCTGAAGATAAGACTAAAATACTAAAAATACTATTTTAGATTGCTGAATTATAATTACTTTATAAGCCAGGCTTGGTTTTCATTAAAATTTAATGAATAAATATGAAAGTAACAATAATCTCTGGACAGTTCAGCGATAATTTTTTTATTTGATCAAAGCTTTCATTTTTCTTATTACATAATATAAATGCAAGTAGAAGAACTGTTAAAGTAAATCATTGTTTAAACTGGTTATGATGAAAGAAACTGAGAGTCTGCATGTGCACGCCTAATAACACAGGCCTATGAATTTAAAGTTCATAAAAGTTTTAATAACAGATTTTCCATAATTAAGCTACAAAAAATTTAGAAAAATTATATTCATTTTTTTTCTATCACGTAAGGAAGAAAACTCTCATTTAGATCAACTTATTTTGTTTACTACAATTAATTTTTTTATTATTATGTTTCGTTCTAGAACGATTGATAAGACTCTCTCGTCGCGATTGGTCGAGAGAATACTATAGCCACTGGTTGTCAGCATTTTAATCATAACAAAATGTGATCTGCTTTCAATGAAAATGATTCACTTATGTTAAAATGCAAGTTAATTTTTGTGAAAAATCTGTACTTGATGCTGAAAAATGGATATAACTTTCGGGTTAAGTGTACATAAAGTACTGCATAACATATAAAACATTCAAGACAGTAAAAACGTTGCAGGCTTGAGTAATCTTTCAAAGATGTCTTTTTACCCCTGGTTATGAATGTTAGAACGCATAAATAATTTATCATAAACTTATGAATTAAAATGTTTTCATTAATTCGAATAACTTTAATGGTTGTATGGACCGCTATAATTTTAAAGAAATGTTAAAAGTTGAAAAGTAAATATTTAGAATTGATAAACATCAAAGGTAAAGTGAGAAAGGTTCGTGGAAAAACTTAAATCAATCATCGTTTAAATATTTAGCGTCTCTTCTTGAGCTTGTGGTTCTAGATATGTTTGAACCATGCCTTAAAAATACAAATCAATTTCCAAACATGCCAAGAATGGACTATTAATTAGCGCACTAGGCTTAGAATCTAAAGATATTAAGGTTCGATCCGAAATATATTGCTGAACAAACTTCACATTTTCAGCTGCGAGGTTGTTTTAGCTTTGACAGTAAATCTCATTATTCAAATGATAATACGCACAAAACAGTCGGCGTGTAGAATGATAAATTCTCTCCTTCTGTATATACCTCTAAATTAGGGAAGGCTTACCTCTCTGACTCGGCCATTTAGCCAGTATGTGTCATAAGAAACTTTAGTTAGCTAAAACTATCAAAATAATCAATAACACACTTAAGCAGAAAACACAACTCAAAAGATTTGTGTTGTGTTTTCAAGATACTCCAGGACATTCCTGGAAGAAAAACACAAGTATGTGAAGTGTCTGTTACATTTTTTTTTACCGATTTGCGAAAAATAAACAAATTTATTGTCTCTTCAACTAAACCCGAAGATAATCTAAAAAGATAAATTGTTTGTTTGTTTTTAATTTCGCACAAAGCTACTTAAGGGCTATCTGCGCTACCGGTCCCTAATTTAACAAGGAAGGCAGCTAGTCATCCCCGCCCATCGCAGATTTTTGGGCTACTATTTTACCAACGAATAGTGGGATTGACCGTCACATTATAACGCCTTCACGACTGATAGGGCGAGCATGTTTGGTGTGACGGGGATTCGAACCCGTCACCTTCGAATTACGAGTGGAGTGCCTTAACTACCTGGCCATGCTGGGCCTAAGAAGATCAAAAGATTGTTCTCTGGTTTATTATTAAAAGTGTTAATACCAATACCACCGTCCTGAGATAATTTTTTTTACTTCAAATGGGTTTCTTGTCATCACAAATTAATTGTGTTTCCAATAATTTACGGCCTGGCATGGCCTAGCGCGTTAAGGCGTGCGCTTCGTAATTTGAGGGTCGCGGGTTTGCGCCCGAGTCGCGCCAAATATGCTCGCTCTCCCAGCCGTGGAGGCGTTATAATGTGACGGTCAACCCCACTATTCGTTGGTAAAAGAGTAGCCCAAGAGTTGGCGGTTGGTGGTGATGACTAGCTGCCTTCCCTCTAGTCCTAAACTGCTAAATTAGGGACGGCTAGCACAGATAGCCCTCGAGTAGCGTTGTGCGAAATTCCAAAAAACAAACAAACCAATAATTTATTGCTAGCGAATTACCGAATTATATCAAAATACTTCTTTTTTTAAAGAATTATCGTTTTTAACATCTCATTAATATAAAAAACAATAAGAACAAAGAAATCAAACGAAATGCTGACTTTTACAACAGAGAGCTAATCACACTAATGTAACTACTAGTTTAGAAATAAAACACAAACTAAATATTGAATCTTCTTAACCACCACCAGGTGCCAGTAGAATGCAATCATAGGAATCATGAATGTGCTGCAACGTTCTGAAAATGTAATAAACCTTGGAAGAAATGTTAAAACGCATTCAATTTGTGAAGTAAAAACCAAGATATTCGATTCTAGTTAATGGTTCTGACAGTAAGAAAGTGTGATAAAATCCGTTAGAGTTTTCGAAAATAAGCATAACAATATCTTAAAACACATCATTCATTGAGAAAGTATTTAGTTAGAAAATCAAACTGAAACATTTACCAGAATCACGGGAAAAACGACATTATGATTTTGTTCAAAAGTACTTTTTGAGCCGAAATATTGCTAACTAAGCTAATTAATAACAAACAATATAGAGTAAAAACTAGGGTTCAGAACACACTAAATCGTAATCAATAAGCTATTGCTATATTTGTCAAGAGCTTGTTATTTAAACCTGTTTAATTTAATTTTTAACCTAAATATACTTTTCTTAGAAATCTTTGAGCTTTATTTAGTCTTTTAAGATTTATATTAATAGTTGCCGCTAATAATTATGAAATCTCTATTGTGGAATGGAAACAATGGTTATTGTCACTTTCTCTCAGTTCAATGAAAACTCATAGCCAGCTTTTTTTTTTTTCATTCAAATAATGTTAAACAATCGGATTTTTCTTCCACTTCCTACAAAGTTTGCTTGACTAACGAGTTTCGTTATGGGACAGAAATGAAGTATAGCACATGCTTAGGACGCCACATATTTTAAAAATTCAAGACTGAGGTATTAACATCACGACTGCAACAAAACCATATGACAAAACAAACCCAAAGTATTTAATTAACTCTTGCATCCAGACATATACTAACAGAAAGTTACTCTCTTAGAAACCTTTCGTACAATTTTCGTTGATTGGGTTAGTAATATTACTATGGGAAAAAAGTTAGCTCGGTGACTAGTTTAATGTTAGTATTATTGGGGTAAAAGTAGCAGAGTAATTGGTTTAAAGTTAGTATTATTAACATAAAAGTAGCAGAGTAATTGGTTTAAAGTTAGTATTATTAACATAAAAGTAGCAGATTAATTGGTTTAATATTAATATTATTAGAACAAAAGTAGCAGAGTAATTGGCTTAATGTTAGTATCATTAGAATAAAAGTAGTAGAGTAATTGGTTTAATGTTAGTATCATTATAATAAAAGTAGCAGAGTAATTGGTTTAATGTTAGTATTATTAGCATAAAAGTAGCAGATTAATTGGTTTAATATTAATATTATTAGAATAAAAGTAGCAGAGTGATTGGTTTAATGTTAGTATCATTATAATAAAAGTAGCAGAGTAATTGGTTTATTGTTAGTATTATTAGAATAAAAATAGCAGAGTAATTGGTTTAATGTTAGTTTTATATTAATGATAACTGGTTTAATATTATCTTCACGATAAAGGGAAGAAACATATATATAACCCGTTTCTTTCTTTTCTTTTCTAGAGTCATTATTCCATCAAAGGTGCTGGAATGGTGTCTGGACTAGGAACAGATAATGTTATAGAGGTTCCATGTGACGAGAGGTAAATATACAGTCACCATTATTTTTTCTATCGTTCTTAATATTTTATATTGATTGTTTACAATAAGTATAAACTTAATATGGTACGTCAGAACTACTTTCGAAAGAAACAAGTACCATAGATGTAACAGTTTTGTTTTTCTGTGATGTGAAAAAAAAACGGTTTGTCTAAACTTTATATATTTTAAATAAATTTATCAGACGTGTTTTGTTTAGATGCATAAATCTGACCAAATCCAAAGAACTTTCTTTAGTAAGCAATAACTGAATGCACAACTAATAGAAAATATGAGAAAACTGCCTCAAGTTCATTGCTGAATTATTAATTAAGTTTCAGAACGAAATCAAGGCAGGATACATTCATGAAACTCTATTCACATTTCAACTTTCCTCTTTTAGTGTTGTTGATGTCAAATATAGGTTTCATTAGTGCTAGTAACTATGTTTACAGTTACATGTTAATTTCTTTGCACCCTCCACACTACACTTCTAAATCTGTAGGTTTTGGTTTTGTTAAGCTTTAAGATACCCCAGTGTTTTCGGATATAAACAGACACCTTTCTTTTCCAAATCATTTCTGTGTTCATGGCAGTAATAGATGTTAATCAATAGCTTTTATAAACTATCTATGGAAACAACAAGTATGTTTCTTTAATATTTTAACAGTTAAAGAACGAGTCGTAGTTATAGAAACACATTGTAAGGTCATGAAGCACAAATGATTAGATATTTCGAACTATGGTTAAAATATAACCGCATGGCTGCTTAAATTGTAAGAATATTATGTTCGTAATGTGAGGAAAACACGTTAGTTTAAGACAGAAATTTGACTTAAAAATACGATGTCATTAACCCGAGAGCTTTCGAAAGCTGGACCTTTCTTCTTCAGGGGAATACTAGAAATGACCATGCAAAACATAATATGAGATAAAGTGAAGTTTAAGTGACGTCATACACGTTAACAGGGAAATACCGAAGTGTTTTCAGTAGCTTAGAATATATTTTATAGCTATTTCTCACTTCCGGTGTAATACTTCCGAAAACAAGGATGTTAGGTACTAGGAAATCAAGAGATGTACTTTATTTTGTGCTCCTCCCGTTTCTTTCTTTTCATTGTTATAAATGTATGTTAAAGGGGGGATAATAGACTTCGACATCCTGTAAATTATATTTTGTAGCATGACTAAGAGCAAGGTCTGGAACATCGGGTTTTATAAGTTTTCTATATTAAAACTTTACAATAATACTTTCACGCATGTCTTTAAATAAACAAAATACAAAATTTACTTTATATGCAGGTCAGTGAGAGTCACAAATATTGCCTCTAGTTGTTGTTTTAACATACAGATATCTTCAGTGAAGCCAATACTGGTGACCGGCTTTGTGCATACAGTTTAAACAGCTTATGAAATAAACAATAGCTTAGAGAGTGAGTTTTGTTTTTCTTAAGACAGCAACTGTTCAATAAGAATGAAAAATATCAAACCATAATGATGTGAAAAACATAACAGCTGACAACAACAACAACAAAATGATTAAAGCAAAATAAAATGTTGCACAAAGAGTGATTTTAAAAGTTGTTATTTTTTATTTTTCGAAAAACAATATTGAATTATTTATATCGCTTCAATTTTATTTTGTGATCCTTCATTGAGTTAAAACAAAGAATTAAGTTTTCTTTTGACTATTTATTTGTTATTAAGCTCGAAGGTACATAATAAGCTATCTATGCTGTGCCCACAAAGGTATCAAAACCTGGGTTTTACTGTTGCAATTCTTAAAACTTACCACCGAACCACTGAGAGCTCTTTCGACAGTACAACAGAGGTTTCTCCTGATGATAACTGTTATATAGGAATAACTAAATTAAGAACAACGTGCAATAAAGACTCGTGAAATTGACAAATTTCTTATTATTTAAAACGTTAAAAGTCGCAGTTTGCTAAATATCTTGACGGTTTTAATGAGTCACCTTTTTAACTTCCTGCTACCACTTCCACTGCTGCAGGGGTAAAATGATTCCGGCAGAACTAGAGAAGAGGGTTCGAGAAGCAAGGGCTAAAGGTCAGCGCCCATTTTTTGTTAACTGTACAGCCGGAACGACCGTGCTCGGTGCATTTGATCCCATTCATCCCCTGGCAGACATCTGTGAAAAGTACGACATGTGGCTCCATGTGGATGTAAGTTGTGAACCGTGTTTATTATGTGTATAAAAAGTACGACATGTGGCTCCATGTGGATGTAAGTTGTGAACCGTGTTTGTTGTTATGTGTATAAAAAGTACGACATGTGGCTCCATGTGGATGTAAGTTGTGAACCGTGTTTGTTGTTATGCGTATAAAAAGTAAAATTTCAAGGATTACCAAACTATTAAACTGTATATGTATATACACTAGCTTAAATTAGTTAGGGTATAGAATGAAAGAAAAACGTTTCATATTATCTTCGGACCGGCATGGCCGAGCGCGTTAAGGCGTGCGACTCGTAATCTGAGGGTCGCGGGTTCGCGTCCGCATCGCCCTAAATATGCTCGCCCTCCCAGCCGTGGGGGCATTATAATGTTACGCTCAATCCCACTATTTGTTGGTAAAAGAGTAGCACAAGAGTTGGCGGTGGGTGGTGATGACTAGCTGCTTTTCATCTAGTCTTACACTGCTAAATTAGGGACGGCTAGCACAGATAGCCCTCGAGTATCTTTGTGCAAAATTCTAACAAAAAAAACATATTATCTTTGACGTCTATACCTTAGAATATATTAAAAAGATCTAGATACAGTTACAATAACAAAATCGAATTATACTAAAAATTATAGTAAAAACTCATAAACGAATTGGCACAAGTTACCTATTGACAAGTGTTCATCAACATTCCATTGTTTCTCCTTCAGATAGAACTCCCGTATCTTCCCAACTACTCCTCTGTTTATCAGACGAGAATGCATTGTTACTGCAGTAACATGTTTCAATTATGCGCGACCGAATATTTAACCTATATGATACATATGCATATAAAATTCAATATCTGTGTAAATGAGCGTGCGTAGCTAGTTACAAGTTTTGTTTTTCTAAGAGTGTTTTTGTTTTCACTTGTTTCCATAGCAGTAAATAAGACAAAAAAACTGCTATTTTAAGTTCTTTATAGCTTTAAGTGGCTCGACATGGGCAGGTGGTTAGGACATTCGACTCGACATCTGAGGTCGCGGGTTCCAAGCCCCGTCACACCAAACACGCTAGCTCTTTCGGCTGTGAGGGCGTTATAAAATGGCTCTCAGTCCCACTTTACCTCGGTAAAAGAGTAACACAAGAGTTGGCGGTGGGTGATGATGATTAGCTGCCTTTCCTCTGGTCTTACACTGCTAAATTAGAAACGGATAGCGCAAGTAGCTCTCGTGTTAGCTTTACGTGAAATTCTAAAAAAACAAACACAGCTTTAAGAGAAACAACCAGCTGAAAATATAATAATGAAAATTTTAGTTTTCTAACATGTTTTTCTCCTCATTGTTAATATTCATGGTGTTTATTTTGATATCAGTTGTTTAAAAGCTTATTTTATTTTCATAAAAAAGCTGGTCTGGTGAGGCTCAGCGGTTAAAACAATCTGCGGGTGGCTTGATTGAAACCAGGCACCGAATATGCTCGTCCTGCCATTGGATCATTATAGTATGACGATTAATCTCACTATTTGTCAGTAAAATGTATTCCGAGAATTTACGATGGGAAGTGTTGACTAAAAATCTTCCTTCTTGTCAAAATTAGGAACGCCTAGTGTATATAGCCCTCGGGTAGTTTTGCGCGAAATTAAACAATAACAGTATTAAAAAAAACTTATTAACTTCATTGTTGCATTTATTAATATTGTTTCACACTTGAAATCTAAACACAGTTTTCATAAAATGTAACATACCGTTCCTTACGAATACAAGTCATAATTTTATTCCAGGCTGCCTGGGGTGGAGGCTGTCTATTGTCGCAAAAATACAAGTCTCGTCTGGCTGGCATCGAAAGGTATTGTATTGTTGTTGTTGTTGTTTTAAACAGCACCAATAATTATCTGTACAGATATTAAAACAATAGGTAAAAATAATGCTCGTGAAAACAAATTTTCCAGTACCTTACAACTAGTGTTTAAAATATAAATTGCTTAAAAAATCAAGTCACAAATAATACGCCTTTTTAATTCTGAAGAAAGAATCCATTTTTTAAATGTTTATTTATTTCAGCAAATAAACGATTTCTATATACTAAAGTTACCAACTGAAGGTTTCAGAAAGATGTGATTTGTAGCCGCTCTTTAGAGTTTTATCTTAAACTTTCTTATGTTGTTTTCAATTAAAGCGAAAGAAAACGGAGATTTATATTTTATTCCAATGACTTTTAAGATTTGGAACAGCAATAGAAAAATTATTATGTTACTAGTGACTGCTTGAAGATTTCTGACATTGTTACAGACCAGGCCCGCCATGGCCTCGATAAGGCACTCGACTTGTAATCGGAGGGTCGCAGGTTCGAATCCCTGTCACACCAAACATGCTCGCTATTTGAGCTGTGAGGGCGTCATGATGTTATGGTCAATCCCACTATTTGTTAGTAAAAGAATAGCCCAAGAGTTGGCGGTGGGTATTGATGACTAGCTGCCTTTCCTCTAGTCTTACACTGCAAAATTAGGGACATCTAGTGCAAATAGATCTCGTGTAGCTTTTCGTGACATTTAAAAGCAAACAAACTTTCCAGACTGAAAATAAGCATCAACACGAAGACTGAAACGTCATCAGTACAAATAATCCCCTAGCGATTTTTTCACGTACTTATTTCCAATTAAATATTTATTCATGCAGAACAGTTACAAATACCTTTCACCAAATGTTGAAGTTTCTTAGTTGTTTTTTAACCACAGTAATAAGCCTCAAGCATGTTGTTCCAGTAAAAAAAAAATCTTCGTATAACTTATTAATAATAAATTAATGATGGATGATAATATTAAAATTAAAATATTGTGTTAATACCTTTAAGATCTGATTAGTAAATTGATTAATTAAAATTTATAATAATTACGATTCAATCGCTTACTCTGGTTTCTAGTATAACAGTTGTTGTTCAGGAAAATTAATGACGATATGTATATCGCTTAGACTATTATTATGTGTTTCATATCCAAGCCAGCCCTGTGGAATTTTGGTACTTTCGAAGGGCCACTTCGGCATTGGATGTGACAAATGAAATGTGTTTGACATATTATAACATATTGTCCTTTACTTTCACTCAAGGATCCTTAGAAATATTAAAAACATTCTAAATGTAAATAACCTAAGTTTGGGCATTGAAGACATTTCAATTAAAGTACTTTATAGACTTTAAGTCCGAGAACAAAGTATCTCATTGTTGAAAATTCTTTATAATTATTTTAAAATAGAGTTCAGAATGCTGCATATTTTATCCTGAAGAAATACACTTTTTTATATATAAGCTATATTTTTTATGCCCTCCGGATTCAGATCTCAGTCAGTTATTTGGAATCCACACAAGTTGATGGGTTCGCTGCTACAGTGTTCGACTGTTCATTTCAAGGAGGATGTAAGTACTAAAAAGTGAATTCAACGCATATACGATTTAAAATAACTTCAAGTGCGTTGCATATGCAACTGTATTTCGTGTTATTCAGATAACACCCCATGGTAGCAAACACTTTGTCGTACTAGAAGCTTAACACAATCAACGTAAAATATGCTTCATCATATACCTGGGACTAAAAAGTCATGTTTCAGTGCTATAACGTATGGACACTAAATACTTATAACTGATATAGGATTATTTATTAAAATATTGGTGAAGTTTTAGACAAAACCTTACCCACTAATTTAAAGTTTCCATAAGCTCCAGGAAATAGTAAAAAACAAGCATCATGAAAGTTTTAGCTACTGAATCACCCGACACAATAGCAATCAAGGTATTAGTTTAAAGTAAAAATTACTAGACAATATCAAATAAATATTACCCAACATTAAGTTACCGGGTAAAATACAGCTTGAAAAATACTCAAAGATGGAGCTCAAAACAGTTGTAAAATAATAAATAAACGTACTTCCATTGAATTAATTAATATGTATATATATATAAATCATCCAAGATCTCTTATCTGAAGTTATAGAACAAATAGAATGTTTTTATTCTTTTCAATAGGGTCTTCTCATTAGCTGTAATATGTTGTGCGCAGATTATTTGTTCCAACAAGACAAGCATTATGACGTCACTTACGACACTGGAGACAAGGTTATACAGTGTGGTCGGCATAATGACATTTTCAAGCTGTGGCTGATGTGGCAGTCAAAGGTAACTCAGTATTACTTGTTGTGAGTTACAAAACTCATGGGTAGTATCTTCGAAACTAAGTATTAAGGCCTAGTGAACCACTCTTTTCAAATTAATTTTAAGAAATATACTGAACAAATTTAGGCTGAGAATGTATAACATCAGGTTAGTTTAACTGTTTTCACTGTGAAGATAACAGCTAAACATTCCTTCCAGTGTCTGGTTTGTAATTATATAAATGACACAAAAGCCAATGTTTTAATATTTTTACTTATTTAAATCTTGAAATTAGCAAACTTTAGGAAGTTTAAGAGGGGATGCCCTTTACTATTTGTAGTACAAAGTTCTCAAGTCATATGACCGTGTCCTAGAAAGAAAGATCTGTGTGATATGGAAGTGAAACAATTATAACTTAAGGATTAAAGAATACAGTGTTGAGTAAAATCAGAAGAGAAATATCTCCTCTACACCACTACTAAAACGTGTAGTTTCAAATTATTTGGCGATAAAAACAATGGCCCTGAGGTCACATAAATAGTTTACTTCGTGTGATACAAAGACTGTTGTCTGCATCTTCGTATTTATAAAACTGTACTTACACAAAGCCGATATAAGACAATTATGAAACATACATTAACGTAAATAAAATAGAGAAACTTAAGTTTCTTATCGTTTTGCTCTCTTCTCTCATTTTTCAAAATTCGAATGACTACAGTAAAACTAAGTACATAATACTGGTTCCATTAATTTTTACAGTACCACATTAGCAACTTATCAGTGTTTAAAAAGTGAAAGAGTTTCACAGAATTCACTTAGTTTTTGGTTGTTTGTTCTTTCTGACAGTTAGAAAATTGAGTATCAAAATGATCCACAAATGAAAATAGTAAAGTGTTATACGTTGCACACCTGATACAGAAATGCTAATGACAGAAAAGTTTATATAAGATGAATGACACTAGACCTGCCTGATACCTGATGATTACGTTGTACAGTTGTGATAAAGTTTCCTTTACTAGCTACTCAAGTCACTTTATATATTACACCTACTTTACATATCGTCTGTTTTCTTATCATGATACACCTCCTTTACAGGTCGCCTGTTTCTTTATCTTATAACACTTACTTTACAAATCGTTTGTTGCTTTATCATATAGCACCCACTTTACAAATTCTCAGCTTTTTTATCATAATACACCAACTTTATAAAATTTCTGTATTGTTACCATATAACACCTACTTTACAAATTCTCAGCTTTCTTATCATACTACACCTTTTTATATATAGTCTGTTTTATTACTTATCACTGTGGTAAAATATGAGTTTTCTTTCCGGACTATAATGATATGAAACAAGACATAAAGGATGTTGCTTTTTATTTGCCGATAATTTTGTTAATATTAAGGTAATTTACTTATATTATGTCATATCAAGTATCTCCATCGATTCTGACTTTACTTCCGCTGTTTAACAATAGTGAGTAATATAATATTAAAGAAAAACAATTGTTGATTTTTTAAACAACAACTAGAAGTTTAAGCCGTTAATATGTTAACTTTTTTATAGGGCATGAAAGGATACGAAAAGCATATTGACCACTTGTTTGACATGGCCCAGTAAGTATATCGACACATGTATTTAATAATTATTTCAAATAATAACATTTTAAAGTTACACAGGCGTAAAAATAAAATTCAAAACTCAAATTCAGAGAAATACACAATACAAATAGTGAATAAACCGACAGGAATTATTTATTTTTTGGAACGGAATGGAATCATACAAGGTATTAACAGATATATCTTAGAATTTTTTGGCACGTTACCTGTAACTTTTTAATAAGTTGTTTGTTAAAAGTTTAAACTTAAATAAAATGTTTATTTGTCCCACTTATTTTTTACTACGTTACTAGAAGTACTTTATTAGAAAATACTTGCAAATATAATCTGCGACTTTCATAAGCACGAACCATAAATGTTTTATATTTTATTCAAAAAACAGTATTTAGGAAAAAACAATCTTACTCACAAACATTCAATGTCTTTAAATTTTATTTTCTCTTTTTAATACAGGTGTAAATTTGTAGGTTATTATAAATTAAATAATATGGCAGCTAAGCCTCTTTGAACTTGAGCAAGAAAATGAAAAGAGTAAAAGCAGTAAAACCGATTGTTTCATTCCCTGTCTTCAAAAATTAAAAATTATTTGTTATACGACCAATACATTTCTGTTTGATCATTTCTAATTATTTACTGTTACGTTTAGAAATAAATATTTAGATAGCATTAAAACATTATTATTTTGTTCACGTGTTAAGTTTTGTTGTGGAACAAAATGCGCATGTGCATAACATTTATTAGAATTTTTTAAGATAGGCACGGCTTAGTAGTTAACGCACAGGGCTGCGTACCGCATGGTCTATGGTTCGAAGTATGACATCACTGAACACGCTTTGCACTTCATTTGTGGGTTTGTTATAAGGTGCTAGGGAATCTCGTTATTCGGATCCAGTGTTTCAGGCACTGCTAACTTGCTACTTATCCTTGAGTCAGTATGACAAAATTAGAAACAATTATAGCTAAACCCTAGCGGTCTCTGTTATGACCATTCAACCCTTGTGTGTACAAAGAATGAAGTATATTTTCAATTCTTCAATGATTATTCGTTTTTGTATATCCTACCTCGTGTATTTTCTGTTATAGATATACACATACATTTGTTTTTCTGGACTATTTGTTTACTCGTAAGAATTTTATATCTCTGTTTCATTTGACTATTAAATTATCAGTGGAGCTCAAATAAACGAAGCTTTAATTCATGTTGTTAAACTAAACTTTCTGGCATCAGAGTTTTGATATTATTTTCACGGACTATTGGCCACAGGGTGTGTGTTTTCTTATAGCAAAGCCACATCGGACTATCACCTGTGTCTAACGAAGAGAATAGAACAATTGATTTTAGTTTTCTAAATTCGAAGTTATACCCCTGTCTCACCGGCATTGTTTAATCCTTTTAGTCATAGTTGATCTAACTAATTTATATTACTACCAATAGCAACAGGGGTGTTATTAATCGTAGCGATAATTAAGGCAAATTCAATTTTTATGGACATAATCTACACTTAAACCGACAGGAATATTCTGTAATCTTAACCTAACCCTAAAACAACAATATATTTGTTAATTATTTTTGTAATTATACATTTAACATAAAACTAACATATTTTTTTTAGTTATATGGTGAAAAAAATAAAGGAAAGAGGCGATAGGTTTTACATGGTGTTAGAAGAGGTGAGTTTTTTGGTATTTTTCCTCTCGTTTTGCCCAATTTTTTTCTTTAGTATAAAAAATAATATTTTTGTCTTTAAACAAGAAACATCATATTTTTCGTTTGATCGAACAGAAACAAATTCATTTTTATGTTTCTGAGATCTTTTCACCCATTTCTTTTCGCAATTTCTTTTCATAGTTTATTCTGGTTTCTTTATTAAAAACATTCTGTATCCAGAGTATAGTTTTTAAGGCCTAGATGCATGCCATTGCTTTTCTTATATGTAATAATGTGTATTTTTACATAGTGTTCTTTGTTTCTACTTTTTACTAAACGCTAGCTCACACTCTCTTTAGTTTTGTGCTTTCATGTTTGATTAATCCGAATTGTTTAAAATATGTACATGTATTTTAATTTACATTTATCCACGTGTTGTCTATTTCAGAAAATGCTCTATTTTTATTTGTTGTTGTGCTGTTCTTTACATTTTCGGTTAGACTAGCTACCTAGGTGGGTGGTGATGAGTAGCTGCCTTCCCTCTAGTCTTACACTGCTAAATTAAGGACAGCTAGCACAGATAGCCCTCGAGTAACTTTGCGCGAAATTCAAGACGAACCATAGTTTTATTTTTTACCATTATACGTATTTTAACTAACCTTTTCTTTCTATGTTCTCTATTATTTGTGTTCCAACTAGCGTCAGCTCCATATCTGTAAGATTGCACGTTTTAATGTAGCTTCCTTTCTATATCTGCACTATTCGTATGTTCTCTCAAATATTCACATTACTATTTCTACTTTAATCAAACTTTATCTTCTATTTTGTGTATTCTAATATACGTGATCTCTATATCTCTATTTGTCTTTTTGTTTTAACCTGAGTTTTCTATATATTTTGTCTCTATATTTGCACTATTCTATGTGTCAAAGTATATTTTTCTTTTGCATTTGCCTTATTCTAAGCATTATTTTACTTGCACTACTCTATGTATTCTAAAGTACCTAATATTTAAAATTGCACTATTATATATATTATAATCTACTCTATCTCCATCCTTGTAATCTTAAGTCTACTCTAAGTGTACTTTCTCTCTCCGCCTGCACTATAATTTGTATTCTTATACACTTTTCTTCTATGTTTGCACTATTCTATGAACTGTTACTTACCTTATCTCTATCAATATTATTCTATATGTTTCAACCATATAGTTTTACTTGTGCCTTGACTTTCACTGGTTACAATTTTTTTTTACTATGCTTACGTAAACTTTTAAAATCGAATTTAGTTACTGTCAATGTAAAGTTACCATAAACATTGAATAAAATTGATAGCCAAAGAGTGATTTTAAGGTAGTTTAATGGTTAAATCTTTATTACAGCCTGAGTGTGTGAACGTTAGTTTCTGGTATGTCCCTCCTAGCCTGAGAAAATTACCTCACAACAGGGAAAGAGAAATCAAACTTGGCCAGGTAAGAAATTGCTTCTATTTTGCTTCTCAGAACATCTCTTGTAAAATCATGTAAAATTGTGTTTGAGATATAAATTAACTCAAAAAGCGAAAGTTCATTTTTACGGTTTAAACTCTAAACACTAGTAAAACATAAGACATCAATTTACCAAAAATGTTTGATAAAATTATGTGAGCTGTAGAAGTTTTTTCTTTCCCATTCTTTTTAATTTGTCCACGAGAAGCAGTAACATCTAAAAGACAAAAGCTAAATCTGATTTTGTTTACATACCTATGATTTTGAATATAAAATGAGAAACTTAGAGGAATGTATAAAAAAATCTAATAATTACTTTTGTTGCCTCCTATAAAATATTTCGTTTCATCAGTGTGTTCACATATAAATTAATATTATATATATATATATACACACACAGACATTCTAGTATCAGTTGTAAATGGACAGAATACCGACGTCAAAAACTAGTAATCAAAACAACGTTATGTAATTAATCGTGATTTCACTTGCATCGCTCTGTACACATTTCAATAAACATTAGCAACTTTACCAACAGATAACTTTTTAAAAGTAATTCTGAGTTAATTTCAATATATAAACTTGATGGAAGACAACTGTCATTTCATTAACATATAATTTTAAGCTATTCCGTCTGCCCTGGATGTTTCGTGTGCTTGACAGTTTTTATCCATTATATTTTAATTTCACCATTAAGATTTCGCTGTTTGTTTTAAAGCAGTGCAAAATTGGGTTTCCTGCTGTGTCCATTTCGGGTAACTGAACCCCAGATTTTAGCTTTGTAAGTCCATAGACTTACGCTGTCCTACGGAGGAACGCACTATTAGGTTCTTACATCTGAAACTACACCTAGATACTTACAAGACATTTAAAATAGTTTAATGAAATTAATCCAATTAACCATAATATTTTTCTTTGTTTAATAATCAGATTTTAGAAGCTGCCATTCTGTCTTCGTCCTGCATATGCTGTATTATGACGTACAAACGTAAATTAAGGTGAACGTATGTAATTGGCTTAATGTATCACACGTCGGTGTGCATGCACTTTGCTAGCTGTTACAAGATCTTATGACTTAAAGGCAATCCAAATATAAAGGGGAATATACAAAAATGTGCAGAATGTTTACATAAATAACTGAAAAGAAACTTAGAAATTTTGCGTAAACCCAAAGAGCTTATTTTATGTTTAAATAGAGTAATAATGATGTATTAGAAAAACATACAAATCAAGTAGACAAAACTAACAAACAATTTATGAGTAGAATATTTTCAATTTGATGCAAGAACAATTTAGTCTTTAAAACAAAATTTAAATAATTATAATTTATCCTTAGACTATAAATAATTACATTTATTTTTGTAACTAATAATTTAACATAATTTCCAATAATTTGGTTTACGAATTATTTAAAGCTCTTTTCTTGTTTCTCTGCTTATTTCTTGATATTTACGCTGTTTAATATTGCAAAATAAACTAATCATTATAACTTATCCAAGTAGTTTACTGCTTGAACTGCCAAGTCTTTCTTTCTTATTCTCTCTCTCTCAGCCAGTCACAAGAAAAATTAACCTCACAAAAATCATCTTTCTCTCATTTTGTTTTATGGCTGTCTTAACGGTCAAACAAGTTTCGTTCTTATCTTATGTTTAATTCCCTTTCTATTTTCGTTCGCTCTTTCTGTCTATTAACACATGCACGTTCACATATGAATGGATCAAACCTCAAATGTAAGAAATAATTATATCTATAACAGTGGATTTATCTATTAACCAATTTTTAACTTAATATAACAACATCTAATATAACGCGCAGAGTAGCAAAAGCCATCAATAGAGTTCGTGTATCTAACATAGTGCGTAAGGTGACAGAAGCCATCAATAGAGTTCTTCGTTTATCTAACATAGTACTTAGAGTAGCAAAATCCATCAATAAGGTTCTTCGTTTATCTAACATAGTGCGTAGAGTGACAGAGGCCATCAATAGGATTCTTCGTTTATCTAACATAGTGCGTAGAGTGACAGAGGCCATCAATAGGGTTCTTCGTTTATCTAACATAGTGCGTAGAGTGACAGAGGTCATCAATAAGGTTCTTCGTTTCTTTATTTTTTGTTATTTGCCTTTTTTTTAAAGATTTTGCACTTATTCGATTTCTTAATTAGGCTTAAGAGAAAGCTACTAATTGCAGTGAAAAGCTACAAACAGTTTCATGTGGTTTTAGTAGTCTACGAGGAATTCCATTGCCCGACAGATTTTGGGCTATTCTCTATCCGTGACTTTGTCTTTTTTCAGCGACATGCATGCTGAAAAATATAACTGAGTTTCAGAGATATGGTTGTATTCGCAACAAGGGGTTACATCAAATTCTCAAACTTTCGTTAGATCCAAGGAAGAATTTAAAAAATGGTTTGGTTTATTTTGAATTTCGCGCAAAGCTACACGAGGACTATCTACGCTAGTCGTCCCTAATTTTGCGGTGAAAGACTAGAGAGAAGGCAACTAGTCATCACCACCCACCGTCAACTCGTGAGCTACATTTTTACCGACAAATAGTGGGATTGACAGTAACATTATAACGCCCCCAGGGCTGATATGGCAAACATGTTTGGTGTAACGGGGTTTTGAACCCTCAACTCTCAGATTACAAGTCGAGCACTGGCCATGCCGGGCGCAAAAGCAAAAGAAAAAAAAACGAATAAGGAAAATGGTATCTTAGACTTTTATTATTATAAAATAGTTTGAAATTCATGTAAACAGTTCCGCTACATTATAGACATATATATAATTGTCGCTTTTATTCTATTCCACTAAGAAATGGTATAGATAAAAAAATTAGAGCTACATTTTAACTTTTGAATTTCAAAAAAGACTACTTTATTTTCTTGCTGCATAGAAGTAATTAAACAGTAATATCAATGACGCCTATTCTCACTTTCGAAAACATATTCAGAGCTGACTGTGGAGCACAATCTAATGTGGATCGTGTTACGAGCGACAATAAATAGTAACACATTCATTATCTCATTTTCTGTTACTTAATCAACATATGTAATTAAACAAACATACTATTTCCACACACAGTAAAAGTATGTTAATGACGGAGTCCTCTTTAAAGCACACTTTGTGGCTTGCTTAACTTTTAATGCGTTTCTTACAAACTGTCGTTAATCGCTGTCATATAACTTTGTCCTTAAATATTTACTTGTTCATTCGTTCATTTGCAAACGCAAACCTTTTTTCACTATAATTGTGGAAACTGGTTCAAATCTGCCACTTTTCACTCACTGATTAATCATATTTTCTCTCTCTCTCTTAGATCACAGCCACACTGAAAGGAAGGATGATGGACGCTGGCACGTTGATGATTGGTTATCAACCGCTTGGAAATACGCCTAACTTTTTTCGCGCCATAATCTCTAACCCAGGAGTCAAAAAAGAAGACATTAATTTTATGTTGGACGAATTAGAACGTCTTGGACACAATCTATAAAAACGCAGATCTTTTTGCCAAACTGTGTTATTAGTTTTAAAACATAGGAAAGATTCAATAGTGTGGTTGTTAGAAATGTATATTAAAAGATTAAAGTATTACTCATCCAGTTTCTCATATAAAATTGAAGTTTTGTTGTTGCTTTATTTAACATTTTTGTGATTTTATTTTAGTTTTAGATTTCTGTGTGATTTCGATCTTATATCTGACGACCTTTATTCAAAACACGAAATTTTCCTTATTATCCTCTGTCTGTATCATCAGACAAAGGTGAGCTTAAGTAATTTTGTTTCATAAATAAACACATTCGGTTTCCAAGTTCCTTTTTTATGCGTATTTATGTTCAGAAATAGACCCTAGCTGCGAAGGTAAAGTTGCCTTGTTTAATTGTAGGTTTTAGGTTATGCCATTAATTATTATATTGATTTAGTATTTAATAACCTTGCTGTGAATTAGAAGGTTGATATGAAACAAAACACTTTTTGACATAATGAACAAGCGTTTTCTGTAGTTTCATATTCTGTTAAGTTGTATTATCGTTAAAAATTAGTAACAAGTGTGTGTGTGTGTGTGTGTGTAGGTTATAAATGTCAACACTAGCATGTTAAGAGTTCGATAGTGTAAGTAATGTGAATATTATTAATTGAATAGTTTTAACTGGCCTTGACAGAATATTAAAAACAGGTCTGGCCAACAACTGATCGAAGTCTTCCAGAATCGTCTATAGATAGATATTGTAAGTCAGCGTTATTCCTTGCTGACAGTATATTAACGTTGTTTAGGTGTATAACACTATGGATGTGTCTATAGTATGTATGTTTCTATGTGCCAAGTTGACCAAACCAAAGACTTTTCTCAGATAAAAAACATGGTTATAGTTGTTGTTTCACAGTTCTCTCAAAAGTTGAAAGACTAGAATCCGCTGACAAGTAACTAAGATTACTTTAGTACTAAAATAACACGATTTGCTGTTATAAAAATAATCCTAAAGAATAAAATATCTAAATATAATATTAATTTGATAGCTGTTTTTAATGGACGATTTATTTAACAATATTTAATTTAATAAATTTTCAACAAGAGGTGTAAATTTTTATTTAAAAAACCTTTTGTATTCTCAAAATTCTCAGTTTATTTTTGATGTGGAAAAAAAACGATTTGCAATATGTCTCACTTGAAACTTCTTTGGTTTTGATTTGGAATTATTTTCATTTATTAGTAATTTATGATAAACGTGTTGTTTTTTTTAAATAAATATTTCTACTCTAGGTGCCATATATCTTAAGAGGAATTTTTCTTATCAATACAGATTAAATTCAAGATGTTTTATTAAATGAAAAACAATACAAAAGTAGCATACGGTTACTATAGAAACCCCTACCTGTAACATAGCTTAGAAACAAAAAACAGCATACGGTTACTATAGAAACCCCTACCGGTAATATAACTTAGAAACAAATGTTAATTTTGTCATTCTAAACTTTTACTTAACTTTAAAAAGTCTAAATATAATTTTAGAACCATTTCTATATTTAATTTCTTAAATAAAATGTATTCATAAGGATCAGTCGAAATTTGTTATTATGTCTTTCATTGTTTCTTGAATTGTTCTCAGTGTTATTTAATATGTAATATGTTGTCAGTAAGTAATTTTGATTTGTAAAAATTATGATTCAGTCTAAGTTAAGATGTTTTAAAATGTTAACTTCGGGGCTCTACTTGAAACAGTTAAGTAAAATAAATATCTTCAGTTTATTATTAATGTTATTTTACTTGAGACTGCTAGTAAGAAAGGCCATAAAAGTAAGATAGAACTGTACTCAAAGACTAAAATTGCTTACGAACTCCAAAGGAAAGAACCATTACGACGAGGTTTTTTTCGAAACAAATAAAACTAAAAAGTAAAACGTTTTCGAGTTCTGACTGTTTTAAAGCGGAAGTAACATGTTTTGTATGCGTTCTCAAATGGAAACTGACATTGTAAGTGAGAGATATTTGGTAAAACTTTAATAAAATTTTCTGTAGTGTGTTAGCGTATAAAAATGGTATTGCCCATATAAATACCAAAGGTTATCAACACGTTGTCGTCCAACAAAACAGTTGTAAACAGAAAGTTTATTTGTTTAGTAAACAAGCAAAATGAGTTTTTGTTGTATTTTTTTGCTGTTTCAGTGAGCTATGGCTGTACTAATTATTGTTCATATTATATTTAGTTTTTATCGTTCTTATAATTTGAGGATACTAAAAGGGAAAACGAAACGTTGGCGAAAATGTGTGAGAAATAATGATGTAAACTTTGATGCTACAAGTAGATAGAATTTAGTCAATTATTTCATACATCCATTAAAACTTCTGAAAGGTCGTAGAATGAAATAAAGTTACAGGTTGTTGTTGATTGTAGATATATATATAAACTTATTAAATAATGTTCTCAAGTCTGTTTGGTATTCATGGAAAGGTTGAATAGTTGTTAAAATTATTGTAATTCTTCACACGAGTGAAACTTTATCAAAATTGTATTTAGTTATTATTTACAAATTTAACTGTTCGTGGTTATTTGTTCTGAGTTACTAAAATATATAGTAATACAATCAAATATTTGTTCGTGAAAACCACTGTCACTATGTGAACAGTTAAGTTTCTCCCAATAATGTTGATAGTTCTTTTCAATATTCATTGTTGTACTGCGATGTTCGAGTTTAAATTTCGCTATCATGGAACACTAGTCAGTTAATATATAATTTATGTTGTAATTGAAAACTTTATTTAAATAAAGCAAGAACTCTGTGTAAATGGGAAATAAGTCAACTAGCAACTTGTAAAGAAATATGAACAGAAGGAATACTAAGTTGAAATGTTATTTTCTAAAGGATAAATATATAAGATCACAAGAAAGTACGAGAGACATGAGGCTACAGTTACATAACGATTTGCGAGTTGAGTCCACATGAAATAAAACTTAAGACAGTTATATTGTATTGGAAAAATAATGAAGCTAACATCGAGTAACAACGTGTAAATTAAATAAATGCCACGTTTATTGTATTATTTTCCAAAAATTCTAAGGAAGTTCCGGTCGCAATAAGGTAAAATCAGGTAACAAGTCATGAATGAAATAAATGCTAAAGCTAAATATTGCTTTGCAATAATTATAAGAAATTAACAGGTAGCTAAATGTCAACCCGTAAATATAATATAGAAGTTATACTAAGTCTATAATAATGTTTTCTAACATGTATAAAACTGGAGCAAGTAACATGTAGTTAAAATCAAGTAAAAATTAATGAATGGAATCTGGATGCAAGAAATGCTAAGCCTAAATAATGTTTTATAAAAATTCTAAGAAAATAATATGTAGCTTAAATTTAATAATAACTCGTGAATATAATATGAATGGGAAAATGCTCAGCTAATTGCTGTTTTGTGAATACCGTAAAAAAGTGCCAATGTGTTATTGTAACTAATATATTGTTGTTTAGTGTTAAAGGTTTATTTTCCTGGTGAATATAGTTAAAATCATTTTAATGTTTATCACACAAAACTACATTGAAAACAACAATAGTAATAACAATCTGCCACACAGTATCATTCCTGAATATCACAGGTATTGTTACATCAGTATTAAATAATATTTGGAAATCATTGTAATTTAAATTCGGTGTACAATAGAAACGTTGTAGAAAATGTGTATTTCTACCCTTTTAAGGGTAAACACGTATGGTAGCAATAAAAAAATCATTCAAACAATGGTTTAGAATTATTTTATCTGAAAGTTTATTCAATCGTTGTTTTAGAACCGTCCACAAATAAACAGCATCAAACAGTGTTTTTGTCATGAATAATTAATATTAAAATTTACTATTACTTTTCTCTCTCTGTGATTTAATGTTCCCAAAACGTATTATGTACACTTTAAGCTAGTTTCGATCACAGTCAAGTGTAACAATTTAAAAGTAGGTCTGTAACTAGTTTGGTTTGTTTTGAAATTCACGCAAAGCTATTCATGGACTATCTGCGCTAGTCGTTCCTAAATTAGTAGTGTAAGACTAGAGGAATCACAGCTAGTCGTCACCACTCACCGCCAACTCTTGGCGGACTCTTTTATCAAAGAATAAGGAGATGGACCGTCACATTATAACGCCCTCACAGCTGAGGGCGAGCGTGTTTGGTGTGACGGGGATTCAAGCCCGCGACCTTCGGATTACGAGTCGAGTTCCTTGGCCAACTGGCCGTGCCAGACCCTTCATAACTAGTAGACTTTTGAAGCTTATTGGGAAAAACAGTTTTTTAATATTAGCAAAATATTTAACTGTTTTAAAAGTGCCGTTAGAAGAGTTTATATTACATTAAAAATTTAACACAAAATGCTGTATTGTTTTCAGCTTAATTCTCCATAAATACGATGCCACAGTTATTGTTTAGTCTAATAATACGCAATAGAAATTTGCTTATTGTTTTTTTAATGTGTTTATTCTTTGGTTTTAATTATCATGATCGCGGATTGCAGCTGGAAGCACAGGTTCAAAAATTACGAAATTACCAAAACGTAAATAATTCTCTTTGTGTATACACATCGATGACGCATAAATCTTTTGTTTATATAAGCTATTCTGTCACGTGCTTATGTGTTTGTGTGTATGTGCAGTGGAAGTCACTATTGGGAAGAGTTAGTTCAATCTCTTTATAAATAAACCCTCTTCAGTGACACTCCTTCCTTCGCCTCATTCCTACACGAATATGTATTGCATAAAATTTGTTCTTTGGTAAGGGACATTTTAAATAATAAAATAAGCTTTCGCAAGTGTTTTTAATACGCCACCTTTGAAAACATTTATGAAACGACAGAAGTTTTGTATTTTACAGTTGCTTCAAATTACACAATTCGCTGACTCAATAATACTTTATCTTTAATTTTTATTTCTCATATTGAACCAACTCAAAAACTTTTGTTGGCTCGAAAAGAATTTTTCACACATCACTTCGACATATTTCAGTTTAATGACTGCTGTTCGACGATCTTGGCAGAAGAAGATAAACTTACTTTTTAAGCCTATTTAATAGCGGCTTATAAAGTTATATAGTTTTTTTTTTGCTTTGTATTTCGCCCAAAGCTACATGAGGACTGTCTGTTTTAGCCGTCCCTAATTTAATATTGTAATATTAGAGAGAAGGCAACTAGTTCTCACCATCCACCCCCAATTATTGGTCTGCTTTTTTACTAACGAATAGTGGAACTGATCGTCACGTTATGACGCCCCTTCAGCTGAAAGGGCGAAGATGTTTGGTGTGATGGGAAGTCAAGACCCCTAACCGCCCGGCCATTTTGTGTATAGTGTTATATAGAACTTAGTGGCGGAAAGACGGTCAAAGTAAAAGAGGTAGGCTTAAGATAAAAATAATCATTCGTGTTCGAAAGCTTTGTTTGCTTGTTTGTTTTGGAATTTCGCACAAAGCTACTCGAGGGCTATCTGTGCTAGCCGTCCCTAATTTAGCAGTGTAAGACTAGAGGGAAGGCAGCTAGTCATCACCACCCACCGCCAACTCTTGGGCTACTCTTTTACCAACGAATAGTGGGATTGACCGTCACATTATACACCCCCACGGCTGGGAGGGCGAGCATGTTTAGCGCGACGCGGGCGCGAACCCGCGACCCTCGGATTACGAGCGCACGCCTTAACGCGCTCGGCCATGCCAGGCCATATGTGTTCGAAAGCATAAACCCTCCAGTGGCTCAGCGATATGTCTGTCCGCTAAAAAGAGGATTTCGATACCCGTGGTGGACAGAGCACAGATAGCCCATTGTATAGCTTTGTGCTTAATTCAAAACAACAATTCAAAGCATAAATATGAAAATTAGAACATTTATTAAGACTAAAACGTAATAGAATTAAAACATAGAATAAATTGCAAAATATCTTTAACGTGTTAAAAAATCTAACATACAACAATGCAATATTTTATAGTAAACCATATAGTGATAAAAATAAATATGCATTAATGATGGAAGTATTTGGTATTCTGAAATATGAATTAATAAAGAAACAATGGAAGAAATGGAGGGAAAACAGAAGATGTTAGAAAGTTAAAAGTAATGATTTCCTTGAGGATGATCCTGTGTGAACTTTGACGAAAAACAAAATATTATTTAAAGTTCTGAATAAACTACCATAACCAGCAGTGTCACGATTTTTTTGTACTTACGTTTACTTGTTTTGGATGTATGTATATTATTTTAAAACAAGCGGAATGTGTAGTATCCGTTTATTGTTCACATCTATTGCTAGCAAGTCACAGACACCCACTGTGAACAATCTGACCCTCTACAAAACTTAATTTTAGTGAGCCAGCCAGGATTATAAGGTGGTAAACGATGGTTAAAAAAGAAAAAAAAAGACGTGAATGACAGGTGTTATCTATATATACACAACTGTAGTGATGACGAAAGTAGTTTAAAGATTACATTCACAATGTATAACCATGCTGACTGATTTTGATAAATGAAAAAGAAAGAGGTGAGCGACTTGTGATCTACGTGAATATGTTAAATAACAACAAGACCTGGAGAGAGAACAGCGTAAGCAGAGAGGAGAGGAAGAAATACTGAAGGAAGAAAAGGAGAAAAACAAGGAATACTGAAAATAAAGAGTATAAAATACATTGATACTGTCAAACTCATCCAATAGAAAGAGGAAGGATTCAAGAATAGGACAAAGATGATTGGGCAGTCTGTTTCAACCCCTTCTCACAGTAAAAAGCTATCAGTATGTGCAGTGATGACGTCAGAAGATGCCATGAAATAGGACAAATGTAAAATGGGCTTGCTACAATTTCTGAAGAAGATTTTCATTGGATCTTTAGAGAAACCTGAAATTCGAGAAAACGTTTCAGTTTTTAGCATGTCTACAACGATATTTCACGAGATGGACTGGCGCGGCTAAACGTAAATATAGTTTTGAAGAACAGATCTATTATCAGTAATTCATCAACACTTCATGAACGAATGCTCAACAGATATGTCACTGTTCCTTAAAAAGAAAGTATCAAAAGAGGTCGACGAAATGACCAAGCTGATAGGACAATGTACGGAAGCCCATGAATGATGTATAACTGAAAGTAGATGAAATGATCAAGCTGATAGAACAGTGTACGGAAGCCCATGAATGATGTATAACTGTAAGTACGTGAAATAACCAAGCTAGTAGAACAGTGTATGGAAGCCCATGAATGATGTATAACTGGTAAGTCCAAGAATAACGAGTTAAAATTAAAAACATTAATGGATGACCAAAAGAAGATGTCTATCAAAGATGACAAGAGGTTAAGAGACAAAAGGGAGAAGAGATGCTATATTTTTGTAAACTGCGGCACATTGCAAGTGAGTGCATGTTTGATACCAACAAGCAACAGCACAAAGCTACATGCAAAAACGGTGGTGGCAGGTAACAAAGAAAGAGTGAATATTACCATGGATGCTGCTACCAGAAAAAAACAAAACAGAATAGAGACAACATGTCAAGTTTACTACGTGAAGGAAATGTTGTTTCTTTGATTAATCAGTGCACGACTGATGGTCAAGCCAAGTCAGCAAATAGATCAAATGTGCCAGTAATAAGTGAGGAATGTGACAAATATCGAGAGGTGATAACAAATTGCAACATGCCAATAAGTGAAGGCAATGTTATGGACAAGAATTTGAAAGTCCGTTAAGACATTGGATGTAATAGTGCAGCAGTAAGAACCAATCTAGTATCTGATAACTAGATGACAGACAATATACACTTGTGATGGTACAATAAGAAGGTTTCCTATACCTAGAAAAAAGTGAACAATTCATATTATGTGGAAAACCTTGAGGTCATATGTATTAAAGCAACCATTTATGGCTTTGGGATTTAAAATATACCAAGAAGTACGTGTTTGAAGGAACCAGACAGAAATAAGATGGATAGGCCATCTGCAATCACCACAAGAACTCAAGAAAAGAACAAGGCATCAAGACTTGAAAGATGATACCCCAAGTGTAGCTCTACAGGAATCGGAAGATGCATAGAAGAATGACCATTCACTGCAGAAACTTTGAAATCGTGATCAAGAAAATTTTGAGCACAATAGTCAGACGAAAGGGACTTATAAAACACAGGACCAGAAGAGAGTGCTGTATAAAATCTATCAAAGCAGAAGACCTGACACAACTGATGAAGTTGACTCACAAGTCGTCTGTGAGAAGACATCGAGAAGCATAGAAGACGGCAGACATGATTATCGGGAACTTCAATTGGCCGGGAAGTCATGTAAGATCTGATAAAAGACAGTACTTAGAGAAAAGGTAGCGAGATATCTCTTATAGCAGAACCATTCACCAGAATACAGAATAACTGCAGACTTGACTGGATCACTAATGCCTGCTTTGGCAAGGGTAACTTGTATGTATTAACAGTAATTGACACATTATCTAAAAGCCTTAGCACTGGTAAAGGTGTAGATGTAAAAAGCAGCAAAATACTTCCTGCAAGTGTTCTGAAGAGTAGGCTTTTTAAAAGAAGATTTGACTGACAGAAAGAACTCGTTTACTTCAAAACTGATGCAAGATGTTTTCAAATTCATCAGTATTAGGCAGCTCTTGACTTCATACAACCATAGATGTAATGGAATTTGTGAGAGAGTCAATGAAGTCTTAAATAACATACTGAAGATGATGTGCCAAGAGACCACGTGACTGGGCCAGGTGCCTGCAGGCAATATTATTTGCTTGATTTGGTTTTGAATTTCGCTCAAAACTACACGAGGGCTATTGAGCAATGTAAAACTAAAGAAAAGGCATGTAGTCATTACCACCCACTGCCAACGCTTGAGCTACTCTTTTACTAACAGATAGTGGGATTAACCGTCAATTATAATGCCTCACCACTGAAAAAGCGAGTGTCTTAACTACCTGGCCATGCCAGGCCAATTATTTTTTAACCAAGATGTCCGGCAAGCATGACAAGTATTTTAACCTTTAAGTCTCTATGCAGAAGAACAGTACAAGGTCTTATGCAGATATTGAAAGAGCCATAGACAGGAAAAAGTTACAGAAGTGAGGAGCGGATACCAGTATGAATTAGAAATAAGAAACCGGCTGAAGTATACATGTCAACTTTCTCAAGAGAGCTTGTATGCATTTTAAGGTGGTCAAAAGTACTTCTATGACAAGAAAACCAAGGCTCAACGTTTCAATGTCGGACAGAAGGTCTTAATTCTATTACTTGCAGACAACAACAAACTCACCTTGCTGTGGAAAAGACCTTTTGAAGTACAGAAAGAGGTCAAGAAAATTGACTAATATAAAAGTGTGTCAGAAGACCAAGATTTACCAGGCCAATTTGTTGGAGAGGTACTTAGAGAGGGAATAAGGGATAACAGATTCAGTCATTGAGACACATATGAACGTTGCATGTCTGGTTGTCATAGATATGGAACTGGAAGACAGTGATTTTGTCATGCAAGAAGACCTACTAGACCTAAGGTCACTAGTTGGAGATAAGATGTACAAGGACACCAAGTGAAGAACTGACTGATAACCAGAAAAAGATCTACAAGAGCTACTGTGCCCGTCTACAGATATCTTCACTGAGAGATCATACAAAGCAGACCTTGAGAAACATTGATGACGAAAATCTTATACAACACCACCAACGTTGGGAATTATGTGAAAGATATTCTGACACACACAATTCAGACGGGAAGACCATCTAAAGAGACTTAGGGAGCTGTTCAGATCATCCAGATGTTACACAAGCTATCCTGTGGTGGAACTGTTGAACACAAGTGGGTGACCGACAGATAGCCGTTGAAAGTAACTTGCATACAAGATGCATAAAAATCTGACAAATTCCACCCAGTGACAAAGTGGTATGTCTGTGTTCTTACACCGCTAGAAACTGGGTTTCGTTGACAGTCAGAGCACAAACAGCCCATTGTGCAGCATCGTGTTTAATTCCAAACACATTCTGACGACCAAGCAGCAAGTCATATTCTTTGTGAAGTTAACAGGATATTACAGAAAGTTAAGCCCAATCTACACTGAAGTTGCTGCACCATTGACTGACCTGACCAAGAAAAGCCAACCCAACAAGATAAAGTGGAAACAACAATAACAGATGGCAATCCAGAAGTAGAAGAATATGTTAGGAAGTTCACCAATCCTTCGAACGCCAGACTTCAACAAGTTGTTAATCATTCAGGCTGATGATTAAAACAATTAAATTGGGTCAGTACATATAAAAGGACATAAGTGACTGTTTCGGATAATGTATTTAAGTAAAACTTACTGAGCAGTTAAAAAAACTACTTTGGGATCAAACAAGAATGTAAGACAATCATATCAGAAGTTCCAGAACTACCTATATTGTAAGGAGATTGTAATCCAGACAGATAATGAACTACTTGCGTACATCAGAGATGCAAAATCGGCAATACAAGTATCATTAAGTGGGTTTTGTATCTCCAGAACTATTGGTTCTGCATCAGAGTCTTTAAGAGGACTACAAATGTTGATGCAGACTTTAGGAGTAGAGTTTGTGTATGAACTGAAAACAGTTTTTTCTGAAAAGAGTGTAAATGTTTTTATCGAAGACGACTTGACGTCAGATATACAAGACCGTCAATTTTAAGATTAATACGAAATTATTATTTAGTTTATATTGTGCGAGCATTAAAGTAAGTTATTTTTAGAAACAGTACTTATGGTAAGTTTGTTTTGGCAGTTTAGGAATCATTTGTTGTGTAGTTTCACTGTTATGAAATTATGTCCCGCTATTAAAACGGTCTGTATTTTTTTTCTTTTTGTTTTAAGTGAGTGTTATTACATTGTAGTGTCTCATAGTTTGTGAAAAGTTCTAGGACTCATTTGGGCAATATATAGGAAACAAAATATTGCAAATTGAGTTAGTGAAAGTAAGACAAAGCTAATGTGAGGCATAGATCTAGAACGCGTTTCCAAGTTTAGTCATAAATAGTATATAGTAGCAGCTTTTAATGGCATAATGGCGCATATTATTATAATAAATAGGGGAAACAATAATAATTCCTTTTGACAACTGTGTTCTTAAATAATTGAAACCGCCTACGTGAAATTTTGACACAAAAGAGAATTATTTACAATCCTACTATTCGCTAGTAAAAGAGTAGCCCAATTGTTAGCTGGGGTGGTGATGACTAGCTCGAGTCTTACCCTGCATAATCAGGCACGGCTAGCACAGATAGGCCTCGAGTGGCTTTGTGCTTTATATATAATGAGTGTGATGAACTGAGTTGTTTTACTCTGCAGTTCAAAACAAAAACCGACTGTGCCTGAACCACAGGTTTTTTGTAATTTTATATTTATTGCTATATAATATTAACTTTTAAAGACTTTTAAGGAAATCACTTCTGCCATCTAGTAGCAACTACAACAAATAATCACCTAGAATACTTTCGTAGGCTACCATCTCATTGATAAAAAAAAGAAGAAAAGAAATCATTTCATATGTTAAGAACTAGTAAGTAATTTGCATCTGCATTTATCTGTCCAATCAGTAGGTCTGTAAGATAAGTGCTTTATGACAGCTTAAAATGTGGCGATTATTGTTATTTTGATGGATTCTCATTTGCCTTGCTCGTAATGTCGAAAATGAAGTTTAAACGTTTTGTGAATGGGAGACATTACGAGTTATTAGAAAAATGGAAGCGTCAATGATGTTATCATTAAAGAATTTTGGAGAGCTGTTGTATGGTTAAGCTATCTTATTAGATTTCTCGCTTGGCGTCGTAGTCGTTTACATCAAGCTTAAACTTGAGTGTAAACCATGTGGTTAGACAACATTAATAGTTATGCAGTGTTCTCTATTGGTATTGTAATCATATTCTGATTACTTCAGTACTTTAGATCTGTATAGTTTGGGATTTGTTTATTTGCTTTGAACTCTTGTTTTCGTCTTGACCAAACGGCTGAAGATGAAAAGTTTCTCAGTGGAGGTGAATGTGATTACTTCCTTTTTGGTTGGTATCAAATTTATTGGTCTGTTATAGTACCTGGATTCGTGTGAAGCTTTAGTTATAGTACCTGGATTTGTGTGAAGCTTTAGTTATAGTACCTGGATTCGTGTGAAGCTTTAGTTTGGGTCGTCATTCCAGTAGTAGAATTGCGTGGAATAGACGTTATGATCCCCGGATTGTTTGTACTCATTGTCAATAATAGTTTTTGTGCTCCAAAGTGGAAATACTTTATAAAGTATTCACCTCAAAATATTTAGCAGCCGTTTGACCACTATTTTTCTGAAAAAAATGGTTTTTCTGGATCTTATTCTGTGAGCTACGTTAATTTCGATTGAAAAGTCGTTTCAGAAAGCTTGCTTGATTTCTTAGGTAATTATGAAAAGATATAGAATTCTCAGGCAAATAATAACAAGATATGTAGTGGCTAATGGTGGGGACATTATATATGCTGATTCAGAGCTCAAAGATGAAGAAAAATATACAAAGCCTTTGGATGATATTGATTTATTGAGAATTCTGCCACATTGAAGTATTTTGATTTTCTCGGCTATGATTTTGGCACTTGGTTTTAATTTTTTATGAACTCGCATACTTGTCTTAAGGGGTAAGAGTCGTCATTATTGTGTTCATATAGATGTGACCTGTATATATAACCAGCTTTTACACTCAAACGAAAGTTTTAACGACATATGCCACAAAACCTTTTTTTACAAAATTTAATAAATAATTTATACATAGGTCTAAGCTAGAGCAAGCTACCTTGTCTGATTTATGTATTACATCTTGGTATAATCTACCTTTTTAGAACTCCATATGAATTGTTTTGGTTTGCTTTTAAATTTGCGCGAAGCTACACGATGGATGTCTACCCTAGCCGATCCCTAATTTCGCAGTATAAGACTAGAGGGAAGACAGGTAATCATCACCACCCACCGCCAACTCTTGGGCTACTCTTTTACTAACGAATAGTGGTGTTGACCGTAACTTTATAACGCCTCCACGGCTGAAAAAGCAAACGTGTTTGGTGTGACGGGGATTTCGAAACTTCATATGGAAACATGTACACATCAATTCGAGAATGAAAAAGAGATGATGCAGTTTCTAAGTTATTGCTGTTTTAACAAAAATTAGCACATGCTTATTACTTTCAAACAGCTAAAGATATTATTTAAAATATGCAAAAACTACACATAAATTAAAAATATATATATCTTAATGTACATGAATACAGGTATATTCTATATTAGTAACATAAGAATAAAATTTATAGCTGTTCCACATTTTATGGTCGTAACACATGCAGCTATTTCAAATATGTTATACATTTTAGTCTATGTGATTTGAGTGTGGATGTTTTTCTTATGGCAAAGCCATATCGGCTTATCTACTGTGTCTACTAAAGGGAATCGAATCTCTGATTTTAGCGTTATAAATTCGACGGCTTACAACTGTCGCACTGGAGGACTATTCGATGTGACAAATTATTCAAAGGTTTTTTTTTTCTCTTGTTTTTACTATTTGGCATTAAATTTTATGAAGTTTCTTTTATTTAAAAGAATTGTGATAAACATAACAAATATTTGTATGTTAAAATTATTCTTCGAGCCACAACTCTTTTTTTTTCATTGCCAATGTGTTATTAACTATTATTATTTTTAACAAACAAATAAACGTTTGTTTATTTCAACGCGAAGCTACACATTTGGCTACATGTTCTCTATTCGTCGTGGGCAATTTATTTCTGATTTTGACGTCGAAAGTCTATAAATTCCTATTGACCCATAGGCGCACAATGAATAAATGAAATAATTAAAAAACAACAATATATTGTGTTTGTATGATGATATCAACAATTATTTCTTCATCGGGTGAAATATATCAGAAGCATCATTAAGGAATTGCTTTCGAAAAAAAAATTAATTAAACTTTTTCCTCAAAAAGATCACTTCTTTGATTATAAACTATGGTATAAATTGTTTTCTAGATTGTCTGTTTGTGTTTTTAGGCGTTTTTTTTTTACATAATAAATACAGCTGATTTTTCATATGAGAACTGATTTCTAGATGGCTTCTTTTCTTAGTTCGTATACCGCCACGTTGGTTTTGTATGTTGTGTAAAATTTTGACACGTCTTAAAGTCACAGTAGATAGTTTGTTTCATTGTTCAGAAAACGCCGAAATTAAGGTATATTCGGTAAATTACAGCGTAGGTAAATATATGATACTTAATTTTAATCTGTTCTGTAGAATGTGGCCCATAATTTATTTAAGTCAATTTTTTTATTTGTGTTGCTTCTTTCAATTTTCGGAAGTTATGCACAGGGTTGGTGCTGTCGAGTTGACTTTTGAATTACCTGATAACGCGAAGCAGTGTTTTCACGAGGAAATAACCAAAGATACTTTGTCAACAGTGGAATTCCAGGTAGGAATTTAATATATACATTTATACTTGTTTAATTTCTAAACAACAAATTCCAGTGAGTGTCGTCACTGTCGAGTAAATGAAGCCAAAAGTAATAATTTAAGCAATATTTTATTGACCATTATCTCTTGTATATTTGTAATCTTCTATCTACGATCAAACTTTTTGTTTTTTCAAATTAAATAGTTTTATTTAAAGAACTTGGGAAGAGATATTTAAAGATTATCACAGGGCTTAATGCCTTTTTTTTCGATGTTATTTCAAATTTCATGGTTAATTAATCAGTAATTTTCTGGCTATTTTCTTAGGAAGGGCTAATTAATTTTTCTTGACAGCCACAAAAATAGGAGAGAACAGAATAACTTAGAATATATGAAATATATTTTAAAGATATTACTATCAGAATGTTCTGAAGTGTAACATCTTTAATTTATGATCAATGAAGTAGGTCTAAGATTTTATTTTATATTCTTAGAGTGGGCAGTTAAGTAACAAATATATCAAGGAGAATGTTGGAATTGCATGTGCAGATATTAAAATTACAAGTTCTATGAAAGGAATAACACAGTTGCTTAACAATCGGATACAAAGAACAAGAAATATTGTACACAGAAGGACTCATGTAGAATGTGTAATAAGGCATATAAAAGATGTACACTATTTTAAAGGGATCATTACCTATTGATTATTTTCTGAGTGATGCAAAACATATGCCTGCCTTAGACAAAATTGTAACTGTGTGTGCTACAATTTCTTAAATAGTACTAATAACTTGTGGAGATTAAATAGAATATAAAAATACAGCTAGCAAAAATAAATGTTTTAAAAAAAGCCTACATTTTCATCTGTATTTCAATGGAAAAAATTGTACAAGGAATGTTAACAATTAAAATTAAAAAATAAGAGATTAAATTGTTGTCTAGCATTAATAGCTATTTCTTGATAAATAATATGTAAGTAGTGATTTAATTGTTCTGGGAATCTTGTATTGTAGCAACATATTGTACAAATATTGTGTAGTTGAATAAAATTTGTAGTTACTAATTCTCTTGTTGACCTTACTAGGAGAATTTGAGTGTAAAATAAAATGTTACATGATTTATGATTAAAGTTCAATACCATAGTTTTATACTTATGTATAATTATACAGTTCCATTTCAACTTATTGCAGGTTTTTCAGATGCTTTCTGATAGTGATATTGTTATTGTTCAGTGCAGAAAATTATTACAGTGAATGCTTATTTCGTGAATCACAAATGACAGAGAATTAAATTATAAGTTATCAATTTTTTTCTATAGATTAGGTACATATGAATTGACAAAAATTACTATTGTAATAAAAATAATTTTTGTTGTTTTGAATTAAGCACAAAGCTACACAATGGGCTATCTGTGCTCTGCCCACCACGGGTATCGAAACCCGGATTTTAGCGTGTTGTAATAAAAAAAAAAATAGCAGTTGACGTATAACAATGTATTAAAGTGGCATTGAATTTCACAAATATATTATATATGACTGTTTAATGAATAGGGTTTTGCTTGACAGAATGGCAAAGGGTATTTTGTGGCAAATTACATTTTATTTTTACATTTTTCTTCCAGGTAATGAATGTTACAAAGTCAGATAGTTTTTCTGTATTCTAGACTGTGCACTTAGAGACTACTTTCTGATACATAATTAAATATTCTTCAAGAACATTTTAAAATATTGTACTGCTAAAGAAGGAATTAAATATTTACCTTTTATTTGGCCAGTTTGGAAAATATCACCAGATACACAGTCATTTCAACATATTTCTAAAATGATTTTTAGAAAACCAATGAAAGTTTCAAATAAGATTCTTCTCCAACTGAAACAAGTATAAGTAAATATAATTGTCAGATAAAAAGAAAAGAGCATCTGTTCCTTCTGTCAATACGTGTAAAACTCATTACATGTTAAATTCTGTTCAGGGTTTGTCATTAAGATTTCAGTGTATACCTGTTCTTATCTAAATTTAATAAATTTTGTGCTTCTTTCAGCTTCTAACCAGTTACAACTGTAACTGCAGTCACACCTGGCTAGCAAAGAATTGTTTAATAGTGTTATTGTTGTTTCAACTTGTAAATTTGAATATTCATTATTATGTAACTATAATTTATTGCTGTATTGGTTCGCAAAAGTGAGTTAAAGATTTTTGTTATAAGTCTGTTTTTCATTATTTCATTTTAAGTATAATCTGTGATATTGTTTTATCCTGTATTTTTTTTAAGTAGAGCTTAAAATATGTTTTGAAAATATATAATATTTTAAATTAGTAGTTTAATCATGAAATGCATCAGCAAATATAAAAACTAAATGGCAAATTGGTGGACACCATTACAAGCTTTGGAATTACATGTTCATTTTGTGTAATATAAATGCAGAACATAGTAAATATCAGAGTTATCAAAATTAATATTTATAGCTAATGCTATGTAATCTTTTTTTAATATTCTCAGGTTGTTACAGGTGGGCAGTATGACGTGGACATGAGTCTAGAATCTCCAACTCGACAGATTCTGTACAAAGGTATTAAGAAACAGTTTGATAGTTTTACGTGGACGGCTGCCCAGACAGGTATATATACCGTGTGTTTCAGTAACGAGTTTTCTACTTTTAGCCACAAGCTAGTGTACATGGACTTCCAAGTGGGTGATGAGAAACCTCTCCCAGGGGTGGAAGAACATCTTTCAGCCATGACAAAGGTTAATTGTTATTTTGGATGCATATTTCTGTGCTTTAATAAAGACATTTAAATTTAAAAGGTCAACTAATATCATACAAAACTCTTCTTTGAACTGATACATACTAACATCTCAGCTGTGTTATTTTCTCACCTCTATTGTTGGTTTCTAAATCATATTGTGGTATGTGTAAAAGTTCCATGTCAGGAACCCCCCTGTTTTTGTTTTTTTTGTGGTACTTTTACATATTATTAATGGTTTATTCTGCTGTATCTGCCATTTTAGTTTTCATTACTTGATTCTCAAAGTTGTTTTTTTTTATCATTCTGTTCTTTCATACTTGTATCTTTTTGTCTTTTTGTGATTTGTTCCCTTTAAGATGATTTCTCGTTAGCACTTTTATTTCCATATCCAGATTAATAAAAATTGTAATAATTTTCATTTTGATGAGCATAATCTCTTTTTAACAGAAAACAAAGTTATATCTTATGAATTATATTATGTTTCTGTGATGGTTCTTATTATTTATTGTGTTTGGATTTATAGTGGTATCAGTATAGTTTTTATAGTGTTCATTTATGTCACATGTACAACACTGGTGCATTTTATTAACAGTTGTTTCTATGAAGCTGTACATAGCAATATGCTCTACAATTCTAAATTTAATGTCTGGCAAGCTTTTATTAAACATTACAAGTTTGCTTTACATGAAAAACCAAATTTTTATTAAAGTATTTGTAGTAAAAAATCTCTATGAATTCTGCAGTTTTACTAAATATCAGTGTTTCAAAAAATAAAAGTCAGTTTGAATTAGGCTCTGACTAATTTGAATGTAAGGTGATTTATACATTAAGAATAAAAATCTCTCTTTTTCATCTTTTAGTATTTATATTTCATTTGTATAATTTCTGAAACACTTTAATAAATATCAGAAGTTTTCATTTTTTAGTAAAACCATTTCTTTCCCTTAACAGTATATAGTGAAATTAACTATTATGGGGTAAAATGAAAAACTGGAGAATGTGAAATAAGTCTAGATTACTCATTTTGCTTTCTAGAATGACTGTATTTAACAGACAATTGCACACTGTGTTCTAACAGCCAAGGCTGATTAGCTTTACAAATCTCAGGATCTTTTAAAATTATTGTTTAACAGTTGCACCGCTCTCAGTGTATTAAAAAAGATGTGTAACTCAGGGAGATGCCTCTGTGTGAACAATGATTAAGTTATCAATATGCACAGTTAAATTATAATCATGCTTCTTGTATCATGAGTAATTTTATTTCATGTAAGTGTTCTTGTCTAACATTTATTTGTTTTTTGTTGTTTTTTTTAAATTTCACACAAAGCTACTTGAGGGCTATCTGTGCTACCTGTCCCTAATTTAGCAGTGTAAGACTAGAGGGAAGGCAGCTAGTCATCACCACCAGCTCTTGGGCTACTCTTTTACCTACGAATAGTGGGATTGATCATCATATAAGAATACCCCCACTGCTGAAAGGAGAGCATGTTTGGTGCAACTGGGATTCAAACCTGCAACCCTGAGATTACCAGTCAAATGCCTTAACCCACCTGGTCATGCCTGGGCCTAACATTTATACTTTGTGTCAACAGATCAAGACACTGTTTCTTTTTCACAATGTTTTTTTGTTAGCAAAGTGTGTATTTAAGCATACAACTCAGGACACAAAATAATATGTACAAGAAGTAGAATGTCCAAAAAATTGGTGTGATTTAACTGGTTTACTCATTAAGTTGTAAATCAGTTAAATAAATTCACTTAGCATGTAAGACTGATCTGTAAACAATGAAACTGAGGCTAAATAATTCAAAATAATTTATCAGAATGAGTTAGATTAGTAGAAAATACAATAAATCAAATTGCTATTCATTATAAATAATTTAATAGAAAATGTCAGAGAGAATTGACTTTTTTTTACTTCCTTTAAATCTTTATTTATTGATTTTAGTGGTGTAAACCTATTTATATGATTTCTGTTTGTATACTATTTTCACTTGATAACTCTCTCTTGTAATTTAGTTTAGTGTGTGTGTCTGTTGCAGTTTCCAGTTTTGTTTCATTTTTGATACTTTTTCAAGTTTCCAACCACATGTTTTTTACTTAGGGTTATTGTGCTTTATTTTTCTGTACAAGATCATTCGGTAAATATTTGATTAGATTTTTTCAGATTTATATTTATTTTCTGTGTTACATTGTGATCATTTCTCTGTTTTCACTAGTAAATTTTTGTCTTTGTAAACTCTTTCTTGCTATACTTTTGTATTTCAGAAATTGAGATAGTTTTAACAGATTAATGTTTTTTATTGTGTTTATGGTTATTAACCCTTCTACAGTGGGTCAGGGTTCAAAGGCCATGTCGTCATATTTGTTGACTTGCATTAAAAATTTTATTGAACTACTGTTTTATGAATTTATATCAGTAACTTTGGAACCAAATTTTAGATTGTAATTCAAAATTTAATATTATATATATATTATTTTTCAATATAAAAGTAAATTTTAAAATAACATTTAAATGTATATTTCAGTGAGTCACATGGTATGTTGAATGCAGCACTGTTTAAAATTAATGTTTGGGATATCAAAATATTAAGTCTGTAGCTTCATACAGATTAGGAACTCAAATTACTAACAGTAATAATCTTGAACATAAAATTAGAACCTTGTATCTTTTTATTTTACTGAAATATGGCTTGTGTACTAAATCATACATGGTGGGTCCATTCATCTCTTTACATTTTTGTGAAATGGTCCCTCATATACACTTATTTCAAAATTTGACATGTTAATAACCAACCAACAGTTCAAAATGTTCCCAGTGTTTTTTTTCCCCACCATTTTCATTTTTGAAAATACTACAATGTTCTTTTGATCCAAGATTTCAATGAGGTAAGTGTTGTCTGTAGTCTGCTTGAAGTTTCATATTTTTTTAATTTAAATAGATCTTACTTACTGAGCTTAATAAATTATAGTGAAATTCTGTGGTATCATTATAGTTATTTATGAATTTTTAGTTATTCAAGTGTATGTGAGAGAGGCTTAAAAAAGTTTATTTTCCATGTGCAAAATTTGGATAGGCTTAGTTAGCAACCAGTGTCCAGCAAAAACCAAGTAAAAATGTTGTAGTGAAAAGAAATGGTTGTTTGCCCTAGTTCTTGATTTACTATTCTGTATTATTTTAAAAATAAATAAATTTAATTTATTTCTAAATAGTAATAATTTTTGTAAGTATATGTAATGTGTAATAATTGAAATGTGACTATTACAAAATACTAGTACAGTAAAACACAACCAAGACAGGGGAGACTAAATGTCAGTTTTATATTATTGGATACTGACCTGAGTGCTCGTCCACTGTGTCAGCACAAATTATGTAATATAAGCTAAGTATGACAAGAAGGTCAATATAATAAAAAATATAATGTAAATATCAGTGTTATAAGGCTTAAGCTACTTAAACTAAACATTGATATTTTCATGTTATAATATGTAGTCATTCTAGCTAGAAGAAAAGCATAATTTATATTTATTTCCTAATTTTTATGATGGTTACGAGGTTGGTCAAGTAACAGACCTGCCATAGTAGACTATAGAAAATAACAAAATATAAAGTTTTGCTGGAAACAAACATTTGAAATGTATTGAGATGGTTTTAGAGATAACACCAATAATATTCGAAAATTTTGGGACTTACAATAATTTTTTTAATAACATGAAATCACTCTTCACTTGGACTAATTTTCACAAACCTTTAGTAAAAATATTTCATTTAAGGAACTGGCTTTTGTGTACAAAATACTTGAAACCTTTACTAAAAGTCTACCAAATTTTGTGAAGTTACACATGCTGTGTCAAAAGATTTTATGCAAATACTTAACATGTGCAAATGTGTAGATGAACTTGTGTATATTATACCAAGCCTATAACAGAAAGGTTGATTGGCATATTTGTATATTATCTCTAGTTTTTGTTTTTTCTTTATGTGGTTAGCATAAAGATTTGCTGTTTTTCTAATTATTTTGTGGTGAAGTTCTTGTACTCTCACTTCTCCCTTTCTTGTTGTGTTCTTGGTTTGTAAACAGGAGTCTGGCTTAAAAATTTGCTTAATGCTCTGAATGGCATAAAATCAATTTATTTAAGCTATATCTGAGGAAATTTAACTTATGTGGGCATTTCATAACCAACAATATAATCTATTGAAAATACCTGTCTGAATAACAAATTGTGTGTGTGTACGTATAATATAGATACTGAATTGGGCTCTTTAGGAAGTAAGTTTGTCCACTTTTATTTCAGTGATTTTATCATTGTGAAGTTATTTTAACATATTAATCTTTTGTTTTCCGGTCAGATGGAATCTTCGAGCAACCAGGTTCACGAGAATTTAAACACCATTATTGATTATCAGACGCATCATCGGTTACGTGAAGCCCAAGGTCGGAAGTTTGCAGAGGACTTGAATACTAAAGTATTGTATTGGTCTACTGGTGAAGCTGTGGTTATTCTCTTTATTAGCATTAGCCAGGTCATCATCTTGAAAAATTTTTTCACTGATAAGAAGACTGTTAGTTATACATGAAAATGTTTGACTGTTATGAAACAATGGGACTTACTGCCATGGTATTTTCTACTGGGAAGAAAGATTTTGGCCTATGGAGAATATGATACAAGGTCATATATATATATATATATATATGTATGAATGGTAGTATAGCCCACTGTGATATACAAGTGGAATACCACGAAACTCAGTAACAATTAAAGTTTATATACTTGCAAGTATGTTTAATTTTGACTTGTCCTGTAATGTTGTATATGTGTCCAAACCCACATGCAGAAAGAATTATATTTATATTTCCAGCTGATTTTAGGGTTGTATTGATACCATAAAATTAAAAACAGCATTACCTTGGTGGTTACACAACAATGTATTTTTTAAATACCTTTACTTGTATTTACATTTGCTAACTGACAACTGTTTACCAGCCACTTTTACATTTGTTCTTTAACTGTTAAAATATTTTTAAATTAAAAACATTAATATAGAATATTATGAGAGCATATTAAGTTTTCATTAATTTCATTGTTTTACCCAAGAAAAATTGTTATTGAACTTTGATGGATAAAAAGCATATGGAAATATTTGTCAAGAACATTTTCTTTTAAGAAATTTAGATTTTTGAAATACTTAGTTTTAGCATAAATAATATGGATGTTTTGGGCTGAAATTCACTTTTGTGCACTTCACAGAAATTGTTCACGTACATTTCTTATTTTTGTGTTATTCCTAAAGTATATTTTTACCCTCAAAATATTTCTTCAGTTGCTCTACCTAAGAGGATTTTTTTATTTTAATCATCAACTCTTTCTTAAGACTTTGTGTTAAGATCTTTCTAAAACAATTAAGTGTTAACTGAGTCTACTGAAACTGATTGTGAGACAGTTTTACATCACTTATCACTCAAATTTCCCATTATATAACGTTTTTATAGCATCTTGTAATAGAGACAGTGTGATTTGGTAAAATTTATCTGTGCTAACTTAGCACAAAACAAAATTAAACTACCAAATAATACAGTTTCTTATAAGTTAAATACTTCTTTAAATTTATACAATTTTACATCTCTTACAAGTTCAGTAGGTTTCTAGTGGCTATTAAAATAAGATGTTTATATTTTTAAAGTAATATTGCTAGTTTTCTTGAGGCAAGGAGTCTAAAAATGTTTACTCTGTAAATTTTGTAAGTGCCATGTTTCACATGTACTGTATAGAAATTACAAGTTTGAACTTGCATAAAAGTTATATATCACAAAAGTAAATTTTGTTAGCTCTTGTTAAACCTATCAAAAATTTTTTTTGGGGTTATAGGTGGACAAAATGGTCAGCAGAAAGACTAAGGGGGAGGGGAGACAGGTCTATTTTATTTTCCATACACATGTACACATTTGAAATTTGTTTGAAGATGCACTGTAGTACTAGCAGTGGAAATTCTGCATTTATGAACAATAAATTGATTATATATTTGTCAGTTTATTTTATAAATTATTATTTTTAAGTGCATGTATAATGTTTTTAAATTTATCTTCACACAAGGATAAAGTATTACTTTATCTGCACTGTAATAAAAATTACACAAAAAACATAATTAAATTTTTATGAAATATGTTTGCATTTTACAGTTTTATACAAAAATCATAATTGTGTTTCAGGATAGTCCAATCAAGGTGTGTATATTTCCAAAAAAATTTTTTTTTTAGAAAATCTACAACTGGCACAATACAAATTTGCCAAAATCAGATATTATCTTTAGATACTTTTGTCATTGGATTATTTACTGGGTTTTTTTTTCCACATTGGATTATGTGTCAGGAAGTTTTTAAAATCCAATGTATGCAGAGCTGTAGTCATATGGTTTGTCTGCAGAAAATGTCAGTCATAATAGCAAATCTTCCCACAAATTTCTTCAGTGATGGTGAAACTTCAACTAATTGTAAAAAATCATATGGCACTAACAACCATTTCAAAAACAGCTAATATGAGATGCAAAGAGGACAGTTCAGCTGTAGTGATGCTTGAATGCCAAAGGTGGCAAATAAACTACTATATTTCAGTGCTAATGGTAGAGTGAAAATATGGGAAGCCACGAGGCAATTGAGCTGTTTGTACTAACATAAGAATTCAAACTGCTGAACATGTATAGTAGTGTAGAGACTGAAGAATATTCTTTGTGACAACATGTGAAGAAATGCAATGTTCAGAGTAGATTTGAATATTTTTTCTGGTTATATCCATATGACAAGATTCTGTTTCTACTTTGATACTAATTCTTCACAGTATGCACAAAGTAATAACCTGATCATTTCTCTAAGTGACAATAGCCTCTCAGTGGCACAGCAGTATATCTGTGGAATCATTTAAAAAAACTGGGTTTCAATACCTGTGTGGTGGGCAGAGCACTGTGAGTTCATTGTTTAGCTTTGTGCTTAATTCTAAACAATGACAAAAATGTAACAGACTTCTTTTCTCTTTAAAATATACAAAGTGTTTTTGTAAGATTAAAAGTAACATCCCAACCAAAATAACCAAGGTGTATCTTAAGACATAATCTGCATTTTGAAACACAGCATGGATATGAGCTTTTTATGTTATTGGCCAAGTAAATCATACCTGTGTTGTGTTGATGCCTTTCACAAAGTAAACAAGATAAAATTGTTAATTTTATGTATTTTACCTGTTAACTTTCAAGTAGTTTTTAAATTATTTCCAGTTCTGGATTGGCTAACCTTTGTTTAGCACAGCAATGCTCAGAGAATACATGTGACATATGTGAATTGTATTCCAGACTCTGTGTATATATGTAAGCAACTTAGGATAGTAACATGAGAGAAAGAACTTGGTGGCTTCTGGAACAACATTGTATGTTAAGACCACATACTCAGTATTTGTCACAAAATATCAATTCCTTTCAGTTGCTGATTTTTTTTTTAATATTTAGTGACTTTCTTAACTGCTGATAACTTGGCAAAGATCGGGAAGTCACTGTTGTTATGTCAATCATTAAAGTTGAGCATTTCTCTTTTTGTCCAAATATGTGATGCATCTGATTCAGCTTCTCTCATTGTATTGCTTGTCTATGAATCTATTCTTTCAAGATAGTAACCTGTTAAATGACTCCAACAGTGTAACTAGAATATCTTGTATCTGAACTAGACTTAGCTTGTCCAGGTGGTTAAATCGTTTGACTAGTAATCTGGGGATCGCAGATTCAAATCTCCATCATGCCAAAAACACTCTCTCTTTCAGCCACAGGAGCATTATATGTGACAGTCAATCCCACTATTCATTGACAAAAGAGTAGCCCAAGAGTTGGCAGTGAGTGATAATGACTAGCTGCCTACCCTCTGGTCTTACACTGCTAAGGTAGGGTCAGCTTTGTGTGAAATTCAAAACAAACATCTGAGATAAATTACTGCAACATGTGCAGCTGCTATAGAGTCAAGTGGTAAAACTAATGTGTATGAAGATAAAAATAATGAGTAAAACCTACACAATACAGCAAATCACTTTTCACCACTTCAATGTAACGAGATTCTGTGGAATTGGCAGTAAAATACATTATCCCATAGAAGGTATCAAAAGAAGTAAATTAAAATGGTAGTTGCATATATTATTACGGTTTTAAAATCTGAATTACAAAATTCTAACAGAATATAACAAAAGTTATCTGATATTTTACTTGAAACATTGTTTAAAGAAAAACGTGTTTTTTTTTGCATTTTGGTAATCATTCACACTCATGGGTTTGTATTCTGTGATTAACTTTATTCTGCAGTTAAAGAGGTTGGTTATAATTTCAGATTACAATGGCATAGCTAGTCATGTGCAGTATTTGTATGTCCATGTATTTTTTTTTCTGTGTTCATAATTGTGGCGACTTTTCTCAAATATAATGTAAGGATAGTCACAATTTCAGCAATAACTATGTATACATATCTTTATAAGCAAATACAGTTTGAATAGAATCATTTATTTTGTTGATACCATTTAAGTCTCGTGTATCGTTTTAAAAGCCTGCAGAGTACAAAATTTCAATTATATATTGGTTCAGTTCAATGTCTATACAAGTACGAAATCCTAATAACCATGACAATGAGATCACACAGTCTATTTGAACCCTCCAAAATATTTTCAAAAATTCACAAATTAGGTGCTTAATTGGAAGCTTTAAGTATAACTTATTTTGTATCAATACATTTTAAACATTCATAAGTCATTAGTGAGAGATTCTAAACAGTGGCCTTTTTGTTTTCCCTTGAGCTTGAGGCTACAGTAACTTTCAGAAAGCCTTTATTTCTTATTGTTCTTTTAACTAGATTTTGCCAATTCGGAATCTAGAAAGGTCCTATTCTGGCTTCACATAGCTTAACTGGTGAGAAAAAATGTCCTTTAACTAGAAACATGATATGTACTGCCACTGTATATTGTATAAGGGAATACAGGACAGAGTAATCAGCAACATGGGATATGAATTCGCTTGTGGATCACTATATACCATGTATACATTTGATATTTCTTATAGTCAGTGTCAATGGAAACAAAGGAGCATAGATCAATTTGGGATAACAGTATCATCCAAAAGGAGACCTGCAACAAGTCATGTCCCAGATGCGTAAGCAAAGTGCAGCATTTTATAACGTTAAATTCGTCCATGTGATTCAGGCAACAGTATGCAGCATAATAAAGAAAGATCTCTGTTTGCAAACAAGATCAACAGAGCACTGAATCAATAACACATCATTGAGTCATAACTATCGTTCAACCATCACATCAAGCAGCAAAAGAATAAAATGAGCATTCTTGCTGTTCCACTCAAAGAGATGCTGGATGCAGCATCGATTAATTTCTCTGTGACTCTGCTATTGAAAAGAATATAAAGTATGCTGCATGCTGATTGTTACCTTATACAATCTACGTGCAGAGTATGACAGGACAGTTTTTATTTGTTTTTAATTTTGCGCAAAGCTACACAGGTTTATAGCAGTGTGAGACTAGGAAGGAAAGCAGCTATTCATCACCCTCTAACTCTTGGATTACCCTTTTACCAACGAATAATTGGATTGACTGTCATATTATAACACCCCCACAATTGAAAGGGCAATCATGTTTGGTGTGACTGAGATTTGGACCCTCACATTTCAAGTCGAGGACTCTAACTACCATGCAGATGACCAGATAAGGCGACAGTGATTATAGCTACGTGGTAAGACTCCAAAATAGTCTTTGTAAAATGCATTGAACCCATTTATTATAAGCTGTAGCCTTTAATAGTCCTTTATGCTCAAAAGACTTGTTTCTCCCTCCAGTGGCACAGCAGTACGGACTCACACCACTAAATACCGGGTTTTGATACCCGTGGTGCAGCTTTCTGCTTGATTCTGAACAAACAAACTCAAAAGATCTATTTAAATCACTACATGCACATACACTTTATATATTTAATTACACAGAGAGAGTTTATGCATAGCTAGTACTGTTTTTTTATTACTTCTTGAAAGGGTACTCTTAGAGAAGGGACAGTTGTTATTGAAGTTATATGTGCAGAATAATTAACTTCCAGTATCCGTATGATCAAGTTGGAATAAATATGCAAGAATTAAAATAAGACGTTCATAAATATATCACTCACAATTTGCAAATTTGAAAAATTAAACTTCATTATTATTCATGTTTCATTCACGCTTAATTATATTCTTTTCTTTTAAAATAAAATATAAAATTACCACAAACTAACAAGAAATTAGTTTTTTATAACTGAACATTTCAACGGACCAGCATTAATTAGTTATCGTTAATCATATGTTTTTTGTACAATTCCATGTAAGGAATTATATTTTATCATTGTTAAATTCAACCCCAGAATTTAGACACGTTTTATGTGGTCAAATTTCGAAACTAACCCTAAAATTTCCAAATAACCTCATTTTATCATTATATGGTCGACATTTCCATTTCTTTGAACGTAGCACGGCGATATGTATGTGGACACACACCACTAGAAATCCGGTTTCGATACCCATGGGGAGTAAAGCACAGACAGTCCATTGTGTTTTAGGTTTTGATACCCACGGCATATAAAGCACAGATAGTCCATTGTGTAGCTTTGTGTTTAATTCAAAACAGACAATCAATCCTTTGAAAATTATAAATATGTTACACAAAACATGAAATGTTCTATAAGAATATTATATGTGTTGTCTTAAAATCTCTTGTTTGTAATCCTAGTTGCACCAAACATGCTCGCCCTTTCAGCCGTGGAGGTGTTATAATATTTCAGTCAATCCCACTATTTGTTGGTAAGAGTTGACAGTGGGTGGTCTATCACTGCTAAATGATAGAAGAGTAGTGTAGGTAACCTTGAGTAGCTTTGCGTAAACAAAACAATAACTTTATATGCGATAAAGATTTGTTGAATTTGCTTTCAAAATAAATAATTTTGAATATGTTTTGTTATGCACCCTGCAGTTGAAATTTAATATCTTCCTGAATCTAGGCTTTTAATATTTTTTTTAATTTCACAGAAAGGAGGCCTAAAGCCGCATAGAAAGGATATTTACATTAACTATTGGTACCATTATACTGTAGTATGTGTCTGTCAGTCAGTCATTAGGTACTAAAATGGCATCACATAAGGGGTGTTGAGTGTTGGAACTTGTACTTTCACAACGTTAGTAAAACGTGTGTATGCCATGCAGGCTGCAATACAACAAGACATATGAGCTTCAAAAGTAAAATATAAAAATTTGTAGTAATTTTTTTTTTCTTGTTGAAACAGAACACTTTCGAGGACACTGCGGGAGTACATTTGGCAATAATTTTGTAGTTAAGTGCTCGAGAGTTGCTTTTGGTATGAATGTACAGCATTTTGGTGTCTTTTTTGTATTTTAAATGAAAGGATATTGTACATGATACTCTATTCTCTAAAATCTAAAGAGAATTGTATTAATTCATTAAAATTATCAGATGAGGCATTTTTCCAATTAGCATACTCAAATTTCTGAGAAACATATAAAACATTAGCTTTGCTTTTGTTGACTGTTTAGTTTATCAACACCAATGAACAAAGCTAATGAAAAAAGTTTTAAACAGCTGGGATCCAGAATGTATACATTTTATTTTCTGTTATTTTCACAATAAACGACAAAATTACTAAACATTCAAAACAGTTTCACACCTTTATTAAACTATAACTTTTTAAATTTTTTTTTTTTTCGGTTTACCTCTACTGAAAAAAAGTTAATTAAACTCAAGTACAGAAATGTACGTCAGGATCAAATTTTTAGCACAATTGATGGTAAAATGTTTGAGTTCGTTGACGGTTAACGTAAAGCAAAGATGCAATTTACATCCTTTTCCCTCCACGTATCAAATCAAACATGACAGCAAAAGGATACATAAATTCATTTACTTAATTTCACATCTGCCACCAAATGACTAACTTGTGTATCATCTTTAACTACTGAGATAAAGTAGCTGAAAAAGATATAGCAGTTTTTGTATTCAGAAATTGGTTACCCATTTATTCTCATTTCTTTTTCATCTTTTTGTAAAACAACTTACACTGTATAATAATTACAGATTGAAAGTATAATTACTTTGAACATTATCTTATAAAAAAAAATCCAAATGTTCACAAATATGTTAAAATTTTTTTCCATAACAATGTCAGTCTGAGCCGTCTATTAGGTACTGACGTGCTGTATAGATTGATTTACACAGACAGCTACATACTCATGATCAATTAATACTGTACATACTTTTGAAAGTATCCTCTTTCATAACATCTTTTAAAAACCTTTTTTCTTTGAATGGTTTGAAATCTGGATTGTGCTTATTTTCATGCACAAAGCTACACAAGGCTATTAGTGCTGTACCCACCACAAGCATCGAATCCTGAAGCAATAGTCTAGAGACTTACCACTTATCCATTGGAGTGAGGGCTGAAATTCCAATGCAAGTATAAATAATTATTTTTAAACCTGAAATAAAAAAATAATGTCAGTAATTATTGTGAATGACTTGTTATGTTCACTCAAAAAAACTGTTTATGTAACTCTTTGGTTTGGGATAATTTTCATCCCAAATAATAGTTGTTTTTACTAATTAAAAGTATCCAAAAGTGAAAAAAATCTTAAATGGAATCGCAATTTGAGAAATCTTATTATTTGATTAAATCAATGTTTAAATACACTGAAATGATGAGTGTTTTGATTTTTGTCCAAATTGTTGGAATAATTATTATGTCTTTTATATGCATATTTATTGATTAGTTACATCAGTAATTTGTTTAAGTTTGTATATTTTTTTTACATTTTATAGAATTATCTTCTCAATATAGTAAATTTACTTTCACCATCCACTGTAAAAAGCAGAGCCATCTTCTACCAGACGATTTTGTTCCTTATTAAAGTCGACGAACTGTTTCATTTCAGGGAATTTCATTTGACGTTTTCTATATAGATGAATATCGATAATTAGTTATTTAGTAAATTTATCAGTAATTGTAAATAGAACATAGAAACTTATAAATATTTTTACTAATAATATGCAATAATAAATTTGCAATTGAGATGCAAAGAAATGTGCTATTCAACAAAATTAGAAAAAAAGTCCATGTAATCAATACTTATAACTGAGCACATTTAAACATAAGTATCATACAGAAGTATCTAATTAATTGTGTTTTTTATTATCTGTTTCTATTTGATCCCAAGTTTCATGAGAATAATTCCTTTCTATACCAAATGTGGACTTTATTGTTTGAAGCAATGCAGTGCAATGAAATTGAAACGTTAGAGAAAATGAATCCCGAACAAAAAAGTGTTATTTTATTGATTTATTTTAGTGATGTCACCAAACTATTTATAAATACAGACATTAAATTACGAAGTTATGAATTGTGAAATGTGTAGTTACTGTTTTTGTTTAATCCATTTAAATAAGTAATCATCATTTTAAAATGGCTCCATATTGTTTAGCGAAAACATCTCAACATCATAAAGCACCAGAATATAGTCATAATTTTTATATGACTCAAGTTTTGAATGAAAACACCTCAATATCATAAAGTAACAAGAATCTAAATTAATATAATATAAAGTTCTCATCATCATTAAGTGACTCCAAACAGTTTAACGTTAAACTTCAGAACCATAAGATAATCCAGACCCAAAGCAGTTGGATATAAAGTCGTCATCATCTTATGAATTTCGTTTATTTAATGAAAACACCTCAACATCATAAGATAACAAGATTCTAAATCTCTAGAATATTATGCCTTCATAATATACTCCAGATTGTTTAAGAAAACCACCTCAACATCGTAAGATAACCAGATTATAAAGCACAACAGAATCCCAAGTTTAATATAATGTCGATAAGACAACTTTGCCTTCTACACTCTCCAAGACATACACAGATATTTCAAAACTCCTGTTATTTCACTTTCAAACTTGTTTTAAAATTATCATTTCTTGAAACAGGTGAAAGTACCATAATCTATCATTTTGTAACTCACTATCAGTCCGCTTATCGAACGCTTTTCAACAATAACTTACAAAAAAAATGAAGGATGGCTTACAGATGGTCTCATAAAGTTATCTCACTGTAAAATATCTTATGATACCGCAAACAACTATAATACAATAGTGGAGAAACAATCAATACGAAACAGAACAAATATATTATTATTCACAATTTGGTAACGAAACCAATATTTTATATATATGTATATAATAAAAGGTACGCTAATTTGCGAGTAACGCAGTAAAAGATGCTGTGCTTTTAACTTATACAACAATCTCTTAATCTGCTTTAATTGTATAATTATAAGAAAATTGCGTAAAACTTATTTAAAATCACTTATTTTGTGCTATGACTATAACTTTTGTTAATTTCTATTTTATTGTTAGAAAAATACACCAAGAGAAAAAAACCATACTTGAGCTTACAGTTTGCAAGTTAGGCCTCGACATGGCGAAAACCCTTTTCCTTCCATCGATTCTACACGGATATTGTTTGGTTCACTGACTCCATCTGTATGTGTATTCAAGGAATCATGTAGAGATACAATATTTGAGAAATAATTATCACTGGAATTTAAAATCTAGATATAACTCTCAGTTTATTACTATTACTTTTTTACTTTGTTGACTAGTTATTATAAAACTTAAAGCAATACACTGGGCTATCTTTGCTGTGCCCACTGCAGCTTTTGAAACCAAATGTTTAGCGTCTGAAGCTAACGGACTTACCACTAAACTACTGGGGGAAGATAGTTTACTGAATGAGACCTCCCCAAAGAAAAGATAATAGGGATAATAATATTATTAATCGATTATAATATAACAAAACCCTTGGAAAAGTTCGTCTCCAAATACGATTGTATTCTAATACTCTAAAATTTGGAATCTGAACCAGTTATGGACACAGTGCAGATAGCGTATTGTGTTGAAGTACGTTTCCGAATGGTAGTACTACTACATGTGCCTGGCATGGCCGAGCGCGTTAAGGCGTGCACTCGTAATCCGAGGGTCGCGGGTTCGCGCCCGCGTCGCGCTAAACATGCTCGCCCTCCCAGCCGTGGGGGTATATAATGTGACGGTCAATCCCACCATTCGTTGGTAAAAGAGTAGCCCAAGAGTTGGCGGTGGGTGGTGATGACTAGCTGCCTTCCCTCTAGTCTTACACTCCAAAATTAGGGACGGTTAGCACAGATAGCCCTCGAGTAGCTTTGTGCGAATTTCCAAAAAAACAAAAACAAAACAAACTACTACATGTAAACTAAAACTAGAAACTCGACATATGTCATTCAAACTTACAAGTTATTGAGACTTTAGATGATGAGTGTTTTCTTTAATGTGACGTTTAACACAATTTAAGAAAAACTTTTAAACTTTAAAATAATAAGCAAGTTGGTGATCTACACAATTTTGTCCTTTTTTAGTGTGGCTTTTCTACGGACTTCTAACGCTAAAAACGGATTTCGATACCCGTGATGGACACAGAACACATAGTTCATTGTGTACCTTTCTGCTTATCAATAAACAAACAATAAAACCGTTTCACTGAAGTAGTTTGAGCTAGTCAGCTAATCATTTAGTTTAGTTGAAAAAGCAATAATAGATCTATACATTTACATTCAAGCCTTGGAATATTTATTGTGAAAAATAAATCACTTCTTTGGCATCCTACGCAAGGCCATTCATTTTAAAATTACGCCATAGAATGAAATTTGTTTGTGTTCAAAGTAAGAATATAACGGTTTTAATAATATTTAGAGACGAACTGATTGGGGATCGACGACAGTTTTTCTATAAGTTTAACAATAACAAATGTACAATATACTGACAAGTTTTGTTAACAATAGGTGTGTGAATATAAAGTGTGAAAATAAATTAACGTCTTATCTTTAATTTTAACACTTGGTACACAAGCCAGCCTGCATCATGATGTGAATTTTAAAAAAAAAGTGATTTCTAAAGTTTTGGGTTGTTTTGATTTGACAAAACAGAAGACTGTGAAATTCATCATGGAAAATGTAACATGTGTAACATAATTGAAATATGGTTGTGATGTGATGGTTTAAGTGTAACGATTAAGTTAAATCATGGGTCCGGATCTTATGAGAGAATAACTTATTCGAAGATCTCCCAATCAATTTCACATACAAGCTGAATCGAAGATTCATCAGTTGATAACTGTACTGATGGCGAAACATAGAAAAGAATAACGGGCACATTTGTATCATTAGCTTGAAAAAGGGTAATTGAAATTATGTATAAGAAACCACTTAAGTCCAAAAGATGCAGTGTTGAAGTTGTTGTAGATCCACGATGCATTACAAAATGATATCCCTGGCGATTATCAAATTAATAACGCCATTTATGTAATGAAGAGTAAATGTAAGAAGGATAATCTAATTCCCATTAGTGTACCACCATAATACAATCTATATAGATTTAATTATTTCATATTGTTATCGATATTTTATTTTTTTCATTGTTATTTTGTTTTTCGTTAAAGAAGTTGTGCGAAATTTCTTTTAACAAGGTCTGTCAAAATTACATCAAAACGCCATTATTCTGAACTAATTCCTTTTGACCGTCTTAAAACTGAATGATGCTCGGTTGCCTTGTAAGGCAGAGGTTAGATTTGTTTAGTAACAAATGAGCCGCTATTGCAAGCAAATGTATAATTTGTTCCCCAAATATTAAGTTCGCTTTACAACTAAAAATGCACTGTCTGAGTACTATTTTAATGTATTTGTTATTTATAATAGCCCTCCCAGCCGTGGGGGCGTTATAATGGTGCGGTCAATCCCACTATTCGTTGGTAAAAGAGTAGCCCAAGAGTTGACGGTGGGTGGTGATGACTAGCTGCCTCCCCTCTAGTCTTACACTACTAAATTAGGGACGGCTCGGTGCAATGAGTTAACATCCTACTCACTTAAAAACCTGTTGAAGAATCCGCAAGTGATTGCGGCCCTATGTTCCTTGATGGAATCGAGTGGTGAATAATGATGATAATAGCTGTTCATAATTTGTTTTTGAATGCAAAAAAAAACCCACTTTTTAATGTTATAAACTCTCAGACGTATAGTGAGTCACCAGAAGAGCTGACCTATGAAGACATTGAGCTTACACATATGTATTCTATAAATAGCAAGATTTGCGCGGTTTTTATAGTAAGACCTTAAGCGAAGTAAAAGTTTTCTTTCAGAGCAAAACTATCTTGGAGTATCTGCGATATCCACTGTAGATACTCTACTCCAAGATTTTAGCATGGTAAATCGAAAAACTTGTCTCTGTTTCATCGGAGGACGTGAGGAAATAGACATAGACGAGAACAAGAGTATTCTGCTAATTAACTGAATCATCAACAATGTTCTAATCACCGTTTTACTGGCAACACAAAATCTAAACTACAGCCAAGTATAAATGATAATCCTAAAAATAACTAAAACATTAATTTGGGACACTTTAAGAATAGGTTTCTACCACCTTGTAGTTCGAATTTAAGAACAAAACTAAAATAAAGATAAAGTTTACTAAATGTATCAGCAAGGTTTTATGAGTTAACACCCTTTGAACAAACTATAATTCATTTCATCTAGTACAAGTGGTGATGTCTATAAGTTAAAATGGTTTTCCCGAGGCGCCTTTTTCTGCAGTTATTTGGTAATGTCAAAGAAAATCTATGTTACCTTTATCTATAATCTACTCGGGAAAAGTTCAAAATATTTTAAAATATGATCAAAGCTATTTATTTCTATTGTGAGTATAGATATTTGCATCTTTATCTTGATGGCAGAGAAATTTTGGTAAAAACTATGACTTAGATATTTAATGAGTCGTGTATTGTTGTTAGACTTTCTTTTTAATTTCTTGATACATTTTATTGTTTTGTTTTGGGGGACTATGTTTAGGGTAGTTAGATGAATTTTCGAGCAAAGACTCCAAATTAGTTTTTCGCTAAGTAGAACGTTTGTTGAATCTTTCCTAGTAAAGTAATTTATCTTTTCAAATTCCTAAACTGCGTCCAAGAAATCAGAACCTTAAGGAATTACGTTTGACTTACCTGTGTCACGAAAGCTGAAATTTACTGGTGTGCTACTCACAACTAGGATGAGCAACAATGTGACAGCCACGTGAGCGGTTATCATCATGGATTCGAGTCGCAATCTATGATATATTTAGTATTTATATGATATAGAATAAAAGCGATGTTTGTGGTATTGTGAAGTACACAGCTTTGTTCGGGGACAGAACGCACTTGATCTAACGACTTTCACTACGACACGTTCGAGTTTATAGTGTTGAAAGTGTTACCTGTATGTAGCACACGAGACTGGTATGTCAGGTTGGCTCCCACGTTTTCTCTTATGTACCACTCAGTCTTATACCTCTCATTTTGTACACGAAAGGTAGATAGTTACGTCATCACAACTCACGACATCCAATCGACTCAATTTAAACGCGGGAGTACCGAATACCGAAAAACAAAGAAACATACTTCAGTTACACAAAGAATACATTTTTATATTGCTTTTCTTTATACTAACTTAAGCACAGTTTCATAAGTAAATGCATTTTGAATCGCCTGCATGAACAAAATACTTCAATTCAATGGACCAAGAGTTTGAGTGCGTGGCTATTTGGTAAAATATTAATAAAGAGTCCATGATCGATTTTGATAAACCAAAATTTTATGGTAAATTTAGTCATATCAGTAATAAAATAGAGAGTTATACATAGTATTTAAATGAAAGTACGTTGAATAACACAAATATTTATTGGTCACATTTGCTGCATCTGGAGTCTATATTTACATCAAAACTTGTAATGTTTCTGTTTTTGAAAAGACATAAGGTTTCCGTTCATAGCGTTCTCTAATTAAGAAACTAAATTGCGTTATCTGTGTATTTTCAAGATAATTTCGTATTATCGGATATACATATTTTTCATTTTAGAAGGAAAAAAACAAAGACCTAGCGCATTAGTTATGAAATACTATAAACTTTAGGTTTTTGAAGTGCAGTTTTCTTCAAATCGTTCTTTACGTTAAAGTAACCTATCTGAAACTGTTAACATGATGCCATTGGAAAAGTGTCAATGTATTTGTTTCTAATGTCAAAAGAACAAAGTAAAAATTGTTTAACATCCAATTTAATGGTTATGAAATTCTGTGCATTTTATAAATTTTGATAAAGATTTTTAATATTTAGGACCTGGTGGTTAGGGTTTGTTGTTGTTGTTTAGAATTAAGCACAAAGCAACACAAAGGGCTATCTGTGCTCTGCCCACCACGGGTATCGAAACCCGGATTTTAGCGTGAAAGTCCGCAGACATACACGCTGAGCCACTGGGGGGCAGGTTAGGGTTTGAAAAAAACAATATGCGAGATACTTCCTTGAACATGCTCACTTTTTTTTTGCAGGCCAAAGCTGTTAGGTGATGTGTCAGCTGAAATTCACTCTAAACTGGATAACAGGACTAACGATAATAAAGTTAACGTCTTCACAAATAAGGATGTGAACATTATCAGTTTCATGTCAGGAATCGAGCTTTGGACCCCAGTGTGAAACGTTATCAATTTCATGTCAGGGATCGAGCTTTAGACACTCTGAACCTCTATCTGACGAACATACATCGTGACAGTAGTTCTAAGGCGCAGTAATCATTGCAAAAGACTCCATCGTAAGACTGTCATGTCCAAAACATACTCCTCTTTCATGTTGGCGTTCCTTAATCTATTCACTTTATGAAAACAACGGTCTCTCAATGCTCGTTTCAGCAGTCTAAGTATTCAAAAGTCCTTAGATTCTGTAGATACTTGACCAGTATATCTTAAAGTACGAAACAGTACAAAGGATATTTTGTAGAATAAACTTGTATATACGAGTCTCAGGTCATTTTTCCAAATCGAGCTCTTTTTTGATTATGTTGTGCATTGTAAGTTTGGGGACGTGAACAGTATTTCTTATCACTGGCCTTTCTGTTGCTGCTTCTCATCTGTTGCAAAACATGGTACTTTCCTTACCACGACTGGGGCACGACTTATTGCAGGTCTTTTACTGAATGGTCCTAGTTCTACTCACATTAAATACAAGATATTCCACAGCCTTGAAGATTTTAAATCGTCCATCGTAATACATTTTTACAATCTGATATCAGTATTTTTCGTCGTAAAAGTTTGTTATATACTCTTTATAAAATACATCAACTTTCAGTGGTATCATAATTCTTATGTAACGCCGAACAAATTCAAATTATGCTCCCCGCAGCTTTACATCGGCTATAAGTAACCAGTTTGTGCGTCAAAAATGATTTTTTGTTGCAGCGTGCTCAACTTTACATCTATAGAGGTGATTCTGAACAACGACCATACTACGCAATTTCATTATAAACTGTCCCAGCATGGCCAGGTGGTTAAGGCACTCGACTCGTAATCTGAGGGCGACCCGTCACACCATATATGCTCGCTCTTTCAGCCATCGGGACGTTATAATGTGGTCAATCTCACTATTTGTTGGTAAAAGAGTAGCCCAAGAGTTGGCGGTGGGCGATGATGACTAGTTGCCTCCCCCTAGTCTTACATTACTAAATTAGGAACGGCTAGAGCAGATAGCCCTCAAGAAGCTTTGCACGCAATTCAAAACAAGCCAAACCATTATAAATCGTCTACTGTTATTATATTTATTTATAAAAAGCAAACTCGCGAAATTAATTATTTATACGGAAAAATATTTATTACAATGTATGTATTTGCTTACATTAAAGCCACATCGGGCTATCTGCTGAGTCTACGCAGGAGAATCGAAGCAGTGAATGTAGCGTGGTAAATCTCTAGACTTACCACTGTACCAGCGGGGGACAGTTATTATAATAAAGAGAGGTTTACAAGATAAAACTTATGAAAAACGTAATATTTTTGCATGCTTTTAACATAACAAAACTAATAATTTTTAAAGGAATAGGATACAATAAATTGGAAAATTTTGCTTCAAAAGCACAACCAAGTACCATTTAAATATATAAATTAAAGTATTGGTTTGAATTTCACGCAAAGATACACATGGACGAGGGCTAAATGCTGTTGCAGTCCCTAATTTAGGATTGTAAGACTAGAGGGAAAGAAGCAAGTCATCACTACCCACCGCCAACTCTTGGGCGACTCTTTTACCAACTTTTACATTATAACGTCCCCACGGCTAAATAGGTGAGCATGTTTGGTGTAATGGCTATTCGTACCCGCGACCTTCAGATTACGAGTTGAGAGCCTTAACCACCTTGCTACAATAAAAAAGCACATTTTTTCATAAATTGTATTTTTAGTATACTCCATAGATAATACTTAAATAAAATTCGTTCAAGTTTGTAGTTTTTGTTACAGATAAGCCTAAAATATTTTGAACAGTTTAAAGCTTCTGAAAAATGATTTTATTTTTCGGGGAGACATATGGACAAACAACCTTTTCAAATAATGCTGAAGTCTAATTTTGACTCCAAATCCTTCTTTTGAGATTAACAATGATTATAACTTTTGACAGCGGCTTTTTTAATTTTACTGGATTTTAACCTATTTTTCATAAGTGTGATTATATTTAATGTATATAAACACTGTTTAAGACAAAAGGTTTTCAAGTCTAAATGTCTTATTGGTTGTTCTTCGCCACTCACTCGCTTATACAGCAGTGAGTTTACAGACAAACAACACTAAAACTAAGGGTTCGATTCCCTGCGGTGAGCTCAGCAGATAGCCCGATGTGACTTTGTTATAAGAAAAACACATTGTTCTTTTTTACTATATATTGTTGTAACTATGTGAAATTTTCTTTTGTTTTGTCAGTGAAAAATTGTACTCCAACACGAATATTGAAAAATGTTTAAAATATACACATATCTTAGGTTTTTGCAAAAGAAAACATTAAGAATCACGTGTTATCTGTATCGTCTTTTCATAAATCGCTTTTATTTTCATTCAACTGTTTTTTTATTCTTTGGTATCGTAACTCATGTGAAGGATAAATTTTGAATACCTAAATCTAGCTAAAGGATCAGTTCCATAGTGGCGTTTGCCATGTTCCATCTTTAAACAACTATTGTTACAAAATAATTTTCTTATCCTTCATATCTCAACTTATTTGATCTCACATTTTACTTAGAGAATCCATATATTATTGTTGGCTTTGTTCGTGTACCATTCAAGGAAGCTTTTCATTCACTTATTGTCAACTAATCTTCTTTAGACATCTTGCCACATAGCTTTTTTTCAATGATTCTTTTGGTCATCTTAGAACGAGATTCTCTGAGTAGTGTATAACATTTTCCCTGGAGTAGAACTTAACGTTATCGAAAGGAATTTTCTCTGCAATTTTGAGAAAGACAATTTGTCCATTATTACATCTATAGAGTATTATCTCTATTACCAAGCACCTTATTAGCTGACAAGAACAAATGACGTATTATTTCGTGTGCGGCTTACGTAATACAAGGTAACATCGATGCGTTGCCATCTATTGACAATTTATACAACCAGAAAGCAAGTGTTGTCAGATGCTAAGTTCAAGGTGACAAATAATTCCCAATCACGTCAAGTAGATTTAGGTTATTTTTTCCAAATTACACTAAAGGCAAACTATCCATGAATTCACATTCTAAATGTATATCTATAATCTACATTAAATGTTTGGTAATCGAAAAAAAGTAAAAAAAAATAATTAGCTGTTAATGACAAAAAGGTTAGTCCCTTGACTTACTAAAACCCAGAGAGTATAATTAAAGACGATCAATGAATTATGCTGGTAAAATAAAAAATTCTATTTCTTCAGGGAAATGTCCTACATAAACTATCTTAGTGGGCGTTATTTCAAATACTTCAAACTTATTGTTACATTGAAAGAAAATACGAATGTGAAGTTAAAAATGGTGAATTCATGGAAATGAATTACTTTTCCTCTAATAAAAAGCAACCATTAGATATGCAGAACAACAAAATTATCAGACCTTGACTCCTTTTGGAATGGGCAAGTTTATACGTAGATTGCTATTACATTGTTAGTTAAAGGTTGTTTGTTTGTTTGTTTTGGAATTTCGCATAAAGCTACTCAAGGGCTATCTGTGCTTGTCGTCCTTAATTTAGCAGTGTAAGACTAGAGGTAAAGCAGCTAGTCATCATCACCCACCGCTAACTCTTGGGCTACTCTTTTACCAACAAATAGTGGGATTTACCGTAACTATATAACGCCCCCACGGCTGGGAGGGTGAGCATGTTTGGCGCGACGCGGATGCGAACCCGCGACCCTCAGATTACGAGTCGCACCCTTAATGCGCTTGGCCATGCCGAGCCTTGTATGTTTGTTTGTGTTTCTTACAGCAAAGCCATTGCTCTGCCCACAGAGGGGAAGCGAACCCTTGATTTTAGCGTTGTAAATCTGAAGACATACCGCTGTACTAGCGGGGGCGTTAATTAAAATACTTATTTTTTGTGCACCAACGGAAATAAATGTTTGAAACTTGTATCACTTGGAGTATCTAAGGTTTATCCATTATGCTTTTTTATATAATTGATACTCGTAACCGTCCGTACTTGGTGAAACAACAAGATTTAAGAACTGAAGAAAAACAAGACAATTATATGTTTCACAAATATACTATTATTCTGTACTGGCAAAACGACGACCGTAATAAATGACGCACTGGTGAAAAGTATAACCGTCTTGTTTTTCATCACTTTTGTGGGGTTTTTTTTCTAGTTCCTTGAAGAGCTCAGGCAGTCGTTGTTTTTAGACTATGCGATAATTCTAATAACAATTTCCCAAACCATCAAACAAGAAGAAACAAACAAAGATAAAATGTTACCAAAAAGCAGTTTATTCGTGTGACATCAATTTTATGCGTGTTAGAAAACACAACAAAGTCCACCCTTCTGTGCTTTATACTATGTTTCTTAATTTCATACTTACATAACGTGAAATTTTATTTTAAATTGAATTGCTGTAACAAAATGACGAATACAAATATCATTGATACCAATTCTATTAATCAAACTAAGATGAGAAGTGATTTTGTAACTTCACTAAACGTCCTGCTATTTAGTTTACCAATTATGGTAGGATAAATGTGTTACGTAAATGTCGTGTAAATGTTTTGTAAGCGACGACATGTCGTGTTGTGTTTAAATTTTCATTTCTATTATTTATATTATTGTTTCAAAGTTTAAACCAATTAAAATATGTAGTTATTCATTTAAAATAACATTTAGAAATTTCTAAAATTAAGTAGACCAATCATATGTATGTAAATGAAATGTTGGCGGCCTCGTGTCTAGACGTTGAGTCTCGTGCAAGAACGGACATGCGTGGATTGCTCTGGAGTTCTATGGAAGTTTCGCGATTGTTCGAGTAGTAGGCCTACTGGTATAAAGGGACGGTGACGCGAGAGAAAACAGTCAGTCATTAGTTTTTATTCGAAGAAAAAAAAGAGTCAGACATTAGTTTTTATTCGAAGAAAAAAAAGAGTCAGACATTAGTTTTATTCAAAAGAAGAGAGTCAGTCATTCATTTGAGTGTTTGCTGTGATTTGCGATTGAAGTTAGATCTACAGAAGCTGTGATTTTATTTCGTCAATCTCTACGATTCATCTGAATTACTGGTTGTGCTGAGAGTCGGCAAGTTTGAGACGTTCATCAAGAAGCACCGTAAAAAAGAACTTCGTCATTCTCCATTCAAACTTCGAAATTTTTTCATGGGACCAAATTCACCTCCTAGACTAGAATTTCGGATTTCTGATCTGAACTTTTGGACTTTCATTCTAGATCATTATATTTGACACAGGCCAGTAACATTTTGTATCGTAATTAACTTTGAAGGTTGAAACCAGTACTATTTTGTGTTGTAATTAATTTTGAATGTTGTAACTTAATATCTGTCATTGTTATTATATAATTTATGTTATATCTGTTACATATATAATAGTTTAGTGTAATAAATTATACAAGCTGTTATCTGTGTCTTTCTGTTGCGTTCAATCTACATAAAACATAAAAAACGTAACAAATGATATTGTAAAACATATATTGAAACTTTAACTTTCTGGTAATAAACAAGATAAAACAATCATAGGAATAAGTAGTCTAGACTCCTTACTTAAGAGCGTTTTGCCCCTTTGTTTAGCAGGCCTGGCATGGCCGAGCGCGTTAAGGCGTGCACTCGTAATCCGAGGGTCGCGAGTTCGAATCCTCGTCACGCCAATCATGCTCGTCCTTTCAGCCGTAGAGGCGTTATAGTTTCACGCCCAATCCCACTATTCGTTGGTAAAAAGAGTAGCCCAAGAGTTGGCGGTGGGTGGTGATGACTAACTGCCTTCCCTCTTGTCTTACACTGCTAAATTAGGGACGGCTAACACAGATAGCCCTCGAGTAGCTTTGTGCGAAATTCTAAAACAAACAAACCCTTTGTTTAGCGTTAAATCTAAGGGTTTATACCAATGAAAGTGAGTTTCGATATCACAGGAGGGCACTGAACAGCTTTGCGCTTGACAAAAAACAAACAAAAGCGTTTTAAATATTATTTTGTACACCACTGGTAAGGATGTGGCGAGTATTTTATTCCCAGGCGGCATTTTAAAAGGGAATGTAAAAAAATACTATGAAGAGCTTTCAAAAATATGAAGTGACTTTGCTTTCAAATATATTAGTTGTCAACGTTTTTATGTTATGAAGCTAAAGGGCTTTCACGAATATTTTTAATGTTAATATGGAAACAAAATACTTTTTTATGGTTGAAAACTAGTTAATTTTCATATATTTACAATATACTTAAAGAGTAATTATTTACCTTATAAGTATAATTTGTAGATGTGTTTATTTTCATAAAGCTTAAAATATTATTTTATTAAAATTTCTTAGTTTTAAAAACAGAAGAATAAACTGTTAATAAACTACTTTTAAGTTTATTTTTCTTTTTAAGACATGAAAACAATCACAATCAAGCTAATTTTTGTATTGCAGAACTGTGAAAAAAATTCATTGTATTTAAATAAAAACATGTTTTTCATGTATATTGTATACTAAAAATAATGCTTATCCGACAGAGAGTAGCAGTGGCTTTCAAAAAACGGCAATTTTATATATATACAGACCTGCCCCTTCGATCGGCAATTTCTTTAAATAAATTACCTAAAATAGCTTAACGGTACGTTTGTAGGCTTAGGGCACTAAAATTTGAGTTCGAACACCTATGGTGAAGAGAGTACAAATGGACCATTGTGTAGTTTTGTGTTTAAAAAAGCCAAACTAAATCAAACTCATCAGAAAGATGATACCACTGTCTACCTAGGGATGGTACCAATTGTTCATCAAAATGATATTTTAAATATCTCCTGAGTAGGTCGTAACAATGTTAAAATACTATACAGCGTTTTCTTTTATAACAATATCTGTCTAATGACTGAGTCACGAGTTCTGGAAATGTCTGTAAATATTGTAACAAAAGGTTTGAATTTCTTGTTCTTCTTTCTTTAGCCTATTGTTTAATATATAATAATTTAATCATAACAATAATCAAATCAATGGTGTCAGCCAATTTCACTGAGGTGGCATAGTTTTAAACCAACTACTCTCTAAGTATTATTAATAACTAATAAAGGTGAAGAGAAATCGTAATTCTAGTGTTAACCAAATTATCAAGACCCTTTGAATTTAGTTTTGTTACATAATTTTGATGTTTCTTTAAAATTTACGTACAAGTGGAAAAAGGAATTACCAGCTAATAATTGATAAACAATAAATATTATAGTTGGGACCTCACGTAATTTAAGATCTGATTATAAATATAATCTTCCTATATGTATTGAAACACTGCATTAAACAAGTAAAGAAAAAGGTATAAAAAAAGAAATAAATGTAGTGTTTTATTAATTATATCAATCCTTCAAAAATAATGCAAACAAGACTTTTGGATGTACAAGACTGTCGAAGTTTGACAATTATTTGATTTATTTGGTGAGAGGGTTAAATGTAATTATTTTAAAGACAATTTTAATGGCAGGTTTGGTTGCTTAACTCGGTAAAGGCCTCCCAGTGGCTCAGCGGTATGTCTGCGAACTTACAACGCTAAAATCCGGGTTTCGATACCAGTGGTGGGCCGAGCACAGAGAGCCCATTGTGTGGCTTTGTGCTTAATTAAGAACAACAACAACTCGGTGAAAGCCGTACATTGTGTGTGTGGTTCAATTATTGTCGTATCGTTGACACCAAGTTACTCCAACCTTTGGTGTTTTTTCCTCGTTACATTAAGTGAGTAGTGTTCAGTTATAGCATCACTCGCGTAGTTTATAAGTAGTTTGAGGACTCAATGAACAAAAATATATGTGGGTACCCAAATGAGCATGAGTCAAGGTCAATCTTAAAAATACAAAGTTAGAAAATGTGAAGTTAGACGACGTTTGAGTATTATTTATAACGAGATCGATATTTTAAAGTGAATTTTAAAGTTTAACAGAGATAAGAAGAATAATCTGTCTTGTCAAAGGATGTTTCAAAGTCACTGAACCTATCTGTGTAGACTTTGATGAAAAGGAGACAATTGTTTAAATTTCGAAACTGAGTAACGAAACAAGCATGCAGCACTACTTTACAGAGAGTGACCAAAAAACAGCCAGTCTTCAGTGGATCATTCATCCCTTTTCTGTACCTGATGAGGCCATTCATGATGACGATTTCCCTGCAAAGAAGGAGTGGATCACAATGCGAGCAAATAAAGCCTTGAAAGTCAAATTCCAAAACCAAAATGCTGATTCCTTTTGGATTTCACAACTAGCTGACTCGCCAACTCTGTCCAAGAGAGCCTTGAAGTTGTTGGTATCATTCTCAACAACGTATCTGTGCAAGAAGGGGTTCTCAACCGTGCTGGGGATGAAAACAAAAAAGAGGACTCGCTTGAATGTTACAAACGATGCCAGGCTGGCACTTTCAACCACAAAGCCAAGAATTCCTAAACTAGCTTCAAGTATGCAACTCCATCCATCCCACTGATGTTCTTGACATCTTTGGCAATATTCATTAGAAATGCACAATGAACAAGTACAATAATTGAAAGTGTAATTCAGTGTAAATAAATTATATAAATAAATTGTAAATAAATAAAGTGTAATAAATGAAGTGCAATATATCTCTAGTTTAATTTAGCCATATATATCAATGTTGAAAACATTTTGTGAAAGGGGTAACATGCTTAATGTGGCATGTTAAATTGGGTAACAAGCTGAAAAAGTTTGGGAACAACTGACCTAACGACTGTGGATTTTAACCAAAGCCATGCACTGAGCTTCAATGGCAAAAATCTATCATGTCCAGACCGCACCACTTCTCCCAGACAGTTTTCCATAATGCTTACAGTGCACAAGAACTGTGGTTTTTCAGTGTCAACGTTAATAACACAATACACAGAAATCAATTGGCGACTTGACTAATATGTCTTTGTCTTATATATCCGTTTTCTTCTGCAGTCGATTAAAGTTTGCGACGGTCGAACGGATATGTCGTGAAGGAAACTAGTTCGATCGAATTTCTTTCTTTCCAATTCTACTATATACAAGAGGTAGCCTTGGATTGTAAATTTAAAATCCTTGATCTAAGTACATATTTATGATCTAAGTGTGTGAAAGGGCTATTACATGCCTTTCCAAAAAGTGAACAAGTTTTGGTAACATCACTCTACATGAACGAACGCCTTTCCACCTTTACACAAGATTTTGTCGTCAGGTGCCTTGCTGAATTACATATTGAAAATCGTTTTAATATAACATACCCAACCTTCTGAATAATTATAAGGATTAACCAGTACGATTTATTGACGTGGATTACCGAGGAATATTACAACTCTGCACTGAAATCCGTTAGTACTTATAACTCATGAATTTTTTTACTGTAGTTACTACTATTTCATTCATAAGATTTCGCGATTAAAAAAAATTCTTTCCTTGCTTAAATATTTTCGCTGTTGCACGAGAGCTAATTGTGTATGTCCATCACATTCTAAACACTTCAAAAGCGTGTACTTGATGTCAGACAAAATATTTTAACTTAATACTGATTTCTTTCTTTTCTGTAACTATATCAGATCTTAATTCACAGCCAAAGCGTGCTGACCAGAAAGACACGGCGATCCACTTTGAAAAGTGTTTCCAAACTTTAAATAAATAGCACCCCATAACATTAAAACCATTTTCGCAATTGGTAAAAGCAAAATTAACATTTTCTTTACCTGTTTTTAAAGTACTTGTAAGGATTGAGTAAGTGTGGGAGCAAAAACGAAAAAGGCTTAAAAGCAAAGTGACAGTTTTGTTATCCTTGTGTTCGACTCTTCTGCTGCTTCTGTCGTTATTTTTGGGATTTCCCGCCAAAATTACCGCTCCTCCCACCCACCAGTATGCACCACCAGTTTTTGGAGTGTTATAGATACTTTATTCAATATTATCATATTAGAATATTGTGGATATTTCTTTTAAGTTTACGATTTGAAAATATTATAAATATTTTATTCAATGTTACGCGTTTTGAGTATTATGGATATTTGTTCAAGATCACAATTTTAAAGTATTATTGTTATTTTACTAGATATTACAGTTCTAAAGTATTAGACATTTCATTCAATATTACCATTTTAAAGTATTGTACATATTTCATTCAATGTTACCATTTTAAAGTATTATACATATATCATTCAAGATTACCATTTTAGAACATCATAGATATTTTATTCAGGATTACAATATAAATAATTGTCTAATCTGTGTTTCTGAGCATAAAATTCAGTCCCTAAAATGAACAAAATGAACCTTTTTGAAGCTGTGAAAATTGACAAGTTTTACTGTACACCTTCATTTAATCAACGTCTCTCCACAATACTATTCAATACAGTTAAAAAAAGTAATTCATGTTTATCTACTTGTTAAGTTATAATTCATGCACAAATCAAAAACAACGAATTAATATCTATTCCCACGTAAAGGAACAGTCAAAATCAATTGTATTGTAAGACCGAAGGTTCAGTAGAAGAAAGAAATGTGAACAAGATACTTACAATGATTGGCTAAAACATGAAACAAATTCATGTTTAAAATCTAGTGAGATTTAGAAGTGGAAGCAGATAATAAAATGAAAAATGTACGACGAGATAAGCTCAGTGCAGTTTCCACTGATAAAAATGCAATGTTTCTAAGCAATGATAAAAAATATCATTTTATTCTCAAATCTCATTCTGAAACACACGAAATGCTCAATCTAATATCCTATAGTAATTTAAGCGATTTCTGGTATAAATTAGATAATTCAGAGATATAACATGTACAGACGAATAAACCAGATGAAAAAAGTTCAGATTTCTACCTAGCAAACTAAATATATTTAAGAAATAGAACATTTACTAATCAGAATATTTAGTTTTGCAGAAGATAGACTGAAAGATTTTTCTGAATTTCGTACAAAGCTATACGAGGGCTATCTGCGCTAGCCGTCCCTAATTTAGCAGTGTAAGACTGGAGGGAAGGCAGATAGTCATCACCGCCCACCATCAACTCTTAGGCTACTCTTTTACCAACGAACAATGGAATTGACCACACATTATAACGCCCCCATGGCTGAAAAGACGAGCATGTTTGGTGTGACGTAAAGTCTGAAAGATCCGGGTAAAGCAAAAGGTTTTAAAGAAGTAAAATATCGACTTTATAATATTTAGGTAGAAGTCTGTAAGAACATGATAAATCAAATGTTTTTTCAGGAAATAACTATTAACTTTACAATATTTGAACAGAAGACATAAAAGAAGAAAAAAAAAGGTGTTAAAATACCACTTCTTTCAACACTTTGTGAAGAAGATAGTGTGAGAAAGGAAGGTGCACTACGACCCTAATAAGTCACAATGTTGGATAGAACGTAAAAAGTGTCGTGTTTTTATTGAATAACAAATATATTGTGTGGGTGTTTATGTATGTTTGCGAAACATTAAGCTAGTTCGTAGGAAAACATATTATTTTGAAAATATATGTACATATACATATATATATAAAAAGACAACATCACATTAAATTTTCATCCTTCTAATGGTTTACAACAAGGCTGAAAGTGGTAGATACAGAATAAAAAATACTAATAAACGATCTTCTTCATTAGCCCTCGTTAAATTTTGTGTAATAAAGTAAAATATGTAAGTATTTCAAATCATTTCATACCTTTTAACCAAAAATTCAATACTAAAACTGATTTTTTTTACCAAGGATACTGTCTCTGGAATCGACCAATAACAGACAGCACGAATCAGTTTGTTAACAATAAGCCACTTAAGAGCCAGTTGGCCAAAGTAATAAAGTGAGCATTGTTTTAAGCAGGTAATTTATATAAAAAGCAATGTGCAAGTATTACATGAGTTGCGTTGACTACATTGGTTCGCTGAGGCCAGATAAATAATAACCTAACTTGTTCTACTTTAATATAGATACAAATATTAGAGTTCAGTGACACAGTAAATAGTCAAAGATCAGCTCTAACAAATATCTTGCTAATTGAGACTTTTGTTACCATTTTAAATTTCCTTTAAGCATCCCATATAAACATTGTAACATTATTCAAGAACATATTAATTGTTTTCACCCAATAATTTTAAATGTTTTTAATTAACGATCTGAAACCCCTGAAAAAGTTGTTCGAAACTCTCCGTAACTAATCACTGATAAGCATAAAGAAACTGAGAGATGTATAATACTTTTAAGCCACGTCAGGAATAACTTTTAGTCACTGTCGGAATTTTTCTGGAGTATCTGCGTATCGTACCAAATTTCCGAATTCAGACGATCCCTGTCACACACACAAAGCATTCTAAATGTTTTTATCTTTACTTTGCGTGTGTTTGTATCACTTTCAATACCAAGAAACAGCATTACAATGTATGTAGTTAGTAATATTACTGTATTTGCGTAAAGTTATTTCAGTGGATAATTACGAAGTAAAGTGACTTTCACAAATTATAGCTCATTAAAGAGCACGTATACGGAAATTTTGCGTTATTTTTGGCCACAAAAATAAATCGTAGCAAAGGTATTTCCTTTTAACCAGCAATAAACTTGGGATTTTCCAGTTTTCTACAGCAGATCTGTTTTCCACACTAATGATTACCTTACGAGCAAGACTGGTCCTCGTAAAATGTTCGAGTTCGTGCGATGTCGATAATCGGCAAAGAGAATTTTATCACTAGTTTATTACTTTATCGTAGCTGGGAGGCGGAGTTTCAGCTTGTGGGTTACAGACTCCTTCTCCTGGGCTACAGACAGTAGCCAGGGGACATCCTAAAGCGACTTCGTAAGGTGGTGGATCATCTCTGGTGGGTGGCTGAACGTGCACTTGTGTAGAGTTTACGTGAACTGAGAAAAAGAGCGAATGGGATCGACCTGGATGAACGACAGGTGGCGTCAGTTGGTCCGCGTAAGATGTCGGAGACAGCGCTACACGATAAGGAGAAGGCGACCGCGGTAGGCGGCTGGTCGATTGGACCCGACGCGGAGGAGAGCTAGAAGAATGACGCCGAAAAGAGCGGCGAGTTCTGTAAGGGGAAGGCGATCTCGAGTCCCGATGGAGAGGAGATCTGGACGAATGCTGGCGTACCGAAGAACTCCGTGAGGGTTGACGGAGAGAGGGTGAGCGTGAATGTTGGCGGCACGAAGGAGAGTCAAGAGAAACTGGGGAGTGAGGCACCTGCGGGGATGGAGAACGACTGTGGTAGTGGGGTGCAAGATGGTAATGAACAGGGGTGTGGGTATAGGAGTGAATTTCGTGCGTGCCACAAGGTGATCTGCCATTGTACAAGCCTCTTGGTAAAAAGCGGTTCGTCATAGACAATATGTGATGTTGCGCAAGTTCCCGCGTTATCTCACTGTCTGACATAGCATCCTCCAGATGGCGCCGATGAGCCCGCAGCAGCGCCATCAACATACAGGAGAAAACGACAACCAGTAACAGCACAAAAGTGGTGAGGAAGATGCGACGTGTAGGAGCAACGTCTCGTAAGTAGATCACTACAGGTATTGCTACAGGTAACACCAGTAACAAGCAGCGTAGCAGGTTCTTATTGAGTCCACTGCTGGTCGATTTGGCCACCTCTTGCTCAGGTTCGATAACTACAGGCTGTTGGAGTGTCTCTGTTTCTGGCTGTACAGTGTCATCCATTATTTCATCATCTCTCCCGGAAAACCCCGAGACCAATCCTATTTACATTATAGAAAATAAAAAAAGTTATATAATACACAAGTTACTAAAATACAAAGTAAACTTACGTTAAAATCACAAGAAGTGAAGGAAAAATTTCCAGAACATTGGTGGAGCAAATATCGCTCAGTTATTCTAAACACTATAAGTGCTACATAACATCAGGAAGAAGAAACATAATCGTAGATTGAAACACTCCAGTTTCACAGTTTACGCAACTTTCATAGAAAAATGTAATGTCATTCTAAGTACATAAAAATTACACGAAGTGAATATTGTTGTATATGATTTATACACTGTATTTTCAAAACAGATATTTTTCTTTTGTTTTTGTTTTCTATTTCTCTTTACAGAATAGTCCATACCTTAATAACACCATCCGCTGAACTTCACTTATCAGTATATCTTCTTAAATTACTCTTGTCAACTTAAGAGTTGTTTTAGGTTTTGGAAAGTTGTTGAACGGGAACCAATCTGACTGAGAAAGCAGCTAATCTTTGCTAAGATAACAAATCATTCATCACTAAAATAAAGCTAAGGTTTTTGTTTTGTTTATAATTAAACCTAAAGCTAAACACTGAGCAATCTGTGCTCTGTTAACCACGGGTATCGAAATCCGGTTTCTAGCGTTGTAAGTTAGTAGACATACCGCTGTATCACTGGGGTCTAAAACTTAGGTAAACTAATTCCTTCTTGTTAGTGTAGTCAAATCTACTATAGCTATTGTGTCTGTAAAAGACATGAGTTCCAGTTCTTGTCCTTATTAAGCGAGAAACATAAAACATCTCGAACTTTAAATTTATCTCACTTTGAAGAATGAGAGGTGAACATCATAGTAGTACCGTTAGGCTTATCGTCTTCTCACACTATCCATCCCTTGTTATTAAAATTAATGTGTCTAATGCTATCACCATGGTAACGCATCTTCACTTACCGACTTCGAGTCCGGGAATACCTCGTGTTAGTGATGTTGTCCTTACTATGATTGCACTAATAGAGTTTTTGTACGTTGAATATTGAATAAACTCAGTTTCTTCGATTATTTCTTTTTCGAAGCAAAGCGTTTCGGTAAAAAGGTGAATATCACGTAATTATGTACATAACGAATGCTGAACGCTTGTATTCTGATAATATACATGAAGATAAATATATCTCTTCTCTTGCACGTATACACTCATATCCATACAACTGTGACAGAGCCTGGCATAACCAAGTGGTTAAGGCGTAATCTGTGGGTCGCGGGTTCGAATCCCCGTCACACCAAACATGCTCACCCTTTCAGCCGTGGAGGCGTTATAATGTGACGATCAATCTCACTATTCGTGACGACAAGCTGCCTTCCCTGTAGTCTTACACTGCTAAATTAGGGACGGCTAGCACAGATAGCCCTCGAGTTGCTTTGTGCGAAATTCCAAAACAAATAAACAAACTCAAAATGTAGATCTCGCCCCCTACAGGACGAAAATTACGGGAGCACGAGAGATGAAGGTAGAGTCAATAGTGAAAACTGAAAAATTAGGCATTTTAATTGTTTTGTCAATTAATAAAGTAACTCCTCACTACAATACGTATAACATTTTAATGCGTGTCCGTTTATTACATGTCGTCACTTCTTTAACTGGCATAAAAAATAGTGGCACGCAAGAAACCATATAAATTTGATGGGACTGTTGATGACAGAAATTTGGGAAACGTACATTATTCAATTAACCTTGTTCCTACAGCAAAGATAGAAATATGCGCATCTATAAAAATATGTCCATTAAAATATAAACTATAGAAATATGTCCATTAAAATATAAACTATATAATTATTATAAGTCTCTTATTACAAAATCGTTCAGATTTCGTTATTTTGATACAAACAGTATCAAAACAGTAACTGCATAATCAGGAGGTTTCAAGCTCCTTTGTTACAACGAATTGTCTTTAAGGAATGCCCCCCAGTGGCTCAGCGGTATGTCTGCGGACTTACACGCTAAAAACCGGGTTTCGATACCCGTGCTGGGCAGAGCACAGATAGCCCATTGTGTAGCTTTGTGCTTAATTCAAAACAACAACAACTTTAAGGAATACCAATACACACTCTTCTGTATACTGATCACTAAAAGTTCATGGATTGAAACAACTTGGCGAGACAGTTTTTTAAGGTTAACTGCGTATGCAATCTGTGATACATACATTGCATTCTAAAGATTATAAATGGGTGAATTAGATTCTATGTTATTTTTATACAAACAAAAATGTTTAGCTTACTCCTGATTTTCTTTTCATCATGAAAATACAGCATTAAGTATAATGTAACATTTAAAATAGTTCGCTATAGAAAAGCAGAGATAATAATGTTTAAGTGAAAAAAATTATACAACTTATTTTCCAACAGTTTATAAATTAACAATTGGTTGTGCATTACCGTCTTACCTCTCTATGAGAAAATAATAAATTTATTTTATTCTTTAAATGACAAAAGCCAACTGTTTATCATGTTTTTAGCACAAAACTGTGCAACAGACTATCAACAGTCTGCTCATGGCCAGAAAACGAACTCTGGATTCTAGAGTTACAAAGCCGTGAATTTATCGTTGACTCACCGGACAGCAAATGTACACCTGTAAAATGTTCATACAAAGCGAAACAAAGATTGTTTGTTTTTGAATTTCGCACAAAGCTACACGAGGGCTATCTGCCCTCCGTAATTTAGCAGTGTAAAACTAGAGGAAAGGCAGCTAGTCACCACCATCCACCGCCAACTCTTGGGCTACTCTTTTACCAATGAACAGTGGGATTGACCGTCACATTATAATGCCCCCAAGGCTGAAAGGGCGAGCATGTTTGGTGTGACGAGGATTCGAATCCGCGACCCTCGGATTACAAGTCGAGTACCTTAACCACCTGTCCACTCCGGGCCCACAAAGGCTGTCTGCATATAGACCCACCGGGGAACACACACACGTCTTTAAAATATCGACATAAAGCTACACAAAGGCTGTCTGCGTATAGACCCACCAGGGAACATATATACATCTTTAGAATGTTCATACAAAGCTACATAAAAGTTGTCTGCGTGTAGCTGTCCCTAATTTTGAACTGATAGATTACAGGGAATGTGCGGCTGTTATAATCTGGACAGATAGAGGGTTATGACCGTTACTCTAATGACGCACTCATGGTCTAAAGCAAGGAGCGTGTTTTTGACGCAACGAGACGTGAATAACGAATTAAAAAATAGATACAAAGTCTGGGTTCCCTAATCATTAGAACATGCCCGGACCTGTTTGAACCATATAAAGTTCAGCATTCCCATGAAAAAAGTTAAAATTTTGTTCAACTCCAAAGTAATTGTTCTTCGGTGTTTTGGAAAATTAAACCCAACTGCGTAGCAAAACGCCTTTAATTATGTTAAGAATGAATTTTTCCCTTTAATTAAAGCTAAATGTGCAAATCTATCTTATTATATATGACATGATTTTTTATTCGTATGGGATGTATATTAATCAAATAACGATAAAATATTTATTTGCAGTGCTTGTAAAATAATATTGAATATTAAAGCTACGTCCAACGTTACCGGCCTCCCAGTGGCACAACGGTGTGTTTACAGACTCCTGGTCCTAGAAACCGGCTTTTGATACCCGTAGTGGGCAGAACACGAGTAATCCGTGACGACGAGAAAACCCACTTGTAGAGAAAATTACATCTGTAAAAAACGACTGGTATGGACAGAGAAAGCTCTATGCAGAGAAGCGAACAATGGTTTGACCTTCTTCGGTCATCGGCATGTTCACAAAGAAAGAAAGAGGTAACTGACCGATAGCTGACCACATGTTTAAAGGCGGTTGTGTAATTGAGTGTAGGAATGTAGAAACAAACATACACAAACGCAAAATTAAAGAAGCCTTACTTATACAACAACTCAAGCCCAAAACAAACCAATACAAAGGAACAACTTTATACCTATATTAATAAATATAATCAAACATCTAAGCACGCCCTCTACATTCTTACACTCAGTTACAATACCGCCTTCAAACATGTGCTCAGCTATCGGTCAGTTACCTCTTTCTTTCTTCGTGAACCTGACGATGACCGAAAAAGGTCGAAACGTTGTTCGCTCCTCTACATAGTGTTTTCTCTATCCATACCAGCCATCTTTTACATATTTTAAAACATGAACAGCCAACTGCGTAGCTGTATGCTTAATCCTAAACAAACCAACGTTTCTGATGTAACTTGTTTCGTAAGATATCCCTAAGCGTATAGTCATTATTATTATGGCATTGTAATTTATCGCGATAATATTCGTTTTGTCATTGTTATCTTAATAACCATCCCTCAGAATTAAGTATTTCCTTTCTAACGAAAAATGAAAACATTTTCTTATTAAAGAAAGATAGTAGTAACATATTTATGTAATACGAGTAATTGGAAAGTTCAAAGTAAGCATCACTGATGGATCTGAGAAAAACAAACAGACGTGAATTTGATGTCAAGTTTCAATCCCTCGACTTACTCTTTAGTAGTTTCTTTAGGTATTGACTCCTTTTCCATCAGACGTTTCTGTTACACTGTGTATGTCACATTATCTAAATACCAACAAGATCATAAATGTATTATAGTTTAATAGGATCGACGAGTGTTTTTTTTTTCCCATCTAAAACTTGTATATCATCAAACTGTAATTATCAACAAAAATACTGTTATCTCAACATTAGTAAAACACTGGTTCTTCTTTCTATTTCGAATATGTTTACACGCAGAATTTATAACTATCAGCTGAAGCGTTTTGATCTGTTTCACACAATAGTGACTTTAGTTTTAGCTTATGTAGCATTTTAATCTCAATTTCACACAATAGTCACTTCATTTGTCCCAAGCCCCCCAGTGGCTCAGCGGTATGTCTGCGGAGTTACACGCTAAAATCCGAGTTTCGATACCCGTGGTGGGCAGAGCACAGATAGCCCATTGTGTAGCTTTGTGCTTAATTCAAAAAACAACAAAACAAACATTTGTCCCCCGCTAGTACAGCGGTAAGTCTCCGAATTTACAACGCTAAAATCAGGGGGTCGATTCCCTTCGGTGGGCTCAGCGGATAGCCCTCTGTGGCTTTGCTATAAGAAAACACACACATACTGACTTTATTCTTACATTCTGAAGCACTTGATCTCAGTTTCACACAATACTGACTTTAGTTTTAGCTTCTAAAGCATATTGATCTCAATTTTACACAATAATACCTCTACTTTTACCTTCTATAGCATTTTTATCTCAGTTTTACATAATACTGAATTTACTTTAAGTTTCAGAAACATCTTGATTCCAGTTTCACACAATACTAAGTGTACTTTTGGCTTCTTCAGCATTTTTATCCTAGTTTCATACAATACTGACTATACACAATACTTTTATCTTCTGTAGCATTTTGTCTAACTTCATACATGTTACCTCTGTTGCTTTCAACTCACACTTTACACATTATATTTATTCTCCTTTCCGTAATGCACGCAGACTACTCTCAGATACTCACTCTCAAATTAATGACTTTTTCCGAAAAGAGATTCATTTTAGGTGCAATTAATAATATTTCTATAAGACGATTTTATTTGAAATATTCGAAGTAAAGAGTGAATTACGTGGTGATACTACAGGGTGTTCGGAAAGTCACTGTGCACTTGTATATTTACTAACAGACATGTTTCAATATAGAATACAGGAGGTAAATATGAATGACAATTATAAACAATGTTGAAAGTGACCCCCGTTGGCATCAATACAGGCTTGGATCCTTCTTATTTTGTTTCTAAACACCACTATCAGTTGCTGGCTTGAAATAGACTGAATAAAATATGATTACAAAACTGCATAGTGACTTTCCGAACACCCTGTATTTGTTCTTAAAAACTAACTTCCCATCCCGAGTATCGAAATCCGATTTTTAGGGATATATATACTACTGAGTCACCACGAGGGCGTGATGACACTGTATAACTGTGACTCGTTGTTGTTTCGAATTAAGCACAAAGCTACTCAATGGGCTATCTGTGCTCTGCCCACCACGGGTATCGAAACCCGGATTTTAGCGTGTAAGTCCACAGACATACCGCTGAGCCACTGGGGGGCAACTGTGACTCACTCAAAACTATAATGTATAATTCTCTATTTTATGAAATATAGATTAAACTTATTTTTGTATAACATTATAAGAAACTATTTTACACTCAAAAGATACTCCTTTGAAACAAAAATAATTTTTAGCTAGATCCAAAGAAATGAATTTATAAATTAAATCATACCATTATATAAATCACGGTTCTTCTTTATGGTATCCGTTGGTATCACAAAGGGGATTTAGCTTGCTTGCAGAGATTTGATGGTGGGTGTATTAAAACTAATTCAGTTCACATAAATCTGATAGTTGGCGATGCAAAGATGGTTTAGTTTACTTATAAAGGCTGGCCCTGCGTGGCCAAGCGTGTTAAGGCGTGCAACTCCAAATCTGAGGGTTGCGGGTTCGCATTCCCATCACACCAAATATGCTCGCCCTTTCAGCCGTAGGGGCGTTATAATGGTACAGTTAATCCCACTATTCGTTGGTAAGAGAGTAGCCCAAGAGTTGGCGGTGGGTGGTAATGACTAGCTGCCTTACCTCTAGTCTTACACTGCTAAACTAAGGACGGCTAGCACAGATAGCCCTTGAGTAGCTTTGTGCGAAATTCCAAAACAAATACTTATAACGTTTTGATAGTTGGTATTGCAAAATTGGTTTAGTTTTCTTATAAAGTTTTAATTATTGGTACTGCAAAGTTCATTTGGTTTACTTACAGATCTTTAATTACTGATGTTATCACAATTAATTTGCTTACTAATAAAAGGCCCACCATGGCCAGGCGGTTGAGGAGTTTCACTCGTAATTTAAGGGTGGCAGCCTCAAATTCCCGTCTCACCAAACATGCTCGCCATTTCAGTTGTGAGGGTGCTCTGATGTGACAAATCAATCCTACTATTCGTTGGTAAGAGTAGCCCAAGAGTTGGCAGTGGGTGATGATGACTTACCGCCTTTCTTCTAGTCTTACACTACTAAATTACGGATAGCTAGCGCAGATAGCTCCGGTGTAGCTTTGCGCTAAATTTAAAACGAACAAACAAATACAAAAATCCGGTAGTTGGTATTTATTACCAGAGTTAAAATACCTAACTCGTAGAACACTGATGGCTGGAGCTAAAAACATTGGTCTAGCTCATATTTTAAGTTTAAAATTGCTTAGTTACTTGGATTAATTACACGCTAAAAGTTAATCTATGTCTGAAATTGAGTATCAACTTCCATTTTTTCAGAAAATTTTGAATGTTTTGGTTGTTGAAAAAATTTTCCAAAACAAAAAAACGCCACGTTTAGTGAGAGTATCATGTTATTAAAACAAAAAAGCTGGAAACTTGGTAAAAAGACACTACACATTAATTCTAAATAAATTACTGAATTCAATAAAATACCAGTCAATTTTGTATAATATTTTTTTTATTTCAATTGTAATTAGTCTTATACAAAATACATTCATCCCTAAGTACGTCTTCAAGTTGTAGCTGTATTTGTTAACTCAGAAATAAACAACGAAAATATTATAAAAATACTTCATAGTTACTGTCAATTTTAGAGATGACAAAACTTCATCTGCATCATCAAAGGTTATCTTACTTGTATTGATCTATTTATCAATTTACTAAGAGCGTCGTTAGGGGATTAAATAATAAGATTACGTTGTTGGAACACGATTACAAAAAAAAGAAAATACTAAATAAAATACTTTTAGAAAGTTAAAGTTAGTCAAGGACTTGAATACCTTTTCTATACTTTATAATAAATTCGTTTAAATTGTTTATCTAGACTTTTACAGTCAAGACACGAATCTTCTTCCATAATTACATTCACAAATAATACAGCTGTTGCATTTTAAGGTTTTAAAAGTCACTCAACTTGAAACAAATGTTTAACAAAAGAAACTGTTGTTGGATTTCATCTCTACGTCACATGACTTATTGTGTTATTTTTCCACTCCAATAACAGACCATTTTCACCACATAACTTAGTAAATATTTGCTCCGTACAGGTCAGAAAACAAAAATACAATGGAAGAGTAACAACACTTAAGAATTTTTTTAAATTATTTTTGTTTTTTGTTCACGCTCCTGCGACAAATATAAGGGTGAAGAATTTACAAAAAAGAAAAGAGCTTAAATACATTAATTAAAACAAATTATGTCATTAAACTATGGATATGTATAAAAAATTATATTTGTGAGGGTTGTGTCTACGTATTTACAGGTATCTTAAAAAAAATGATTTGACAGTACACCTACGGTAGGACAACTACGCACACACAGACAAGCCCGAAACACTTTTATAATTTAACCATATGGTAGCTACTGCAGATATTTTGCTATGATACTATATTGAATAAATAGAGTCTGCTAGAAACATTCTATGGCGGTGCTCAGTACTGCTTTTAAAATTATTTCTTGGTATTACATAACAACTGAAACTTACCCTTCCCGGCATAAATTCTTATCCTCTCTTTGACTTTCTAGATAACTTTTTCAAACTAAATATTCGATGAAACGTGAAACTGAGTCGAGTAGTTATGACGTATAATTATTCCCAATAAAATAAAAGACGTAATACTGAAAATAAAAAACCATTTTTTTTCAAAACGAAGTTCTCAAAACTGACATTGTCACGTAGCTGATTGAGTAAGTACTACGTACATGCACACGTTTAAACAGCAATCTGTTTACACACAGATTAAGTGTGTAATGAATGACATTTCCAGATGTGTTAAGTTGGATCATTGTACCTTTTCTTCTTGATAGAGTTCAGTTTGTTTGTTTGTTTTTTGGTTTATCCATTTAGGAATTTGAAGATAACTGTGAAGGTCAGTCTTCTATTAAAAAGAGGCCATTCCTAAGAGAATCTCTTCATTTGATTAAGCAGAACAAATTAACATTAGTTTCACCGAGTTCTTTTAAAAATAAGTAACCAAATGTTTTAGTAATTTTATCAGTTGATTAGGGACGAGTGTATATAATTATATAATCCGAAACATGGCATTTAATAAGATTTCAAGAAGAGAAGTAAAACTGTCAATGATTGGTCAGAAAACCTTCCAAATAAACGCATGAAAAGTTTATTAATTTACACTAATTTAGAATTTCTTGTGTATTTACCATGAGAGAGATAGCAGTATCTTTCAACAATGAAACGGGTATCAAGGGTAAACCACACGTTACGTCTGAAGATGTTTTAAGATAAGACGTAGGTAAGATAAGATAAGATGAGGAATTTATTGCCTTTCTTCATTTTTTATTGAAAATATAACATTGCAGAGATTGAACCCAAAGTTTTACAGTTATAGTTCCTCTATCTTATCACTGAGCCACAGAAGAGTACATATATGTAAGGATGGTCATTATTACAAAAGTTAAAAATTGATTTACTTTTCAAAATGAAAATTTGTAAAATCGTACTTTTTGGTTTTACTGTTCCAGCTTACATATCTGTTTGATTTATAATTAACCCAAAATAGCTGGTTTTTATCCGGGAAAATCGTATATTTACTAACATTACGGTAACGATGTCAATTTCAGCAGTTTTTGTTCATTCTTATATCAGAACATTAACTGATTGTTCTTAATTTTGTTTTTATTCCATCCCAAAATAGGCCCGACATGGTCAGGTGAATTAAGGCGTTTGATTCGTAATCCGAGGGTCACGGTTCAAATCCCTGTCGCACCAAACATGCTCGGCCTTTCAGCCGTGGGTTTTATAATGTGACGGTCAAGAATTGGCGGTGGGTGGTGATGACTAGCTGCCTTCCCTCTAGTCTTACACTGCTAAATTAGGGACGGCTAGCACAGATAGCCCTCGAGTAGCTTTGTGCAAAATTCCAAAACAAACAAACAAACAAACTTATAACTCTGAAATGAATATTAATTAACTTGTACTATTATTGTTATATCTTACGCAGACTACAAATAAATTCAACTATTTTTGTGAAACAACATAATTTTGAAACAAATATAATTTTGAATTAAAATATTTATTTACTTGGGTTATTGTTTGTTATTAAGCGCAAGCTACACAAAGGGTTTTCTGTACTCTGCCTAACAGGTATCGAAACCCGGTTTCTAGCTGTATAAGTCCGCAAACATACTGTATGACTGGGAGGCTATTTACATAGGTACATCAACGTAATGGTACCAAACATTATTTCGACAAGACATGTCAAATATATTTATAACGATTACTTCTATAAATAGCAGACAACAGATGGTTCAGCGACAAGTTTGAGGGTTTACAACGCTAAACATCGTGATTCAACCTTTGCGATGTGCACGTAACAGTTAGCTCATTGTTCAGTTTTGCATCTTTGAGTTGATCAAACTATAAATAACTAGAAAGGTGCATAAAAATGTAATTTTTCACTCTGCAATGTTTTTTCACTTCTGCAATAACAAACCTTAAACGTGAATTTTCAACAAATTTAATAATTAATATAATTACCTTAGAAACTGTACTTTGGTTAGGTATAATTCCTGTGTGGTTGCCATATTTTTAAACACTTTAGTTTTTGAGTAAAAAATGAAAGAAAATATGCGGGTCATCGAACTCAAGTTCCTCTCGGTCGCTCGGCTGTTTCCGTGACGTTTTACAACTATGACGTAATAGTTGCCAAACACGCTTCGTTGCGCGCCAACCATTTTGTTCCTTTCAGTGCTGGTGTTTTATGTAAATCTATCGGTGCTTTTATCGGATTACACACTTTGTGAGACTATTTTTCTTTGATATTGCTACTTTATGTTTGTTTTATGATAACATGGTTTACTGTGTTGCTTTTGTTTGTAAAAACTGTTCGGCATCGGGAAAAAGCTTCTTTTTGTTTCCGTGCAAGGAGAAGAAACCGACAAGGTGGTTACAGTGGGTGCCGATGGTCAATAGGAAGAACTGGACTCTTTCACACTATGCAAAGCTTTGTCAAGATCACTTTGAACGCTCATGTTTTGTGTCAGATCCTAATGTTTTGGATTCCGTGGGTTTTAAGCCAGGCAGGATCATAGTTTTAAATAAACAGTATCTTTAATTGTAGGTTAAACTCAAATATACTATTTTAGCTTTAAAGGCATCTTGAAAAATAAATACTAGTGACTTGGCTCCTTATCATTCAAGTCAACAAATTCATAGTATGATGCTTCCAAGACATCGATATTCAGGCAATTTCCATCAGAGTCTCGAGTCTGGATAATGCACTCTTCATCTTTAAATCGGTTTGACATCTTGTCGTATGAGCGACAACAAACGCACTCTCCTGGTTGGCATCTGCTCGCATAAACCACACCTACACCTTGCACAAACATACTGAATATACATTAATAGTAAATATTAAATTAACTACTCAGATTGCTACATCTAGTTTGATTGTATAGACAGAATTATGACGTATAACTGAAATTCCTTTTTTTACGAGTCATAAATGCACGGTACAATGATTGTGGGAGGGCCAATAGTTGCCATAGTTGGCAAAGTATAAACAAATAAAATCCAGTTTGTGATAACAATAATTTATAAACACCAGACAGGTTTCGAGGTGTTTAAAATTGCACGTGAAATACTACAGACCATATTTGTTGTCAGGACTTACGCTTACCATTCTTCCAGTGGAGGTATGACCGACTCGCAACCGGCCTAGGCGCTATCAGTATCATTCAGAGTTCCGCTACTCTCGCTCGTGGAACTGACCCTATTATAGAACTTGTCAGATCTGTGTCAAGAGTAACTGTTCTAGGTTCGTTCAGAGCAGGTTCGAATTGATATGGCGCTACTCGACACTGTTCAGAACACAAAGTCAAAACAGACTCCGCCTCTGTTTCTCCGTATGCAATGGCCGTGTTTACGTACATTCAACGCGCTGGTGTTAGCAGTTTGTTTGGCAACTATTACGTCACAGTACGTTTCCTAGCGGCAAACGTAAAAACTAAAACGTTCGGATTGCTGCTCGGAAAGGGCTCTTTCTGCACCAAGTTTTTTCATTTATTAGCACATACTTTTATTAAAAATATAACTTGCAAGATCAATCAGTATGAGCAGTTCTTTTGACTGCAAAATTTTCTCTTTCCTGTAAAATTCACCTTTAAAAATCCACCAAACAATTCCTAACTTTTAGAATTGTAGGCGTGGGCGGAAAGATCCATTTTTCCATTTCTATTTCTTCAAGAGTTTTGACCTCTTTTTTTTAATGCCAATCAGCTACCATTATAACGAAGTTATATTACCAAAAGTCAATCAACTTGTCCTTGGTAGACGCTCAACCATTGTACCAAATCTGATCAAAATCAAATAAATACGTTTCGAGTTATGTAGTTGATTTGAGCAAACAGACCGTTTGTTTGTTTAGGAATTTCGCACAAAGCTACTCGAGGGCTATCTGTGCTAGCCATCCCTAATTTAGCTGTGTAAGACTAGAGGGAAGGCAGTTCTTGGGCTACTCTTTAACCAACGAAAAGTGGGATTGAACGTCACATTGTAACGCCCCCACGTCTGGGCGAGTTTGGCGCGACGCGGGCGCGAACTTGCAACCTTCGGATTACGAATCGTGCGTCTTACGCGATTGGCCATGCTGGGCCGTTCGAACAGCCCCATTTTAGACCATTAGCAGCCAAAAGCTAACAATGGCAGCAAAACCATAAGTACCAAACAGCCGGAGATTCCGTTTCTCTCTTCAATATAATATGAATTGGCAAACATCAGAGTAGAAACAATAGTTGTTTCCAGTATTGAAATAGAGTTTTCTCTGTATTGTAATACGACGAAAAGCTTACAAAAGCAAAAACTCGGATTACGAGTCGAGTGCCTTAGCCATCTAGCCATACAGGGCCGGATAAATTAATAACAGCCACAGAAACGTGACGCTTCGCATTGGCATCCTCGAAATGTCGCTTAGCAAACTTAAATATAGCATCAGTTCAGGTTACATTCTATACGAATCATTTAGAATATTTATCACACAAATATTCAATTTATTGTATTTTTGGTTAATATTCAAATATTTTTTGTGGAAAATGCGAGAAGACCGAAGAAAAGCATTATAATTTAGCTTGTTTTAGAACAAGGCCTCGTTGAGCTATCTAATGTGCTCCCCTCGGGGAACTGATCCGTGGATTTTAGTTCTGAAAGTCAATAGACTTATCACTTTTCCATTGGGTGGTAGATAAAAAAAGTTAATTTATAAAATATCCTGAATGGTAAAATAAGTAGTACAGGTAATTCTAGCAAAATATATAAGACAACACTTAAAAATATTTGTATAGTTAAGAAATATTCTTCTGTAATTTGGGTAATCTGCCAATGCTTTTCATCTGGACGTTTTTGTCTGTAAATTATCTAACGACCCAAGGAAATGCTTTTAGCAAATAGCTATCGTGTAGCTTTGTGCGAAATTCAAAAACAAACAATCCTCTGGAAATGAAAAGCCAAATCCGTGTACGTGATGTTTGATGGTATAGAGTTAAAGCTTGCTCATAATACAGCATTGTGCTGAGAGGTATTTGAAATTTACAGATTTTTGTCACTTGATAATAACAGAAATAAAAATCAAAAATCATAAAATTCTTTTTCATTCAGGTAAAACTATTTGTTCCCTACAACAGACTTTTGTCGCTGAGAAAAAATGTTTAAATATCTATTCGTGCCGTAAAATAAGTATATCAACAAAGAATAAATAACATTTTTTCGCCTGTTGAAACTCAATTATTGGTCAAAGAGACAAGCACTAGAAGTTTAAGAATCCCACCCCTTTATCAGAGGCGTAGCTAGGGTTTTCAGCGCCCCTCGTGACAAAATGTAAGCTATGATTCCTAATTATGTAACATCAATTTAGCGCTCCCCCCGATGCTGCGCCCGGGAACACTTGTACCTCCTTGCCCCCCTAGCTACGCCACTGCCCTTTATTATATGCTGCTTTACACCCCTAAATCTCTTCATACTACCCACTTCTTTGTTGTTGTTTTTCAAAAACTGTTCAAGAGCTTGAAATAGTTTCCGGTGTAAAACTTTCTTACCTACAAGTGAAAATGTTAGACCACCTTCTGTGAGGAAACTTTGTTGACAGTGACACATTAGAATCAGTGCATTAAATTCGATGTAAAGACTCTGACATCTCTTAGTTCGGAGAAACAAACCGACATTTTTCAACAGGACTAAAAGCTTTCTCTCATGTATGCAGCACGTGGTTGAACGTAATCATATTTTTGATTGGTTTTGAATTTTACGTAATTCTTTTCCACGGCTATCCGTCCCTAACTTAATGATCTGGCATTACCAGGTGGTTAAGGCACTCGACTCGTAATCTGAGGGTCGCGGGTTCGAATCCCCGTCACACCAAATATGCTCTCTCTTTCAGCCATGGGGTCGTTATATAATGTGACGGTCGATCACACTATTCGTTGATAAAAGAGCAACCCAAAAGTTGGCGGTAGGTGGTGATGACAAGCTGCCTTCCCTCTAGTCTTACACTGCAAAATTAGGGACGACTAGCGAAGATAGCCGTCGTATAGCTTTGCGCGAAATTCAAAACAAACCAATCCCTAACTTAACAATGATAAACTGGAAAGAAGGCATCTAGTCTAAAACAATTTGGGGCTATTCTTTTGCAAACAAATAATGGGATTGACCATAATCTATAATTCCCCTACGACTGATAGGATAAGCATGTTCAGTAACCCACAAATTACGAGTCCTAATTATCAGGCATGTCAGGCTCCAGTCACTTCTTTGAGTTTTTAGATATTGACTAAGCAAACCATAGAAATCGTAGTAGAATTAAAGCTCTCTTTATCGAAACAACAACAAAAAACTTGAATTTATAAACATACAGATTTACATTTATATTTGTTCTAAATTATTCTCCTTAGCTATTTTTTATTTCTTATAGGCCTAAAACATTATCTTGTTTATATAACAATTTTAGGCCTGATGTCAGTTTTTGTTATATTACTCTTTAATGGCGTAATAACCCTCTGATGAGAGAATACTTGATAGTTTGAACAGTTTTGCGATTCTGTTCAAAGGATGTCACTTATTGATACCAGATACACCAAACAAAACTCAGTGTTAAAAACAAAATTCTTATACGCATTTATTGCTGACACTACCAATTAACTCAGTACCAAGTTCCACCATATAAACGAAGTTGTAACACCAAATTTTAATAAGTAATTTTTGTAATAACATTAATAAAATGAGATGAAATAAATTTTAAGTGGAATAAACGTATTGTTTAGGATTAATAATGAAAACAGCCAGTGTGATTACGGCATTTCATCGTTTATATAGCCTTAACTGAAAAAGATACACAACACTATCGAAACCGTAGGCTTATGACTTACATTTATAAATTTAGTAGGCTTATTTACTTACGTGCTCTAATATAAATCAGTGACAAATTTGGGATCCGCTTTCGAGGAATCTTTGTGAAATGAGTTTCTTGTTTTTCAAAATACCCAGAATCCCTATGGAGTTGTGTTAAAAGTTTGAATTTTATGTAAACCTTGGGACCGAGGCGATTCGTTTGGTACCACTTAGACCACCGCCCTATTAGTACCTACACAGAGAAACTGAATCTTATTGTATAGACTGAATACGATGCGACATATTGACGACGTATTTACAAATCAGTTTTTCTTCAAAGAATTAGCAAACAACAATCTTCTTAAAATTCACCTAGAACAAGAAACCTATAAAAAATTTAACATTTCTCCATATTTTAAAACAGATCAAATCTCTTCAAGTGCTAATCGCAATGCTACCCACACTGCCCTCTATATAACTTTGGTTTTCAGCTCGTCCCGCATGTGAAGAAATAAGCATTTTAAAAACTCCGATCTCTAATGCTACAACCATTTGTAATTCCTAAGATGTATTGAATCTAGAAAAACAACATTTAAAATACGTTTTGTCTTCACGTTAACAAATTTACTAAATCTATTGAGAAAAATACGGTTAACAATACTCAAAAACATAGTTTCCGTGTTGTCGATAACTTCAAGTTGAGCAGACACCAAAGTCTTTTCTTTATCCTAAATGCCCGGTTTCCTCATGCTTTAAAAAATATTATGGTATGACCTAGATAAAACACCCAATATTATAATAAAAGTTAAAATTAGTTTTATCCCTGACACAAAACTAGGCAGTATTCTATCAGGTAAATTTCAAAACAACTGCATAAGTAATATTTTTTATGAATACAAAGGACATGAGAGTGCTTCGAGCTACATAAGCGAATAGAGAGAACACTCAGTATCTATATTAACGAATACATCATCTTTAAACACAAACACGAGTCTAATAATTACAATTATTCTCATTCTTTTTACTTAATTTACAAGTAAAACAACAAATACTAAAGAAAAATGCTATAAAAAAAGTCAAGGGAGCTAGCTCTATTCATTGGAGAGAGAAAAACTCCCTCTATAAACAAATATCCTGGTTCCTGACGACATGCATTTACCATTCTCATTCTGTAACATTCATTCGTACATTTAAATTGATGATCAAAGATATCCTTGTCAAATCAATGCGACTAATTCTTTTCTTGTTTTTCATCTTCTAATCCATAAACGTATTTAGTCTTTATTCACTTGATTGAAAATTTTCCATAATATCACATTTACAGTTCATATAGGGTTTTTATTTATTAATGATGATGAAAAAGTAGTTATATGTTGTGTTTATTTATATAACTCAATAACAAATGTGTCCATATTTCTTGATGACATCATAATATCTAAATTTTAATAATAAAGTTATAGAAGAATTACATTTCTTCTCTAGACAATAATACAACATTTTTTTTTATTATTCCAGCTATTACGGTATATTCTACGTTCTTTTTGTATGTGTCACAAATAGTGATAAACAGCAAAGTATTTCTCTTTGTTGTAAAAATTACTATTTTATTTGTAAAAACGATTTTTGAGGAAAGTTAACGGTTTGATTTATTGTGAATTTTGTATAAAGCTCCACGAAGGCTATCTGCTCCTAATTTAGCAGTGAAAGACTAGAGGGAAGGTAGCTAGTCATCATCACCCACCGCCAACTCTTTTACCAATGAATAAGAAGACTAACTATCACGGCTGAAAGAGTGATAGTGCGACGGGTATTCGAACCCGCGACCCTCAGATTACGAGTAGAGTGTCTTACCCCCCTTGCCATTCCGAGCCTGACAGTTTGCAACAAATGTTTACACAAAAATTCGTTTATTTTCGCTATGTTTAGGGCTTGTGCCCTTTGTTAGGCTTAAAAATAGTATAAAGAATATACAAATTATGTGTAGACATACTGGAAGTATAGCAACAAATTTTATTTAATTGGATATTCAACGTTTCATTTCACAGCGTCTTTAAGAACGTTACACTAAAACATAAAACAAGACTGAGAGTTTTAAAATATCTTCTATATACCAATATTCAATATAGAAATTAAATATATGTATACGTATACTTGTTTATTGAATTTCGCGCAAAACTAGCTGAGAGATATTTAAGATAGCCGTCCATAATTTGAAATGTTAAACTAGTTGGAAGGCAGGTAGTCAACATCACCCAGCGCCAAATCTTTTATCAGCAAGTAGTGAGATTGAATATCACTTATAACACCACCACGAGTGCAAGGGCTACTATGTTAGGTCAGGAGATTCGAGCCCGCGACTCACAGATTTCGAGTCAAAAGCCCTAACCATCAGACTGTTCTAGACCCGAATAAAAATACAAATAATAAAACTGAATAGATGAGAAAATAAAACGTGATATGTTTACAAACATGATATATTTGTAACAAATATTGTTACTCTATTTTGGCCTGAGACAACAGTTAAGTAAGATAAAGGAAGCTATAACATTAGATGACAAAAGAAAACAAATTATATATTAATTTTTTGATACATCTGTTGACGGATACGGTACATTTGTTTAAGTACAACGTTTCGTCTCTAAAAGTGAACGTGATCACATACAACATTCAAAATACAAAGACACTTGTACGTTGTACGTGATCATGTCACACTGTAAAATACTAAACGCTCAAACCAAATAAATCTACTATTTCATCAATAGCTGTTTCAGAAACTATATTTAAATTTCATAATTAAGATAATATACACATACATATTAAACTTGGCCCCCCAGTGGCTCAGCGATATGTCTGCGGACTTACACGCTAAAATCCGGGTTTCGATACCCGTGGTGGGCAGAGCACAGATAGCCCATTGTGTAGCTTTGTGCTTAATTCAAAACAACAACAACAACATATTAAACTTAGGCAATAACACTGTGTAAGAAAATTTTTACTCTGTCTTGTTCCTTGGCAGAAAGTGTTATTTCCCAATTTCTTATGCCTAAAGTAAATGGAAAAAAACTATTTTTCTCTTCAAACTTTGCTTTTGTGATCTGGATAATGAATTTTTCAAATTCACCCATTTTCCAGAACATTACAGGTAGATTCAGTGCTGAATAGCTATTAGAGAATTTTCTCTAACTTACAAGAATTTTCAAAAACCTTCTAGAATGTTGTAGAACTTACAAGAATTTTCTAGAATGTTGTAGAACTTATAAGAATTTTCCAGAACTTTCCATAGTAATATATATATATAGGAGCTTATCACTCACCACTTCAGTTTAGTTCTAGCTGCCTAAGTGAACACATAGACCAATCTGATTTTATCAGAGATGGCATCAAAAAGCTGCATGCATTCTGTTATGTATGTGGCCAATTTATCAAGACAAGAGCGAAAAAGTACTCTGTTACAGCATCTGCTAAAATGTGTGAAGCCTACAAGGCATATTTCGGCATGCCTGTCGGGGATCAAGACAAACCCTGCGAGCACTGCAAAAAACCCTAGAAGGTAGGACGGACAATTTTTGCTTGCTTGAATAGTAAGATTTTATATTATACACAATTTTAGACCTTTAACAAATTTAATTTATTTCTTAATTTTCTAATGGTATAGAAAAAATATCACATATAAGATATTTTGCATGAACCTCTTACACATTAGTTGTGGATGAAATAAAGTTATTCTTCATAATAACAATTTTTATTTTTGCTCTCTTACAAGATGGTACAGAGGAAAAAAGAGAGCCATGAAGTTCGGTATTTCAGTAATTTGGCGTGAACCCACTGACCACTCAAGCAATTGCTACTTCTGCATGGCGGACCCTTCCAAACGTCAGGCTAGCAAGAATGCATCTGCTGTCATGTATCCGGACCTTCTATCATCCATCGCCCCAGTGCCACACTGCCCTGAGCTCCATGTACCCACTCCACCAGAGAAAAAGCAGCCATCTCGAAAAACTACCCACTTCAAAACATTTTTGTATAACTTTAGTATAAATACATGTAAACCTTGATTCACATGTTGTTTTATTCAGACCTTATGTAAATAAAAATGTGAAAATTTGCCAGTTTTTACATAGAAAATAGGTTAATTTCTAAATTTCATTATCCAGGTCAGAAAAGCAAATTTTGAAGGAAATAATGGCCATTTTCTGTACTTTTTCATCATAAGCAATTAAGAAATAACACATACTATCCAGGAACAAAATTTGAGTTACATAGTGTCATGAAAAGACCTTAAGAAAGGTGTATATTAGCTCAACATGCACAATAAAACAGACAAGACAGAGATCGAAATGGATATAGTATTAATAAATATCACACGGAATAATTTGTAAAATAAATGGTCATAAGAAAGACACAATGGTGACTAATATATAAAAATAAAAAATTAATTACTTGAAAAATAATCTTTCGTTTATTCCATGAAGTGACAGACAATGCAACTAGGAATAATACAAAATTATGTTCTAAACTTTCATGTTGAGATTGGAAAGGGGGTCAGAGGTTATTGGGTCATGAACGTACATATCGTTGCGCCCGGCACGGCCAGGTGATTTGAGAGCTAGACTTGCAATCTGAGGGTCATGGGTACGAAACCTCGTCATACCAAACTTTGTTTTGTTTGTTTTTTAATTTCGCACAAAGGTACTCGAGAGCTATCTGTGCAAGCCGTCCCTAATTTAGCAGTGTAAGACTAAAGAAAAGGCAGCTAGTCATCACCACCCACCGCCAAATCTTGGGCTACTCTTTTACTAACGAATAGTGGAATTGACAGTCATATTATAATGCCCCCATAGTTGAAAAGGCGAGCATGTTTGGCGTGACGGGTCGCAAGCCTTAACATGCTGAGCCATGCCGGGCCTTCTTACCAAAACTGCTCACCCTTTCAGCCTGAGGGCGCTATAATTTAACAATTAATCCCACTATTCGTTGAAAAAAGAGTAACCGAAAAGATGATGGTGAGTGATGTTTGCTGGTTGCCTTTCTTCTAGTCTTACACTGCTAAAGTAAGGACGGCTAACACCGATAACCCTCGTGTAGCTCGAAATTTAAAAACGAGCAAAAAAATAATATAATTGGTTCCGTTGTGGTCTGGGTTTTAACGTTTTGGAACAGGAAGGTCAATGATGCCTAAGCGTAGGAGTCGAAGATGTTTTCGAAACCTATTCACAAATATCATTTTATGTAAGTCTCATACAGTGAATGCATTATGTAATGCATTTCGAGGTACAAGTGAAATGTTATTTATGTGGCACGTGCAATTTGTGCTGGAGACAGTCTTATTTTCGTACTTGAGACACAAACTCGCCTAAAGGCTGAGTTTTTCTTAAGATGTTGTGATTTTAGTTCCTAAATTTACAATGTGATAAACAATGTTTAAAGTTTTTTTTATCAAATAATGAGGGTGTTATCGAATTTTGTGTAGTCTCACGTTAGTAAAATAAAATTGTTTGGGACAAGCCTGTATGATAAATAGGTGGTATGAAGAACAAAAGTGATTTTCTAAGTATGTGTATAGTCTAAATTGATGGTAATCAGTTTGTCATAAATGTAGTTATCGAGTGGAATTGTTATGCTGTTGATATTTTTATTGTCCTTTAAAATTTAATCATTATTATAATATCAAACAGTTGTGTATATTTAACCATCAGAAAGCTGCAAAGTCAAAACTTTGCTTATATTTGTTAGTTTTGTTTTTAATTTTTCGATAGAAACTTCACGTGGGCTATCTGCGCTAGCCGTCCGTAATTTATCAACGTAAGACTAGAAGGAAGACAGATAGTGATCACAACCCACTGCCAACTCTTGGGTTATCTTTTACCAACGAATAGAGTACTGAAAGCGTGAGTATATTTGGTGTTACGGGGATTCAAGCCCGCGACTCTCAGATGATGAGTGCATTAAACATCTTGCTAAGTGCCATTGGAGTCGCCAGTTGTCATAAGTTATACTTATTTCGGGGAAATTCCACCCTACATCAGGACAAGAACAAACCAAAAAAATGTTACGAGGATTCTTGCAATGATGAACTTTGTATTATTTGCAGTTTCCAAACCAATATAAACACAGGATCACTACAGCAAGTAACAGACAACAATCGATAATAAATATTAGCCCAAATCCGGCGGTGGGTAGTGTTGACTAGCTGCCTTCCCTCTAGTTTATAGCTTCAAAACTAGGTATGGCTAGTGTGGTTAGCCCTCAAGTAGCATGCACAAAATACAATCCATAAGTAACCGTTAAACCACTTTGTTAGCCAATTCAAAACTACAATTAAATTTGCCATGGAAACACGACGCACTAGGGGGAGGAAAAAAAAAGACACGTAAATGAAAATATATGGTCATGAGTAATTTTATCTACATTCTGACTATGGGAGCTGACTTTTGACCTTTAGATGCTAATTCGCTTATACAGACGGACAGATGAATGGATAAAAAATTCACCATTTCAGCCTGATGTACACGTTATTTTTTGTTACTTCAAACACCCGCTCATTTTGCACGCAGATTTGAATAATAATTTTATTTATTGGTTCCACAACAGAGTATTGGTTGAGGGTATATCATAGTTTCTTTTTGTCAAAATATAACAGTTTCCATATATTATGATCAAATTGACTGTCTACTTTTTAATAAAAATCTTCTAAATCTGAATACGCTTTCCTTATAATTAGATGTTAATATAAAGACATTGATTGAGCCAGTATTAAAGGATCGAAAGCTTTATTATGCATAATGTATTACCGATACCATAAACATAAAAACTTTCACTTGCAATAAAATCTTTATTTGTTTTATTTATCTTCTGAAAGAGTTGCAGTGAGGCATTAGTAAAACACCACAAGCTGTGAAATTTCTATAAAAAAATTTATATATATATTCTCTAAATAAATTGCTTGTTTTAATTTCGCCCACAGTTGGTTGAGAGCTATCCTCTCCAGCTCTCTTTCCTTGCTATCCTCAATTTGGAAAGTAAATTAATGAACATTGACCACATACAACTCTTGGGCTACTCCTTATCAAATTTTGGCTTATTATAAAAGACCACAAAGCTGAAATGGTGGACATTTTCTGGAACTCGGGATTTCACGTCACAGCCCTCAGGCCAATATTTTACCACTAGGCCATCTCACGCCATTCTTATAACATTCATTTCAATACAATACCGAACTTTATTATTCATTTTAATACACTACCGTACTTTATTTTAAATATTGTATGTTTTCTTATAGCAAAGCCACATCGTGCTATCTGTTGAGTCCACCCAGGGGAATCGAACCCCCGAGTTCAGCGCCGTAAATCCGTATACTGACCATTGTACTAGCTGGGGGCAGTTTAAATACTATTTAACAAACGATTACTTCAAAAATAAACGTTTCAATTTGACTGTTTAAATCGACGTTTCGGGTAGAAAGGAGCAAGTATTCCCCAAAACATGATTTTGAAAAATATAACCAAGCGGGCTGTTTTTGCTTTCAACTTTAAATTGTAATTTCTTGATTTTTAATTAATTATTTCATTTAAAAAATGTAATACATTCAGACATTATTGAATTTGAGTGTGTTATTTTTAACATCGCGTATTACGTTATTTTAGAAATAGATGTTGTTTGTTGTTGTTTTGAATTAAGCACAAAGATACACAATGGGCTATCTGTGCTCTGCCCACCATGGGTATCGAAACGCGTATTTTAGCATTGTAAGTTCGCAGACATACCGCTGAGTCACTGGGGAGCTTTAGAAGTAGAAACAGTACTATTGTAAGCAATACTAGCACGTGCGGTTTTAATGTAAAATCTTTGTTCTTGAAATATGTTACAAATGTATTCAGTACGTAACTCGTAAAAGAACGAATTCTGTTTTTATAAATTATTGTAAAACATTGCAAAACCCTACAACACTGGAGAAAAAGGTTCTTTGATCGATTTTTCTTGTTAAATACCAAGTAGTTTGAAATCGTAGCTCAACTACAAAATTAGGACTGACACTTAAGCCAACTATAATCTCTTTTTACCAGTTTAAGTCTATACAGTTTCAGCCAGTATTTTATACTCCTTACAAATGCATAAATAATTGTATATCGAGCGTACCTTAAAATGTCTTCCCAATCGCTTGTAGAAATATTTGCTGCCATCATTTGATTCACTGTTTAGCCGCCCTCAGTTACTTGGACTAGAATTTCCTGCGATTTTTCTGAGCTGATTATCGATCTTGGCTAGAAGAGCTTCATGAAATGGTGGGACGATGTTTTATTGCAGCAAAACCGAAAAGTATAAGTAAACAAACTATTGGAATGTCGTTCAAAATATAGCAGTAGGCTATTTTAAGGTTATTAGTTTAACGAACTGCTATCATCAAATGATAATATTCCACGGAATTACGAAAAATTAGATTGTTACTAGTTAAGTAATATTAGGCTTGGAGCTCTTTTATTGAGTGGTGTTAATTTCAAAAGTTGATTCAATATTAAGAAACATAAAGTTAAGTTTATTAACAGTGTTTTATTAGCATAAGATCTCATAATCCGTTTTTGCTTTTTAGGTTTACTACAGGGAAGCTTATGCTTATATTAGTTTTTGTATAACGATTATATTTTAATAGTTAATATAGGTATTATTACATAACACCAGTTGGAATATGTATAGATGAGAGACAATTGTAAAATAACTAATTCACTCATGTCCTCCCCCGGGAACCAGTTGTAAGTTTACAGACTTAAAATTCTAAAATTAAAGGCTCGATTCGTCGCAATAGACTGAGCGCAGACAGGTCGTTGTGTGGCTTTGCGATAAAGAACAAACAACCAATCTCTTCATATACGGTGATAATAGTGGAGAAGATGTTTTAAGAGCTAGATTTTATTAATTTTAAATACGAAATAAACGCTTGTCATTCATTGAGTTAATACATGTTTTTGTTTGTTTGTTTGTTTTGAATTTCGCGCAAAGCTACTCGAGGGGTATCTGCGCTAGCCGTCCCTATTTAGCAGTGTAAGACTAGAGGAAAGGCAGCTAGTCATCACCACCCACCGTCAACTCTTGGGCTATTCTTTTACCAACGAATAGTGGGATTGACCGTAACATTATAATTCCCTCACGGCTGAAAGGGCGAGCATGTTTGGTGCAACCGGGAGTCGAGCGCCTTAACACACTTGGCCATGCCGGGCCATATATGTTTTTAAATAGAGCTAATTTAACTTACTAAGGTTATAAGAGTCAGTATTGGCTATTGCTATTAAGAATTAAACGTTTAAACGATTCCTGTTTATAAAATTCAAAAGCGTGACTTGAATATTGTTATAAAGTCCTAAACTTCTGGAAAGAATACTTTGCACAGGTTTCAAATAACGTTGTTTATTATATGTCAGTGAAGTTGTCATAACGTGATGGTTTTACTTTCTCTTAAATTCTAAATTTCAAGGTATTGATTTAATTGAGCAATAAATGATAAACAAAAAAAGGAAGATGGTGTTTCAAAATAATATAATGTAAAATAGCATTTAATTTTATATCAGTTAAACAGAATTTTATAAATGGTTTTCAATGGGCTAAATCGTAAACACTATATATTGTAACCACAAGAGTAAACCCCTGTCATTTTTTCCGATATTCAACCCAATAAAGCAGACTTTTACTGAGATAAAAACCAGACTATTTTCACGATTTTCTTTCGCAGCATTTAAAAATTATGTTTTGAGGCACTAAGATAAGTTTGGTTCTGTTTTTTTCTGCTTTAATGACAATGAGTTTTATATATCAACAGTGTTTTCATTGCAAAACCACAAAGGGCTATCTGCTCAGCCCACGGAGGGAAATAGAACCCCTGATTTTAGCGTTGTAAATCCGGAGACATACCGCTGTACTAGCGGTGGTCGATATATATCACCAACTTTATATGTATTTCACACTCAATATAGTAGTCATAGTTTCGGAACTAAACTTATTTTAAAATTAACAAAATGAAAAAATAGTCTTATGAAAAGATATCGCGTATGAAAAAAAAACATTATTTTATTTGCATTGGATTTCAGAGGTCAATCGTGGTGTTGTGGTTAGTGAATCAGATAGTTCGTGGTTCGCGATCCATTGCTACAAATTCGCTTTGAGTTCGTTGAGACAATTACAGATAAATCTCACTATTCGATTAGAATTATCAAAAAGTTGGTGGTTGGTATGAGTGTCTAGCTTTTCTTTACATAACATATTAGTTGGCAATTAATTATTACAACGCACAAATAGCCTTTTGTGTAACTTTGCATAAAAATTTTGAAGCAAACCAAAAATTAACTTTTTCAGTCAATGGCTTTATCAAATTTAATTTCCAAAACAAATTAAAATATTATAGTTTTAGTAATTCTAGTTTTAAAATCATTATAACCTTGACGCGTTCTGTATTACTTCAATGTTGTAGGAATCTTTACCTAGGTAAATTAAAAACAGCTAGAAAAATCATACAAAATATTGACAGAAAATACAGACATAATCCATCAAGTATTACATTTAAATGGGTAAAACATGACTGTTGTGTGTTTTAGCAAATCATTGCACAATGGGTCATCTTCCCTGTGTATATTACTGGAATCAAACCCCTAATATTTTTGTTATAAGCCCCGAAGCTTACCGCTGAGCGATCGATGAACATGGATAAACTATCATCTTCTTTGACATTTTGACCTATGCCCTTAACTTTCTTGTTTCATTATTAGTTGGTGAGAAAGACATGCTAATTATTCGCGTGTCAGCTGTGTCTGATTCTGGTTTATTATTATTAAAGAAGCAAAACAGTTATCACAAACAAATGTTTGAAATACATCGAAGTACTCTAAAAGTTCAAACAAATATATGCACCAGTAGAACATTTGTGAGAAAAAAATCCGTATCGGTAACAAAATCACGGACCCAACAAGTTAACAGTGAATTCACCGTTAAAGTAAACATTGTAGCGCTGATAACCAACAGTAGAGAAATTTGTTATGGTAAATTCATCATCTTAAAAAAGCAAAGTTTTCATCTCCCGTTAAATTAAATATTGGTTAAGTTCAGAAAAGAGGAGTGTGTGTGTGTGTGTGTTCTTATAGCAGAGCCACATTAGAATATCTTCCGAGTCCACCGGGAAAAAGAACTGGCTTCAAAGCCACAACGTGTTATGGTTGAGAAAGATTTGTAATTTTACAACTGAATTTAATCACCTAGATATTTTTTATAAATATTCCACATTTGAATCATATTATTAACTTATACTAGGTACAACCGTGTGTTCTAACACACTTTTATAAACTTTCCATTCTTTGTAAAGAAAATGTATTTACATATAAAGAAAGGAAACGCGTTACATATTTACAAATTTAAATGAACAGGATGTACGAAACAAGTATAGGTCTTACTTCCTCCCAACTAATCCATTTTATTCTAAAGCAAGAGAAAGAAAGAAAAATAAACAACATTCTCATGCAACACGTTGGTCGTGCCCAAAGAATAACTAAGACGTCACTTATATATGTAAAAACTGCTCGTTTGGGTTGAGAAAATTTTTTACGTAGAGGAGTGAACAATGTTTCAACCATCTTCAGTCATCGTCAGGCTCACAACATTTTCCTAACCCAAACGAGCCGTTTTTACATATATATTTTTCTCTACAAGTGGGTTTTCTTGACATCACTTATTAAGACGTCACATACTAAGTAGATAGAAAAATTTGGATACACAGTGTTTCTAAAATTTATTTTTAAATAAATTTACGTCACTTTGTTGTTATAACACACACAAATATTTATTTGTATTTTAGTATATTTAAGTTTTTAAATTGTACAAAACAACTGAAGAATAATAGAAATTTCTAATGTCATAACTATATTAACGTAATACAACTATTATAAATAATGCCAGTTACCCAATCTGAGTTGATTGTTATGCAATTTAGCATATGTTATAGTATTGTCCCTGTTACGGCTTTGAATTACAAAGTTTTAAGTGCTCCACATTGTTAATATTTTATGGTTAAACTTGAAAGAAAAACGACATTTAGATATTTCAGTCACGAGAACTATTACATAAGCCAATGGAAGTCAGCCATAGCAAGCTATTGCAAATTGGCTTTTAGTGTCTCCAAATATCATTAGTGGAATGTAGAATCATTTTCAAACAAATAATACAGCTGATTGTAGCTTGTTGCAATTGTAGGGTGCCTGTTCCGATACAGAATATCATGTTAATCACTACAGCTGTGCTCTGTTTTAATACACATACATACATAAAATTTGAAACAAACTTTAAAAGGCTAATCTTTATATCAGGTCACCAATAAGATGTTTGTTTTCGACTTAAACATAAAACTACACAGGGATATCTATTTTCTCCTCACCACGAGTAGCGAAACCCGGTTTCTAGCGGCGTAAGTCCACACACATTACACTGTGCTTCTGAGGGAAGTTTGTCAGGGTTGGTGCATATTATATGCAAGTTAGCTTCAATGGTTATCTATCGGCTACCCACTTGTGTTCAACAAACTTCAGCACAAGATAGCTGATGTAGCACATAAATTATCTAAACAGCTCTCAAGGCACACATCGTTGTGCCACTGGCGGTGCCAATGAGATGCATTCGGCATACGGTAAAGCAGAAATTAGCTTACCTCCAATATTGTAAAAAACAGTGACGTTCTTATTTGTACATATACAGAATGGATGATTAAATTTAAATAAATGTCTTCATAACTGAAGTTGCTCAACTTGATATGGTAATGAGAGCTGTAAGTTACCTACAGAAGTGAAATAAAAAGGCGGATTGATTCGAAGAGCAAAGACCATCAAGTTCCAGAAAGAGGAAATTTAGAAATCAGCTTCACTGTAGAAACGTTTCTTAAAACGTGATATACAATAATTTGTCACTGATAATATATTTCATGTAGAAACACATAAAGGAGGTTATACTTGTTTCAAATATTTCTTATCAATATATGTATTACACGACAATTACATCATCAGAGACTGAGCTTCTAATGTGACAACAAGATGGAAGTACAAGATGATGAAGACAGCTAACCTAAAATGTGATGGAGCAAAATACAGATATACAGGCTGTCCAAATCAGGGATCATCTGTCGTGAATGTTTTTGGAATGATATCAACAGCACGCGACTAATACGGTGAACATCAATTGAGACTTTAAGGTAAAGTGATCTCCAAATTGCCTGAGGTTCGTGTCAAGACCACTTTCAGGAACAGAGCCATCAGTGGATACCATTGTATAACAGTATTATCCAAAAGGCTTCATGATTCGGAAAAGGTCGGTATTGATAGCTACGTTGTACTTCTTAACTCACATATTTATGCTATTGTTTGGCTAGAAAAAATTAATACCATATGAATATAATTTAGCTTCATATCTGGATTTTTAACTGACGTCTTAAAAATGTTAAGTAGTATAAAATAAGGAGTTTATTAGTCGTTTTGTTGGTTAATGTCAGACAATTAGCTCTGTTCTGCGAATATTGAGCCTCTGATTCCACAAAGTACTAGATATACGAGAGAAGGTTTGGTTTTTCTTGAATTTCGCGCAAACCTACACGAAGGCTACCTGTGCTAGCCGTCTCTAATTTGGTAGTATAAGACTAGAAATATGGCAGCTAGTCATCACCGCCCACTGCCAACTCCTGGGCCACTTTTTTACTAACGAATAGTGGGATTGACCGTAACGTTATCACGCCCCTACGGCTGAAAGGGTGAGCAAGTTTTGGTGTGACAGGGATTCGAAAAGAAAGAAGGAATTGACTATTTATTTGAAAGTTAGTTAGGCCTATCATTTATGGAAATGATACTCTATTGTTGTCGAAGAAATAAATGGCTTTCTTTATTTTTAATTAGTGTTTAATTTACATTATTCCTTTTACAGAATAATCCAAAAGAACCTGCTCAGTAACATAAACCAAAACAAATATTGTTCTGTAACAAATTTTGCCTAGTAAAAGATAAATTATCATGATTTTCAATACATATTTAATTATTTTATGTGGAATAGATTGAAAATCACCTACTACAACAAAATTAGCTACATGTTTCAGATCAAAACTTCTAAACAAATGATAAAGTATATCAATAAAAAGCACTTCCAAGTACAGCCTGATTAAACCTGAAAGATAACAAACTTTAAAAAATGGTATAAGAGAAAGAGGAAATGAATATCATTTTGTTTAAATTTTCTAGATTGTCGCAGTCATTAAGACCAGAAAACGTAGAATAATAATAGGGAAAAAAATCTCGTAATCATGGGGTCACGGGTTCGATTCCCCGACACACCAAATACGTTCGTTCTCTCAGCAATGGGGGTGTTTTAAAGTTTCGGTCAATCCTACTATTCATTAGTAAAAGAGTATCCCAAGAGTTGGCTGTGGGTGGTGATGACTAGCTTTCTTCCATTTAGTCTTACACTGCTAAATTGGGAAAGCTAGAGCAGCTAGCCCTCGATTAACTTTGCGCGAAATTCTAAACAAACCAAACAATATGTATTAAACATTGTGACTGTAGAAATTAGTGCTTTTTTGATACAACTATCCATCAAAATGAATAATTTAATATAATTATATAAAATAAAAATTGCTGATCTTGATTTAGATATTATCGATTTGTATGTGTAGAAATCTTGAATACGAGATAATATAACATTTTTGTCGTGTAAAAATACACATTTCTTCCAGCGATGTTTATATTTTTTATTAAGTTTTAAGTAGGCATTACATTTTTTTAAATATCAACAATGTTGAATAATTTTAAAGTTGGTGGCGCTAAATGCGGAAGAGGTTGTAACTTCAGTATAGCTTTTCGATTGTAATTACAGTGGTAAAAATAGTCATTTAAAAATGAGTTTAAGTACTTTACACGTGTATTGTAAAGTACTAGGTGTGTTGTTTAACATGAAATAAAAATATTATTTATCACGGTTTTGAAAATGTATGGGCCTGTTTGTAACAATTCTAATGGGTTTTAAGAAATGTGTAAACTCACTAGTAATAAAAATAATAATATTAGTAATACAATTTATAGTTCTAATACTTTAATGCTAATAGTGTTAGTAATAGTTATAATACAACAGCAGCATATCCCAAAGTATTTTCACTCTGCTTTTAAAATTAAAATTCATTGCTATTAACATCAGTTGAATAAGCATTTCAGGTGCAGTATTACTAGTAATAGTAATAATAGTAAGTTATAAAGTTTAATCACATTGATAGGTGATAAGTTTATCACATTTAACAGCTCGTGTTTTGAATCCCAGTAAACCCTGACTAAGTTGTAATGTAATTCAGTAATACCAGTGGTAACAATGTTTCGGTGGGTTAATTAAACCATAAGTTGGTCTTAGTTATGATTTTACAAAGTTTTACCAAGTTTTATTAGTTCTAATATTATCTAAAGTAACAAAAGCATATAAAACTTTAAAGGTTTTATAAAGCTAAAGAAGATTCAAGGACTGAATGTTCTATTGTTTAGTATTTATGTTATTTGGATTTCTGTTTTATTTATCTCTTTTATATTCTGTTTTTTTTAATTGAAGAATAAATTACTACTGTAAAACAGTAAATTATGAAGTTGGTTAGCATTTTTATAATTAACATATTCTCTCAGCTTCATCATAGAATAATGTCAATGTTTTTTAATGACAATAAATAGAAATATATGATGTTGGTGTAATCAATGTATTATCAAAGTAATATTGTGCATTTTTCACAAATCTTTGATATTTATCTTCCATAACAGTGTTAAAATTATTCTAATCAAAATTATAGTTTATATACCCATGTTTTATCTGTATTTGTTATATTTTGAAAGCCTTCTATCATCTACGTTTCCAACGTATATAGTTTATATACCCATGTTTTATCTGTATTTGTTATATTTTGAAAGCCTTCTATCTATGTTTCCAACGTATATAGTTTATATACCCATGTTTTATCTGTATTTGTTATATTTTGAAAGCCTTCTATCATCTACGTTTCCAACCCATCAAATATCCATATCTGTTTGTAAAGCAGTAGCTTTCTCTAGCTCTTCTTTTCTCAGAGATTTTAGCTTTTCCTAACATGAACTATACATCTGAGAACTAATGGCTATTTTTTCTACCCTTTTCTACAATTTATTGTTCTGCTTATAATTAGGAACCCATTAGTGAACATGATAGTCTAAATGCAGCTCAACAAATGACAATAAAGTATTAACTTTTATTGTTTCTGTAGGAACAAAACCCTGCTTACCACACCATTTTACTTTATTTTTTTACTTTTTACATGATGTTTGGCTCAGATAGCCTAGTTGCTTTACACCATAAAACACAAAACCAACCAACCAACCTTAAAAAATGATCTCACAGGTGCAACAAATCCATCATGTTTTTTGTTCTAAACAAATCTCAAACCTTTACATTTAAGCCTTAAATCCTGTTAAGTAATTCATTCTTGCACATAGTTTGAAGAAACACTATCAAAAAGTACACATTGTTTTTATCCCTAAATGTGAGGAGTTCTTTGTATTTAATAAGTAGTTATTTTTACTTGTATCAACTTCCACAACAGTTGCTTCCACATGCTCTATAAAATAATTTTCCTTTATGTTATCAACTAAACAAACAGCAAATTTTATAATGTTTTTTGCTTTAACACCTGGAAAGCACATTTTCATCCAATCCTTCAAAAACATGTTTATTTGTATATTTAATGAGAGTTCTCCACTATGTTCATCTCTTGATCATCTCAATCTTCAAGCAACCAAAAGTTCATATCTGTTACAAGACTTGGATTTTAATGTAAACTTGCATTTATAACCTTAACTTTTTTACAACTGTGCACTTATTGTTTAATTAGGAATTGATTGTATAACAATGTATGCTGTGAAATTAGGTTTAATATTTATTTTTTAAATTAAAATATATTTTATTTTTTCCATGTATCTTTATAAATAGCATTATTTATTGATTAATGGATTTTAATTTTTAAAATTGATTGTATGACAAAATTAATAACATATCAAAATGAACATTTAATATAATAACAGTTGTACAAGGTTAATAAATTTTAGGGAATAATATTGATGTACACCCTTGTGCAAATTAATTGAAACAAATGGTTGTTTTACAATATTTTCAGAGTGGCAGCCATTATAGGCTTGCTGAACCTGCTGATTTCCTTTAATAGTCATTTTTTCATACAGATGGCGTCATTAGCTGGGTTTGGGTTTTGTAGTATGGTTGATCTATTTTTGGGATATATGGCAAAATTTTGAGAAATATTACGCCATTCAAAATTGCATTAGATTTTTCTCAAAAATGAGGCTATTTGTTTTACTGCTAATCATTCATCTTTCAGCTGTTATACACAATGGATGTGACTCCTAGAAAGTGTACAAGGATTGTGACACTGCGTGAGCACACCAGCATGACTTACAGGGAAATTGTGGACATTGTTGATGTTAGCCTATCAAAACGTAAAGGAAGATGTGGCCAGAAAAGGAAAACAATGCCAAGAGATGATGCATACATGGTTAGGGAGAGTGTGAAAGATCCATGGAAGACAAGTGATGCCATAAAAAGAGATTTGGAGATCAAAGGAATAAAAGTCAGCTTTTCAATGGTTCATCATAGGCTTCTTGATGTCTGTTGAAGGGCAAGGAGACCAGTTGGAAAACAACTTCTTACCAATGAAATGAAGAAAAAACAGTATCAATGGTGTCTGAAATACAAGAACTGGATGCAAGAACAATGGAGGAAGGTGTTATTCAGTAACGAGACTCATTTCTTCATAAAGGGTCAAAGATGTTTGCATGTTTGCAGATCTTCAGGTGAGAAACTTTGAGAATCTCGCATCAGTCAGTTTATAAAACATCCCTTGAAGAAGATGTTTTGGGGCTTTTTCAGCTACTTTGGCATCGAAGGCTTACATATCATAGAAGGTATGATGCGAGGACCACAGTACATTGAAGTTTTGCAGAGAAGGGCCGTTCGAGAATTGAAATAGAGATTTCCAGATGGATCTGGCATTTTTCATCAAGATCAGGCTCTGTGCCACACATCTTAACTTGTGAAGAATTTTATGACTACAATGCGAATAAAGGTGCTGGACTGGCCATGAAACTTTTTGGACTTAAATCCTATTGAAAATCTTTGGGTGATTTGTAAAGAATGACTTCAGGGAAAAGACTGTACTGCAAAAGATAAGTTAATTGAGGTGTGGTACCACGATCCATAAATTAGTAAAGATTATAGTCAACTCGTGGACTCGATGTTAAAGCAGATTAATGATTTTTTGAAAAATAAAGGTGTTCATATCATGTATTAATTTGTGAGTAATTTCTGTACTCTCAGAAATAAAATGCAAAAAATTGAAAAAAATCATAATTTTCTGTCTTGTTTCAATTAATTTGTACAAGGGTGTATCTTAAGTGCACATATGAACCTTTTCTCATTAATATGCTTTAGTATATTTTCCTTAAGCTAATTTCTGTTGTTTTTTTAATAAAAATTTAATTTTTATATGAATTTAAGATTTATACAAGTATTAAATGTGTAGAGTTAATGCAGAAATTGTTTAATCCTATTCTCCAGAATTGTGCATAACTTTAATTTTTTTGTTTTAAGTTAGATCAACAAATTTCTAGAGTTTGGGATATATTGCTTATTGAAATTATAAAATTAGTAAAGAAAATTTTGGAATTGAAGTGTAATATATGTCTGTATCTTTATGTATGGTACAAGTTTTAATGTAGTCATTTCACACTTAATTTCTTTACTTTTCAGATGTTTTTACTTCTGTTTGTAGAAGGGAAGCTGGGGCCTATTCCATGGTTTAAAATTACTCTGACATAAAATTATTGTAAACATGCACTACCTGAAGTCACCACTTGCTGTGCTTAACTTTGTTTCAGGAGGACATGAGAAGGCTTTAAAACAGGCTTTCTACAGTACAGCTGCAATTCTCTTTGTCATATTTGCCTTTACCGCTGCTGTTCAGGTATATTTTGTTTTCGAGCCTTTCATAGAGCCACTATTATGGGCTGTATTGTTTGGTTCATTTCTCCATCCATTCAAACAGAAATTAACTGTGTCGTTTAGAGGATGGCTTAAGGGACTACGTCAGGATGGAGCTCCTCTTTCTCTTGGTTTGGTCATTTGCCCTTTTAAAATCATTGATAGTATATCAGAAGGCATTGGATATTTTCTTTTGCAGTATGTTAAAGTGTTTTTAGGGCTCAGCATTGGTCTTCCATTACTCTGTTTTATTTATGGCTTGCTTCCTGAAACATTTTCCAGTGATTTATGTGTTGGGATAGTTTTGCTTTTTCAGTGTGCTTCAGATGTCTTGGAATTCTTTAGCAGAGCTGGCGTATTGGTGAGTAAAAACAAAAATTCTTTTTAATGTCATGTTTTTAATATCAAAAGATGGTATTTTAAAAAAAATTATACCATTCAATTAGAATTAGTTTGATTTTCAGTATAGATTTTTTTTGTCTGTATAAAACTGTCTAAAATTCAGTCTCCTATGAATATTTATTCTGCTTTTGTACATTTTCTTTGATATTTTGCATCTAATAATTAAATTTGTATTGTAGATATGGACATTAGTAATTGGCTATATTCTTGTGATGATGTGGTGCACACCTCAATCTCAACATGTACTTCCTCTGATGTCTCTCTTTGTTTGGGTCATGGTAATTTTTCACTTTGCAACAATTGCTGGTCCATTACGTGTTCCTGTTTCTTTCATTCTCTTGATCTTGCTACTTGTGGGCTTTGTCACTGAAGTTAAAGAGAATTGGAAACAGAAAAAAGGTAAAACAATATTTATTGCTTTGAATTCTTTCCAGTATATTTTTTGATATGATAATTGTACAGTAACTTGTGATCTTTGGTGATAATTTTTGGTATCCAATGATCTTCAAACACTTATTAATGTCAGAAAATTTGTGTTTTCATATTGCTATATTGATTAACATGTTAGTATCATTAATTTAGTGATGACTAAACCTGTTTGTCATAGTTGTATTGACTCTTAGCAGTATTATTTTTTAAAACATTATTTTTTGTATCTCAGTCACATTTTATACCCAGACATGTAACTTGTGATATAAATCAGTTTTCACAAGCATATTTTATGGATCATTACATATAGAAGAATCTCGATCTCAGTCATCAAGTGTGGGTACTTTGAAAACAGAATGTTTGACTGGAACACGCATATCAGCTGAAGAGAGAGAACCACTGTTGGTATGGTTATAAAATCTATTGTTGTTCTAACAGAACCGTTGTTGGTATGGTTATAAAATCTAATATTGTTCTAACAGAACCGTCGTTGGTATGGTTATAAAATCTAATGTTGTTCTAACAGAACTGTTGTTGGTATGGTTATAAAATCTAATGTTGTTCTAACAGAACTGTTGTCAGTATGGTTATAAAATCTAATGTTGTTCTAACAGAACTGTTGTCAGTATGGTTGTAAAATCTAATGGTGTTCTAATATACTGATATTTTGATTATTAAGTATAATTGTGTGTTCAATGAATGATTGCATTATATACAAGATTACTGTACAGTTATGATTTGCATGCTCTATCATTTCATTACTCTTACAAACTTATTTTATTACCATTGCTTAGTTATCAGTTTCCATGTAATTGTTTAGAAACAAATGAAATTTTTCATAGTACTAGACTACATTGTATAGATTTATAGTTAAGGGGTTGAAAGAAACAGATATTCATACAACACAGAAATTCACAGCTATTTTGCTCAATGGTCTTATTACTATTATATACAGCATGTTATATCATATCTTTATTTATAAGAGAATATTAATGAACCCTATCCCTTTGAACCTTGTCAGCATTTGATATATGAATTTGTATAGGTACACAGCTACACAGAAAAATACATGTTGGACATCTAAGAACAATTGTAATGTATCCAGTAAGATGCACTCACCAGATTTTTAGAGATGTGAATTAGCTGCTTGATACCATTGTTTTGTGAAGCTATATAAGAACAAAGAACTTTATAAAAGAAAAAAAATTGCAGTAGAATTTTTAATTTCAATAATTTACAAATACACACTGAGAAAATTATTTGCACTCGTACTGGTGTGTAACGACACCTTTTTAGTCTGTTCAACTTAATCTGTATAAGTCTTGCAACTCTTTTGTATAAATATACTAATAATTGTTTAACACATTGGCAAATGTTTAGTTTAAAAACTTAAAACATGAAGATAGTCTGAGAACTTAAGGTAAAAATGATGAGGAATTGGCCTTTAAGATCTCTAACTTTCCAAAGTTTAGATTTTTTCTTTTAGCATTGAAAATTGTTTCATGGCATATAAACTTCATGACTACATGTTCTTTACTTTCAGTCAACATTGACGTTCTTGTTCTAACTTTCAAACTAATGAACATGTATTGACTTTGATATGTACTGAAACAAAAACATGCATGTATAATATTAAATTAGTGTCATAAAGCAGCACATTAAAAACCTATGAACGTTTTTGTATTTCAATCAGTGATGTCGAGAAACCCACTTGTTGAGAATTTTATATGCAAAAACGGCTCGTTTTGGGTTCAGAAAATATTTTAAATAGAAGAGCGAACAACGTTTCGACCTTCTTCGGTCATCGTCAGGTTCACAAAGAAAGAGGTAACTGACCGGAAGCTGACCACATGTTTGGAAGGGGTTGTATAACTGAGTGTCGCAATGTAGAGGGCGCGGTTAGATGTTTGAATATATAATAATCTATAATATTAATATAGGTATAATGGTGTTCCTTTATATTGGTTTATTTTGGGTTTAAGTTGTTGTATAAGTAAGGCTTCTTTAATTTTTCGTTTGTTTATGTTTGTTTCTTTATTTAGTATTTTAGTGTTTTCTATGGTTATGTTGTGTCCATTTGACTTGCAGTGTTCGAAAACGTGTGAAGGTGACTTTTTATGTTCTTTGAATCTGGTATCCATTTTTCTACTTGTTTCTCCAATATAGAAGTCGTGGCAGTTATCACATTGTATTTTATAAATAACGTTGGTGTGGTGTTTGTCAGTGTAGTTCTTACATAGTATAGACCTCAGTTTCGTGCCTGGTTTTTGAATAAATTTAGTGTTAACTGGAATGTTATATTTTGTTACTAGTTTTTGCCAAATGTTGGTTATTTGTTTGCTGATGTCAGGAATATATGGTATACAGCAGTATATGGTTTCGTGATTTTTTGATTCGTGAGATATATTTACTTTTGTTGGTTGATTTTGCTTTCTGTCTAGGTGTGTGCGTATAATGTTTTCTACGGTTTGTGGAGGAAACTTATCGATGTTGATGAAGTATTGTTTTATTTTGTCTAATTCATAGTTAATTTTATCTGGTGAGCACAGTTTTTTGGCTGTGTTTATCTGGTTTCTTAGTATGTTGAGTTTTTGTTTTGTTTCATGTGCTGAGTCCCAAGGAATGTATAGTCCAGTATGGGAGTTTTTTTGGTGGATTTCTGTTTTGAATTGTGTGTTGGTTCTTATAATTTTGAGGTTAAGAAATGATATTTGATTGCTTTCTTACTGTTCACATGTGAAGTTAATGTTGGGATGTATAGAGTTAATGTGAGTGAAAAAATTAAGCATGTGTTCTGTAGATTTGAATCCCGCAACCGTGTCATCTACATATCTGTACCAGTATAGTGGTGGATGTAATGCAGTATTAATTGCTTGTGTTTCAATTTGTGTCATAAAAATATTGGCTAGAACTGGTGATACTGGATTGCCCATGCTTAGGCCATTTATTTGTATATAGTTTTGGTTGTTGAACATGAAGTTTTTCTTTATTGTGGTGAATTCTGTGAGGGTTGCTAACTGGTTACTGGGAATGTCTATAATCGGGTTAGGGTCTCGAATATAGAGTTCTAAGGCTATCTTGCAGGCTTCTGTTGTTGGAACTTCTGTGAAGAGGGATATAACATCGAAACTGGCCATTAAGGCTTTATGATTAAGTTGATTTAAATTAGACTTGAAATTAAAAGAGTCTTTGATGAATGAGCTGGCTGATGTTGCATATTTGGAGAATGCCCATGCTATGTATTTACCAAGATTGTAATTAAACAATTCATATGTTGACATTATTGGTCGTAATGGACAATCTGGTTTATGAGGTTTGGGGATGCCATATATTTGCGGTGTGCGTGAGTCGGTTTTACGTAGGTAGGAATAAAGTGTTTGTGAAATTGTGTTGGCTTTTTTCATTTGTAGTAGTAATTTGTTTAGTTGCGTCTCATGTGTCTTTGTTGGATTTGTGTGTATTGGTTTAAATTTGTTTGTCTCTGATAGGATGTTATTCATTTTTTGTATGTATTCATTCGTGTTCATTATTACTATAGCGTTACCTTTATCTGCTTTTAGAATTTTTATGTTTATGTCTTGTTTTAGGTTTTTAATGGAATTAATGTCTCTTTTTGTAAGGTTGTTATTATTATATATTCAAATATTTAACCACGCCCTCTACATTGCAACACTCAGTTATACAACCCCTTCCAAACATGTGGTCAGCTTCCGGTCAGTTACCTCTTTCTTTGTGAACCTGACGATGACCGAAGAAGGTCGAAACGTTGTTCGCTCTTCTATTTAAAATATTTTCTGAACCCAAAACGAGCCGTTTTTGCATATAAAAAAAAAGTTTTTGTATTTGTATTATCTTATTTTAACACTGTTATTTGTAATGTGGGCAAATTGAACTTGTTGGATACACAAGACTGTTTAGTTTAGAAGATATAATTTTCATTTATTTAGTGGTTTAATATATAATTATTTGCTTTTCGTAATGAGAGTGTTAAAAGTTGCTTATTTAAAAAGCAACTGTTATGACCAGTTTTGTTACATTACTCTGCTTGGGTCATAAATTGTGTATGTAGTTTAATTGTTCTCGGCTTTTGTAATGTTGATGCCATCTTACTTGAGACTTCAAAGTGTTTCTCATTATGTTTAGTGTTATTACTTAGAGGGATAGATATTTTTAGCTTTTTCTGTCATTCTATAAATACCAACAGAAATAGAGCATAAATTGAGAAGTTAAGTTAGTTAAGGGGAAAGTAAGACAAAGTTGAGTGAGGTATATATATAACTAGACTATGATTGTAATGTATTGAGAGATATAGATCTAAACCACGATTGTCAGTTTAGATATAATGACAGTTTCTAAAGTGAAAGTTTTACAGTTCGTATTATAAAAACAAATATAAGGAAAAATAATTTTTTAGTTGGGCTCTAAAGTAACTGAACTAGCCTGTGTGGATTTTGGATGTACAAGAGAATTGTTCAAAGCTCTGAATACAATTGTAATAATTTACAGAGTAACAAAGTGATTCTGGCACTGGTTGTATTGTGATAACAGAGATAGAGGATAAATAATGTTTCTCAGCAAAGGGTATTCTGAAGTAACTGAACCTACCTCTTTGAACTTTGATAAAAAAAAAAAAGACAATTATTTATTAAAGCTCTAGATTTAATGGTGGTAAACAATTATGTAATGAATGTTTTGAATACATTATTTTAAAACAACTGATTGTGTTTCTGCCCATTCATTGTTGAAATTTATTGTCAACAATTAGCAAAAACTAAATGTAAAGGAGCAGGACACAAAAATCTGACAAGACTATTGTTATTTGATCATAAAATACAATGCATGTGCTATTTTGGATTTTATCAAATAATATCACAAAAGTAATGCATTGTATCATACTTATGCTGTTGTTAGTCAGAAAAGTGATATATGCATTTGTTTGAAATATATGTGAATTTTTAAATTCTCTTAATGTAGTAATCTATAATCAACTAAATATTTCTTTTCTCAGATCTCTGTTTTCTCTGGAAGGGGTAATGTTTGTATATCTTATTTTGTTTTCTAGTTTAAAGAATCTGAATCACCTCTTCATCAAAATGTACACGTAGAACCCGGTACACCAGAACAGTTGGCAAAAAATGTTACCAAACCGACTTCTCTCTTTTTATTGGCACCAAAGAAAAGTACAAAAGAAAGAGAGCTGAAAGAAAAGCAAAAATTAAGCAATTTATATTTGTATAGACTTGTGTGTGTCTGTATTCTAACTGAATTCTGGTTAAATTTATGGCTTTTAAACATTCTCTCTTTGCCTGTGATTTACCTCATGGTGAAGAAGTTAGGTGAGTTGAACAAGCATTACTGAAGTTACATTTATACTTTTAAATTAAAATGCAAAGAAACTTAAATTTTATTTGTGTGTGTTCTTTAGAAGATCACATTTTGACCTTTGGCATCATTTTTGAAGAGACCTTAAGGAGAGTGTTCATGGCTTCAGCAAAGCTTTTTCTATCATAAAATTTTACAATTATAGTAGTTTTGAAATTGGATGAATATTTGAAGGAACTTTAAACCTTCCATATTTATTCAGGATGGGTTCAACTTAGAGAAATGACATCTTGGTATGGTCAGTCCCTAACTTCTTTATAGCACCAAAATTTATTCATGAAGAATTATGCCAGTGTTTTTGAATTGTGGATGTGAACTAGTTTTGTATGTGTGCAATAGAATAACAATCATCTGAAAAAGTATCTGAACAGTAAAGGATAGTTTTGTGTATTTTGTTACTCTTTGCATAGGTCATGAAATCTGTTGAATAATATAAACTGATAAGTGAAAAGAGATTTCTAGATCTGGAATTGAAACTGGCCTTCTTAGCCAGAAATCATACAATTAGTGGCTTGATTTTCCACAACCGAACCAAATATTATAGAAATATAACTGGATTTACTCTTGGGTGAGAGAATTTAAATGAATATTGACAGGGAAGGCTTGAACTTTGGTAGCTCATGAGTAGAGCACTGACTTTGTCAGAGATCCTGTGTTAAATCCCTGGTCCTGGAGTCTATTCACATATGAGGTGTTTCAATTAACTCTTTTTCTATTGGCTCAGTACGATATACATGAGTTTGTCTACATATTTTCACATGTTAAGTATATTTGTACTATAACTTTGGATATAGCATGTGCATCTTTACAAAATTTGGTATACTTTTAGTGAGGATTGCAAGTTACACAAAAACTAAGATTTTTTAATAAAATATTTTTATTAAAGATTTCTTTGTGAATATAGGCTCTTTTAATGCTACTCTGAGGACAAAGTTATTTTGTTATGAATAAGAAAGCTATTATTTGTCCAAAAAATCTAAAATATTATTTGTGTAATTTTTAAAACCACCTAAAAACATTTCATATGTTTGTTTTCAGTCAGACTTTATATATTGTTATTTTTTCTAACTGTGTATGGTCTGCTACTTAAACGACCTCATAAATATAAAGAATTAGTAAATATCAATTATGCTTTTTTTGTGCTAGAATGACTACATAATATAACACAAAAATATTAGTGTTTAGTCTAAGTAGCTTAAATTTCTCAATGCTATATATTTATTATATTGACCTCACAGTAATCTAGCCAATATTACATAACTTTCATTGACATGGTGCATGTGCACTCGTGTAATGTGGCTATTAATATAAAACTGATATTTAGACTTCCCCGTCTTGGATGTGTTTTAATGGACTAGGATTTTGTAATATACAATCACATTTCAATTATTAAACATCATATCTGTGTATATAGATTATTACTATTTAGAAATAAATTTTTAAACTTATTTTTTTCAAATATAGAACAATAAATAAAGAAGTAAAATGAACAATTCTCTTCTCACTTCAGCCTTTGAAGTTCATTGCTGCTGGACATGTGCCTTTTAAAATTTCATACATAGAGGTTATCAAACAAAATTTTCTTTTAGGTTTTATACATCTATGCAGTTAAATAACCAAAATATTATAAATAACTTCCGATGCCATAGAATTCTACTAATTTTTTAAGCACAGTGAATAATTCATTCAGATTTTAAAACAAAATATGAAACTGAACAGACTAAATGCACAATCTACCTTCATGAAATTTTGGTTTGAAAGAATGTCAGCTTTTTTCACAAATTAAAGTGGCTGAGAAAACCACAAAGGGGGCATTCTAAGCTGTTGATTGGTTATTCACATGTCATATACTGTAGTAAGAGTGTATAAGGGACCATTTCAAACAATGGAAAGAGTTGAATGGGGCCATTGTGTTTCAGTACATAAGTCATATCTCAGCAAAATAAAAAGATATGAGGTTCTTATTTTATATTTTAGCTTCTAAGTATTAGTAACTTGAGTTCCTAATTTGTATAAAACTATAGACTTAGTATTTTGACATTACAAACAGCTAATTTTAAACAGTGCTGCATTCAACATACCATGTGATTCACTAAAATCTATAGTTAGGTGTTTTATTTTAATAAAGCCATTAACTCACATATAACAAAGTGTGAATTATTTACAACTTGATTCCAGACTTACTGAAATAGAATCATAAAGTAATAGTTCAGTATAATTTGAATGCAAGTGAACAAGCAATGATGGCATGACATTTGATCTGTGATCCATTGTGAAAGGGTTAAAATATTTAACATTAATTATTACAATAATGATTTATAACCTATGGAATCAATGTGCAGATAGATTACAAAACATTTCTTAACACATAGGGTATCAAAGTTGATACACATATTACTAAATTTTTGACTACTTGTTGCTTTTAAGTGTATAATAAAAATTGTAAATTGGTACAAGTGTATCCACACATCCACACATTTGTTGTAATGGTTGTGACAGAAAGTTATCAGTTTGATAGGCTTTAATCTATAAATACAGAACAAAAATAATCTTTATTGTGCTGCATGGAGAACAGTGTCGTACATTGTCATTTGTACACTTAGTGTCTCCATCATGAAGCATCTAAAGGGAGATTAATAATACCCGTATCTTATTATTCATACATTAAATGTAGATATCTACTATAATATATGACTTATGATTTTTTGTTTTTCTAAAATAAATCATATTTTACTCTTCCTATACAAGATTTATCAAAACTAATGAGATTTGTTTGTTTCAACTTTCTCACAAAGCTGCACTAGGGCTATCTGAACTAACTGTCCCTAATTTAGCAGTAAAAGACTAGAGGGAAATCAACTGGTCATTGCTACCAACTGCCGTTTCTTGGGCTACTTTTTCAATGACAAATATTGGGATTGACCATTACTTATAATTCTTATAATGTTAAAAAGGCGAGCATGTTTGGTGGGATAAAGATTTGAACCCATGATTGTGATATAAGTATGTTAATCATCTGGTCATGCTGGGATAATGCAGAATTTAGGTGATCCTTTGAGACACATTAAGCTATGGAGTAAAACAGAATTTAGGTGGATCTGAGAAATGCCTTGAGCTGTGAAATAAATCACAATTCAGGAGACTCTGAGAGACCTTAAGCTTATTACTTGTGTTTTTTGGTTTTAGATTAATGTACATAAAATATTTAAGATGATTTTTCTACCAACCAGAAATTTCTTGCGTGTTGTACATTTTTCATGTAACATTTAAGCAATTTAGTGATTATTCAGTGTTTAGTTCAGAAATATACTCTTTTTTTAAATATGGAGTTTATTTGAGACCCATTACAGAAAATTCTCTTTTTATTTGTCCAACTTTTCTCAAAGCTTACAGGCTGAAAGAAGATTAAGCTTAACAGTTTTTGTAAAAGATTTCTGCTTCATATAAAATGTTGGTTTATTGCATACTGATCTGAATCATTCACTTGGCCTAATAATGAGTTTAATAAGAATGTTGTTCTATATGCATACAAGTAAAAAGTAATTTATTGCATGACATCTACTCTTTAAATAAACTACTAATGAATTAAGTAATATAGATAGTTTTATAAATGACAACCACACTTTTTTTATGTCTGAATGATAGTTTAAATTGATGCTACATGCCTTAATGTGCACATATTCCAGTGACTTAAGACTCATCTTCAAAGTATTGTCAAATAAATTGTAGAGAAGCAGAGTACCTTTTACCAAAAAGAAATATTTGAGAAGATTATGATACTGGTTGATTTTTCTTCTGTGGATCAGCAGTCAGGTTTTAATTTTTTTTTTACTTAAAAATAAAGAATCATGGATGAAAAACGTGAAATTTCTGTAATATGTTTCTTATCTGGAAAACTTTAATTTCCAACCAAATTATGCTGAGAGGAAAACACTTTGTTTGGGCTTGAATATTGTATTTTAAGGACTTTTTTTGTGGACTTGGTTTTTATAGTATTGATTAATTACAACTGTAGGTTGTCGCTTTGGATTGTTCAACTTTATTAAAGAAAATATGTTTGTTGGTTGGGAAGTGGGGATGAGGTGGTGCCAGAGTAGGAAGGAAGCTCTTGTACCTACTCCTGTTCGAGGTTTGGCAAAGATACTGGCTCGAGGTGACCGAATGGTAATTGATTTGATTATTCCACATGTGCATCGGTTAAGTTAAGTGTCTTACATGCCATCAGTAAAAATATATGAATATCTCAAAAAATTCCTTTTTTATTTAAAAGAATTAAGTAAAACACTATGATCTGAAACAGAAATTCAGTAAAGTCAGTAATTCTTCACAAGATATGTTTTAAGAAACTTAAAATATTTATAAAAGGCAAAAAAATATTTAAAATATCTTATTGCCCTTCTTAAAATATAGACTTAACAAAGAGTGAAACTGAAACTGTTAGCTAATCCAAAACAAGATAAGTATAGACTTTTATCTTCTTCAGACAGTAGTGATTTTTTCACCTTTAGGTTTTTAGCTTGATTAAATATGTGAATAATTATAAACTAATTTAAAAATTATGGAACTTTTAGAACTTCCAACTGTGTGCACCTAACTAATGTTGAATGTTTTAAGTAAACATTATTTTTGGTGATGATACATCAAGATATTTATTGATCAAAACCACACACATGTATGATACTGTAGCTGTGGAATTTAACTAACAAACCTTCATCTGGAAACTATTGGGAAGATGTCAGACACTTACCAAATTCTTTTCTGATTAAATAATTATTATTTAAAATCCAATTTAAAAGTGAAAATTCCATTTACAATAAATTCTTAGTTAACCTAATTTCGATGTGAATTTAAATATCTTATTCCATGATTGTGTTTTCTTACCAATTGAATTAGGCCAGAAATGTTTCATCATAGAAGGAAAGCATTATTACAAAATGTTTGATGGTAAAATTCAAAATGAAAGTTAGAAGTAGTGGTTTATCAAAATTATTTCAGTAAAATTTGGTGTTCTAAATATTTTGAAAGTAGAAGTAGATAAAAACTTGTATTTTTGAATTCTCAGGTAATAGATATTTTGGAAAACTCCATCGATACTTTTACCAGTACTAGTGTTATACTAGTTGTTCTCGTTTTGGCAACCACTGGGACAATTTTCCTGTCTTTACAGGTAATATGGTTGTGTTGTAAGTTAATTATTTTGATGAAGAATAACTGGCAAACTTGTATAACAACAGAGATTACACTTTTGATTCTAATTGTTATGAACCTCATGGAAGTGAAACAAGTCTGTCATCATGGAATGTAGTTACTTTTCAAAGTGTTTTTTTAAGGGTTTCAAACAGCAGTACTTCTATAGTATGAAAATTATCACAGATTGATAAAACCTTTTGCCATTTCTCTATATTACATATTTGTAATTAAATAATTGTAATAAATAGTAATAAATCTGGTGTGTGTAACTACTTTGTAACCCAAATTCACTAGATTAATGTGTAGTAAATATTTATCAATTTTTATTTTCAGCATTTATTATTCACATTACAAACCATAAATCTAATTGTTTTTTGAAGTTAATTTTGTCTTTTTAAATGAATTATTTCTTGTTTGATGTATTTTTCTTAAATATTGTAATAAACAATAAATGTACAATATTCTCTGTATTTTAATTTCTAACACTGTATGCTTCAAATTTCTTAATTTGTTTTAAATGTATTATAAGTATTTTATTTCATAAAACACTAAAAAATTGAAAGAGTTTATTTAGCTACAAAGTATTGAGTATACAGAAATAAAATTACTTTTTGATGTAAATGAGAAGTTGTTGAATTAGTAAATTTGAAAAAAGGAAATATCGAGAATAAAAAAACAAAAAAAAAAGAGAAGCAAACACAATGACCAATTGTTATCTGTTAAATATTGACAAAAATAGAACAGGATCTGTGGAACTTGATCCTTGAATGAGATTCACTTTTGTTTATCAATATTGAAAAGAAACAAAAAGATCATAGTTTAAAAGTTGTAGAACTAACTTTAAAGGAGTAGTATGCATCTTACATGAAGGAAATACATTAAACTGGCTTTATACTAAGCAATGGTAGAAATTAATTTTTAAGATTTGTTATATCTTCATTTTATCAATATTAATCTTTTATTTCATACTTATTTGTTTTTGTTTTTTTAACTATACAAAGCTACAAAAGGACTATCTGTGCTAGCTATCCATAATTTAGAAGTGAAACAGTAGAGAGAAGGCAGTTAATCATCAACACCCACCACCAATTCAGGGGCTTCTCTTTTACCAACAAATAGTGGGATTAACCATCTCTTTATAATGCCTCTATGTCTGAAAGGGGCAAGCATTTTTGATGAGATATTTATTTAAACCCAAATCAGGTGCCCTAACCATTTGGCAATGTTAGGCCTTCAGAGTTATAGTTCTAATAACATGAGCATATGTAATTACTTTCTACCACTATGAAAGCCTTGCACACTTTCTGATTCTAAATTGTTTTATTTTTTATAACCACCTGAAGATTGAAAAACAAAAAATGGGTTCTTCCAGTCCATGGTTAGTCCAAAGTTCAGCAGGTACTAGCCTATGAATATGGCTTGGCACACATGCTTAAACTTTGTTTTCCTATGTTTTTTACATATATAGGCATCATATCTCTGGCATTGTCTCTTTTTTGTAGGATTCATAATTTCTTAGTGATAAAATCATGAGAATTCAATAACAAATTTTCAGTAAGATAAAATCAATTTTGTGATTTATAAACAGTTTGACATTTCAGTATCTACTTTAAATGCTGATTTTGATATTAATATTTGTCTTCTACAAATGTCTTGTCTACAGTTACTGAAAGTACTTTATCTTATAGAAACAAGCGTAGTTTAAAGCACGCTGATGTCCAGAAAACATGTACTAAGAACCTCCTATTTTTATGAAATAATGTGATTTCAAATGTAAAGTGATACAAAGTAGTCTGTCATGTGCCTAAAACAACCTTCAGAACAAACTGTGTATTATTAAGAGAAATGACAGTTTGCAGTTTTCTACTTATTGTAACTTGAACTGTGTCACTCCAAACTATCATGTATATTCAATGAGTGTGCTTTACTGGACCGTTATTCGACATATCGAATTTCAAGGTAATTCATTAAGAAATGTGCAATATATAAAATCTCCAGTTTTGATTGAATTTCTTCATTTTTACCTTGTACAGAAAGTATATTTGATAGAAAACATATTTAACTTTCATGGATTTAGATCTTTACAACCTACACTTAATTGTCAAATTTAGTCTAAATATAAGCCACGTATGCAGAATTCAACAAAATCTGCTTAATTTTGACAAATGTTTTGCATTTCCATCCAAAAATTTGATGAGTTAGTATGAAGTATGTACTACAGCTTCACCGAAGAGTAAATGTTGACTGTTTATAGTTTTTTTGTAATTCATATTAATGACAGATGATTTGGAGCTGCAAAACTATAGAGTGAAAGCACCTGGAGATACCTACATATTGGTTAGGCCAAGCAAACTGTATTAGCATTTTTAGTTCGTGTCTTCAAAAGAATCATATGGGTGCATTGCTTTTATTCATTACTTACTGCTAACTTTTAAGCACAGACTTCTTAAATTTTATGAATTTTTTAATTAATGACCATTTAGTATCATGCAATATTAACTTAAGCAGTTACCATAAAATAAGGATGCTTGGTACAGCTCTATCCAAGTGCATGCAGATGATGACGAAAAATCTAGTTTTCATAGTGTTGTTATAAAGGAAGCTGTTAACATTGCATACAATGTATATTACAGTATCTGGTTGATTGTATAAACTATAGGTCTGTTCCAAATAATCAGGTTGTGATCCTAAACCTAATGTTGGTTACTATCAAGTGTCACTTTCTTAATTGCTGTAGTTTCTTTTGACAAAGTGTCATTATATCTAATCAAAAACACCTTAGATATGAAAAAGAGAAAGTTGTGGCCAAAAATGAATCGAATATATAACTTAAAGGAACAAAGTCAAAATTGGTGGTGAAACTGGTAACTACATTTATAGCAGTGTTGAGAATTTCACAGTGTATATTAATTCGTTAGGTAGCGAGGTAACATTTTTTGTTGATCATGGACCTTGGTGGTGCATAACATATGTCTCATAAATGTCCAAATATTTTCCAACAATATGTAGTTTTGGTTAACAGTTTGTAAATCTGAGTAAGTTAAAAGCATTTTGTTATAAGAATAGGACTGAATTTCAACCCATTTTGATTTTGAAAACTTTGTTGTGGTAAAATTGTGGATACCTTAACTGCTAATTATAATTTTAGAAATGTTCCAGTGTTGTTAGAATTGTTTACGATAACAAAAGTCATTCTTGTGGTGTGATAAAGATGTTTTCTGTGATAAACTTATACTGTGAGTGTGCGATTAAAAACATTTTTGTTTTCAACAGATCTATGGTGAAAGCATGCATTTGATAGAAGTTACAAGTAATTTAATCAATAGAGTTATTGTACACAACCCAGAACTACAGCAGTTGTTGCCAGAAAAGCTGCAAGATGTTCAAGGAACATTAGACTCCATGGTGGGTAATGCCTATATTTATGGAAGAGAATGGATTGCTAACACGGTAAGGAAAGTACTGAAGCCTGTATGTTGTGTAAACTAGAATGTTGAAAAGAAAAAACCTAAACCTTTCCTTCCTTCTCTAGATCTTAGAGTTTATAGAATTTGTTGTGTATATTTGATTAAAATCTCTTGTTTGTTTTTTTTTGTTTTGTTTCTCTATTGATGTTTAATTTTTTTTCTCACTCAAATGGAAAAAAAAAATGCCTTGAAGAAATAATAAACCTACTTTGTGTTTTGTCTGGTAGGTGAAAGAATTTATTGACGAAAAAGATGAAACTAGAGCTGCCGTTGTTGAAGAACAGATTTTAGAAGTATGGGATCGCATTTACCACATGTGGATAACAAGAAATGCCACCAATGTTACCAGTTCTTTCTTATTTCATCATGGAATGTCATGGAATGATCTAGTAGATGGAATGAAAACATTAAACATAACCCTTTTAGTGAGCTATATCCAAGATAATATTGGCACCTTGCTGTCGGTGAGACATCTGATAAGTGTATTAAAAACCTTGTCAAATTTTATTATCTACATAATGATTAAATCTTTTTTGTTTGTAATTGTTTTTCGTTTTCCTTCAATTTTTAAAATCAATAAACTTGGACCAATTTTGTCTTGTAGGTAGCTTGAACAATTTTCACTCACAATTACTTCTAAGTTCAGTTGATCTATAATCAGAACCCAGTTGTCTTATCTGAAATAGATGCATGAAACTTACGTTTTATTTTTAGTAGTAATTGATCATGTAGTTTTAGTATTGGTAATAAAAACAACCCTACAACTCCAAACGCTTTTTAAAGGTGGACATTTCATCAGTTTGCCCCTGAACTAGAAAGATGTTCTTTTTTGAAGAATCGTCCCAGCATGATAAAATCTGTGGTTTGAATTGGAAGTAATGTTGGCAAGACTAATAAAAGGTCCAGCATAGCCAGATGGCTTGACTTGCAGTCTGAGGGTTGTGGGTTTGAATCCCTATTCCACCAAAAATGCTCATCCTTTTAGTTGTGGGGCATTATAATGTGGCAGTTAATCCAACTATTTTTTGGTAAAAGAGTAGCCTAATAGTTGGTAGTGGTGACTAGCTGCCTCATTTCTAGTCTTTCATTACTAAAGTAGGGGTGAGTAGTGCAGACAGCTCTTGTGTAGCTGTATGCAAAATTGAAAACAAGCCAAATTGAACAAGATAATGAAAGGTTGTAATCACACATCACATCAAGAGTTTGTTCCTATGAGATGGTGAGAGATACATATTTGGTACAACAAATGTAAAGAAATCAAACACAAAAATCATGTCCTGACATAATATATTACACACTAGAGATAACAATAAATGTAGAGGCATATATCAATTTAAAAACACTTGGAATTAGACAGATGCAATTGTCATAAATGTTGCCTAGGTCAGTGTTTAAAGTAATGTACACATTACAAAGTATTTAAAACAATACTGGATATTTGGAAGTTTTGCTGAATGCATTTACATTCCTAACTGTACTGATAGTAATATATTTGATTTGTTTTCTGGAGCATTAACACTAGCCTTCTTTCATAGCCTGAAATTTTAGGGTTACTGGATCAGTAGATAGCAAATGACACTGTAGCCTTGGAGTTTTCCTAAATGCATGCATTTGTTCAAGCAGGACACATTTTTTGGAGAAAAAATGGGCAGAATTTCTGAAGTCACAATCAAGAACCATAGATTGTCATTTTATAACATGTTAATCTTGTAATTTGATTTGTATTCTACTTTATGCAGTAATTCAAATAATTTATTAATTGTTTCATGCAATATTTTGTCCAGATTAATATTAACAAACAGTGTTTATCTTTAAATGATCACTTACTTCTCAGGCTTGATTACTAATTGGAATTGTAGTCACTATTGTTTGAACGTTTTTTTTAGATAAGGAAACAACTTATGAAGGTAAAACACTTGTGGAAACTAAAACTTTGTGATAATCCAGTCATGAAAATAGTTTGTTGACCTTTATTACAGAGTACAGTGTTATCATAAGACTTGCAAAATGTCATTTTAAAACAATGATTAAATTTTTTTCTTGGATATGAATAGTATCAGTGAAACAAAATGTTGAGTATCTGATGTAAGTTATGGCTTCAGGTAGTACTTCAAATTAGTAAAACTGTTATTTTTAAATGATTGTCAAAGGATAATTTTAAGTTAATTCTGTTTACATAAATTCTTGAAAGTCCTTGCTAATGTAATTTTGAAAATGATGTCAGTTTCCTAGTCCTATTAATAATTGCTGCAGAGAAAGTGAATAAGAATGTATTTATAAACTTAGGTACGGTATTGAAGTACATTCAAAGGTTATCTGTTGCTAAGAATCCCCCTCCACATTTTCACATGTGTAATGAAATTTGCCATTTGGTGGTTAGTTTGATAACACTTAACTGTTCTGCTTATTACAGTACACTGTACGCTGCATATTAAAGGGTTTATATCTTACTGTGAGAACTGTTTTTGTTAAGATTAAATATTTTTTTGATATTTGTGTACTGTTCTTGCCATGTTTAATGATAAGTATTTTAAGAAATTTGTGGGTCATAATGTGAATTCTTTTATCATAATAAATGGTGCAGTGAAAAAGATGTATTATCCAGTAATTTGAAATTGTTTGCATGAGTATTTTATATCAAATTTAATATTTTTTTCTAAACCTTAGAAGAAATTATCTAAACGTTCATCAGTAATAAAACACCATTGAAACTTAACAATACAAAAAAGTATTTTAAGGAAGAAATTATTCACACATAGTATTAATTGCATAATAAATTGTTTTAATATGGTACAAAGTTGATAATTAGGATGTATGGTACAATATGAATTCTTTAACATCAAAATCCGAGCATTTAATTTCTTGACAGGACAGCTCTTAGAAAAATTAAATGATACAGCATGATACAATCTGGCTTTTATGGAGAGTTATTGAGGTTAAAATATATTTGATACATTTTTACAATTGGTTAATTGTTTTCATGCTTGTCATGAGCAGAAAATACCAGTTATGATAGGAAACTGCTTGAGGTTATAGTAATGTGGAAGACTTGTGAAAACTGTATCAGTTAATATGGCATGTTTTGTGAAATTCAATTACCATTCTTCCTCTTAATAAAGAACATTTTATTATTATGGTGAATATGCTGGGAGTATAAAACATATGGAAAATTGACAAGTATGACAAATATTGAGAATAAACAAGTCAGTGCTGATAATTTATTACAAGGGAAAATGATTATATTTGATTATTATTATGTTTATTAAACAATTAAACCAAAGATGGGAACAATCTCATTCACTTTGTTAGCTTCTATTTAAATAGGACCCAGCATGGCTAGTTGGTGAAGGCAGTTGACTCATAATCTTAAGGTCATGAGTTTAAATTCCTGTTCCACCAAACATGCTCACTCTTTCAGCCATAGAGGCATTATAGTGTAATGGTTAGTCCCACTATTCATTGGTAAAAGAGTAGCCCAAGAGTTGGTTGTGGGTGTTGATGAATAGCTGCCATCCCTCTTACACTGCTAAATGAGGGACAACTAATGCAGATAGCCCTTGTGTAGGTTTGTGCAAAAACTCAAAACAAACAAACAAACAATTTAAGTAGTGAGTGTATCATGTTTATACACATGGAAATGTTTTGTATGGTACAATACTTGGAACTCTGCTGTTAACATAATTATTCTTTTTAAGCTGTGTAGACATTCTTGCTGCATGTATAGGGTCTTTAATATATCTTAATGTTTGTAAGATAGTGTATTATAGTATTCATTACTCTTAAGTAGCATATGTTTTCTAAACAAAAAAACGTTGTGAAAGGTTTTAATGTACAAGAGAGGTAAAATTTGATTCTTTCATGTCTTAACTAGTTTTTATAAATTAAACATGAGTATTTGTTTAGTTTTTAATGGTACTTGAACCTGTAGTGTTTTATTTCACTTACATTTTAAAGAGAAAATAACTCACTGAAATGTTTTGTGAAAGAAATGTTATAATTCAGGTGGTTTAATTATATTGTTGGTGAAACCTTTTTTAAAAATATCTAATTTTGTCCACATAAATGTAGGTTTTAGAGTCGGTGTGGGCTGTAGTGATTGGTAATCTTAGCCTGGCCTTTAGTACCTTGACTGTAATCTTGTCTCTAGTGTTTGGAGGAGGAACAGCTGTCCTTAATTTCTTTCTGGATTTTGTAAGTTTGAATCATTATTAACAGTTATGACTAAATCTAACAATGCTTGAAAGGTACCAGAAAACAATGAAATGATTCAGTGCTTTTTGTGTTTATCAAAATACTATTTCTTGAAGTAAGTTGCACATTAAATTAGCAAAGATATTTATGTGTGTGTACCTATTTTATATATAAAAATAATTATATTCTGAGTGTCTTCAAAATTTATAATGTAATTTTAAATACAAGTGAGGCAGATATTTTCAAGGTAGAGTCAAACTGGGCTAATGGCCTAGATGAACTGACTCAAAACACACTTTAATAAAAATTACTACAGACTGAATTGGAATAAAATTATATTAATTGTGCACACACACATTAAACAAAAATAGAATTTTGCAACTCTTTACTGCATTGTAACTAAAATTAAATATTAAGTACTTTATTAAAATTTAAAACACTTGACGTTTTTCTTTAGTTTCACTACCTACAAATTCTCCTACTTTCTTTTCTCTCTGAATTAACATGACATATGCATGCTTTCTCCTGCAGCCTGACTGAAGCATTATTCTTTACACCTGTGTCTTGACTTGTGTCACGGCCAGCTCAAGTAGATTAAATATTGCAACCCAAACCAGTCATTTATTTTGAGCCTGTATTTGCTCACCCACCTCTAATTTTGAAGTCAAAAATTTGCTTATTATAGTATTACTGCAGATAGAGTAATATAAATCAGAGGTAAAAATACTTTAACATTAAAAATTAATTGCATGATGATGTTGCTGTTGACCTAAATTTATTAATGATTTATTGTTAAGTGTTTTTATGACAGGATCATTTTGGAAATTTTTTTTATTAGTTGTAGAAATTGTGGAGAAGTATTTGGTAATAAATGACAATGAAAGCTCTGGTCATTTCAGTATTGGAATAATTTTTTTCATATTTTATGCGGCATATGGACTAGTGGCTAGCATGTTGGACTGCATGTGGGAAAATCCAAAGATTGGATCTCCAATATGCTATTAAATTAACAGCTTTGGTTTCACCTTTGAATGCATTATTAAAGAGTCTGTTCTCATGGGCAGCCATGTAGGTAACAAATGCTACTGATTGGTTTCTCTCCCTCTGGTTAGCAGTTTGAAATTGTATGTTAACTGCAGTCTCTAACCTAATCATGTATCCCACTAAATCTTTTCATTTCCTAGTGGTTTGTGTTAATTAAATATGAACATTTCTTCTACTAAATTCTATCTAATAACATGTTTAATTTTGTTAATTGAAAGATATGAATTACATGTGACTTAATGGCATAGATATTTAATAATCAGTGTGTAGTGTATCTGATTTAAAAAGAAAAGTTTTAATCTGAAATTAATGTAAAAAAAAATCATTCTGCCATTTTTAGGTTGTATTCTCAACAGCTTTGTTTTACTTGCTGTGTGCAAGTGGTACTCTATACAAGCCTGTAGAGGTTGTTAGCATGATACTGCCATCTGGTGGACCTGGTAATAAAGTAGGAGAAGTGGTGGAGCAGTCTATCAATGGTGTGTTTGCTGCTTCCTTCAAGATGGCTGCATTTTATGGCCTGTATACTTGGTTAATACACACCATTTTTGATGTCAATATAATTTATATTCCCTCTGGTAAGTGAGAAATGTTAATTTTTTATCTTAGTTATAAGTAGATATATATAACCATCAGCAGTTTTGTTGCTAGGTTCTACAGTTTAAGGAACCTGTGCCTCCTTGCATTAAAATTAACAGGTTATTATTACAATCCTACAAAACCTCAAAAAGTTTTGAAAACAAACTTTTCAGTAATTTAGAAGTATGTGGCACAAAAAAAAATATCAAATAATCTTACATGTGGTCATGATCAGTGTGTGTGGTGCCTCAGTTGTTTGCAATGGAGCCTAAGTTTTGTATATGCAATGGACAAATATTTAGCCTTGTTTTGGATCTAGTAGAATTCCATGCTGGTGGTCCTCTAGCTGACCAAGAATTATATGAATGTAGTCATGATTATGACATAAAACATGTATTGGAAAGACTTGTTTGTATTTTACTGGACAAATCTTTCTGACACACTTTTTATGTTATGATCTATGACTACATTTATTTCACTTATGGTTAGTTAGAGGACCACCAGCATGGGATTCTGTGAGATTCAAAAGAAAACTAAAAATATCTACTGCACTCTTGATGCAACATTCCTACAATTATTTGTAGGATTTGACTAAAATTTTCTCCTCATAACTATTGAAACTATTGTTTGTTGTTACTTATACTTTTATAATCTGAAATATTTTTTCAGTAGTTCTACTTAGGAAGGAGTAAATAGATATCAGTTTGAATATCCATCTCATAAATTCTGTTTATATTATTAAGTAGAACTATTGCTTAATTTTTTTATGTGGACTGAAACTAACAAATTATATTTAAACATTACTTATGACAATTTACAGGAAACAATAACTCAAACATTTTTTAAGTTGCATTTTGACAGACAATTAGCATGTTCTTATTAATTTTTGAATAAATTTAAAGAGCCAATCCTGAGAAACCTCACTCAAAAAGAACCAATTTGAAAATTTCAAAAATGTAAGCATATATATAGTTTCCCCATCATAACTTATTCCAAACTTTGCTTTCTCTTTCATATTTTGTGAGAATCAAGTGTCTTAATGCAAAATATAAAGTAATTTGGTTTAAAATTGTGAAAGGAGCTCAAATCTTAAATAAATTTAGATATGTAGGTACATGTAAGAGTTATTACCAAGGCAAAGAATGAAGAATAAACTTTAAAAAATAATTTTTTTGCTGAATTTATCTGCAGAAAAACGTATTAACAAGAAATAACTCTTCAAACACACAAGTCAACTTTAATACGTAATTTTATAAGGAATGTTTTTGTAAAAATGTTTTCTGGGGATAGAGGAAAAAACTTGTGCAACAAAATTATTTAAGTTTGGTATTAAATGTTTCTAGTTCTATAGCTCCATAATTTACATATTTTGATATTGATATTTATTTTATTTGGTAATCAAAATTAATTTTTAATTTTAGAATTACCAATTGGGTTTTCAATAAACTTTTCTTAATCTCTCTATGCACCATGTTACTGTGGGTGTTTCACTCCGTTATTTACAAGGTGCATAATAATAGTATATAAGGCACAAGAAAACTAATAGAAACATCATTAGTATTGCAGCTAAATGCAGTATTTCTTTTGTCTCCTTTGTATTTTACATAAGAGTAATTGCATGCAGTTTGTTATGTCAGTTTTATGTTGACTGTTGTAACATGTAACAATTTAATATTTCCCACTGTGATTAGATAATACAATAGTTATAAAGTTATATGCAGAGTTTGGGTAGTGTTTTTACAAAATCATGGTTAACAGTAGTTGGTCAATTCAGAACAGAGAAATTTTATTCTGTCAGTTAGCATTGGTAGTCAAATCATTACAGTAGTGATTAAAACAAGTTAAAAGTAGATACATATGAAAATAATATTGTAGTTAGAAATTATTTAATAAAAACAAGTTAAAAGTAGATGCATATGAAAATAATATTGTAGTTAGAAATTGTTTAATAAAAACTTTCTTGAAATAATTGTAAAGTCTATATCCTTCTTTCCAAGTTTTAGCTGCCATATTTGGTGCTGTTCCATTTCTGGGTGCTTACTGGGCTTGTCTGCCTGCAGTGTTAGAGCTGTGGTTAATTAATGGACAAGTCTTCCGAGCAGGTCTTATGTTTTTTGGCCAACTTGTACCTTCATCTTTTGTCGACAGTACTATTTACAGTGAAATTAAGGGGTTTGTACTTGAACCTTTTCCAGTGTTTAAGATTTATTTGTGATTATTTGTATAAAAATGTGTGTTGGAAGAGAACCAGTTCGTTTAAAAGGACTAATGGAATAACTATACTTGAAAAATAATGGTATGTATGTAACAATAAGCATTATTTTCTATTTTCTATTACCTTATGAAAATTGACAGAAAAGGATCATTTTATTTTGAGCAGGCATGTATGTATATTTTTATTATTTCTTAAGTGAAACTCTCCATTTAATCCTGATGGCTCCAAAACTTTTCTAACTCTTCATTGTAACTTAGTTTGAACATTTTCAATATCTGAATGTAGATTCTTTCAAATGGTTCTTTACATTTACATATCAATGACATTTTTCAAGTAAATTGTTCCATTTTAATCTGCAAGTTTCCCTCAGAATGGTTTGACTTCCTACTGTGAAACTGTTTTCTTTGTTTTCAATATTTCTTGCTCAAATCCTTACCACAGTTGTTACCAAACAATTCCATTGTGTTTTTACCAAGTAGTATTTCTAGATCTTTAATGAAATATACTTATGAGTTTAGTTCTGATGCTAAAATTTGTCAGTTTGAAAAACAATATATTCTGTTTTTTGGTTGATAACTGAAGAGATAAACTTTGTTTTTTGGATGTCACCATTTTTTCCCATGTTTAATAAATGACATTATTCCAGTTCTTTCTGTGATGTTTAATTTAAAACTAACCACTTTATTACTGCATTTGAAATCTTGTTATGTTAATGTAAGCATTATATAAATGATTGATACATAGCAGAAACCTGAAACTATAATTACTGGAAATACCTCATAAGAAAATGAAAGCAGTTTAACAAATGTTGCAAGAAATGTCATGTGCAAACAAAAAATAGATTATTATGAAACGTATAATTAGGCTATATTAAACAGTTTATGGATCAAGAGTTTCTTCTCTTCATATTACAAATCATTTAACCATGCTTGTTGAGTATAGAAGTGTAATTCAGGTTCACTTCCCTATATTGAGCTGAGTGTATAAAGTCTATTGTACAACTGCATGCTAAAAATAAAATAATTTCACTATTCTTTGATAAAATGTTCAACTTTTAGTAGATTGGCTTATGCACTCAAAGTAAAAATAAAAAACAAAACTGTTAAAATGTCCAAGTATTTTACACCTTGATACTTTTAATGTATTGCATAAGTTTAAGAATATTAGTTCTATGTAACTTAACCACATATGCTGAGGCAGAAGTCAGAATGCTCATGTCATGAATGTTACAGTTCAAAATTTCAACTAAACACCTTCATTATCACTGTATGTTAAAAACATTAGTATCAAAATACAGTTTATAAGTCCCATTTTTATATTAAAGTTTATATTTGAAAAGGAGATAAATAAATTCTCCAGTTTTGCTTCTGTGAATGACACAATGTCTCTGACTTCAATTTTACACTTTAGCTTTTCTTTGTTTCTGTTTATGAGATTCAAAATGTCCAATAATTAGATAGACTAATTATGGATATTGACAAGCGAGAATTTAAAATAAGTTCTCACCTCCTTTACTTTCTGAGATATCTAACTTTGTTACACCCACCACTGAAACTTTTCCTGCCTCTTCATGCTTTTGAAATTACTTAATTTTCTCAAACTTATTTGTCAGTGGTACATCTTTACAATAATTTATTTTATGGTAGAGAGAAAGCAGACAAGTTATAAAGTTTGACTGAGAATGTTTTAATATTTACTTAGAAGTACGAAGCCGTAAGATGAAAACAGTATTTTTTATTCTTGACATAAAAATCACCTTGCCTTCAGACTAGTCAAGAGTCTGTCAGATTGACTAAAGTTGGAAACTAATCGTTAGTAAAAGTATTGTATTTAAAATTTTGATTTTTTTGTGTATGTATATAACTTACCTGTAATGTTTACTAACAGCGTACCATAGTTTACAAAGATGCATTTAGTCCATGTGGAACTTAAAAGTTTATAATAAATATTAGTCTTCTAATGCAGACTTGACCATATACAGGTTAAAGTTGTGAAAATTTATTTTTCAATACTAAAATAATTATTGGTCATTTTTATAAATTAAGGAAAATGTTTAAATATTTAAAAAAACAACAACAACCAAGAATTGGTTGTGTGTGGTGTTGGCTAGCTGCCTCCCCTCTAATCTATCATTTCAAAATTAAGGATGATTTATGCAGGTAGCTCTTGAGTAGTTTTGTGTACAGTTCAACAAACAGGAAATAAGTTACGAAAATAGTCATAATGACCGTATGATTAGTAAAAATGGACTTCAATTACATTAGAACTTGTACAGTGATTTCAAATAACTCAAACACATATGAAGTGTGATTAAAAAGTTCTAAGACTTCACTTTTATTCCAAAGAATAATATACATACATCAGTATTATATGCTATCCTCTTCAGAGTAATCTCTCACAGCTGATACACTTGTTCCAGTGTTCCTGCCATTTTCAGAAGCAATGCTAGAAATCATCAGCTGTTATGCAAATAAGTTCTGCTTTTACATTATTATGGATGGCTGAAATGTCATTAAATCTCTTTCCTTTCAACTTAATTGTGATTTTTAGTAACAGAAAAAAATCACACAGGGCGAGATGGTATCACAGGAATGTTTTTTTCTGCCAAAAATGTTTGAACAGACACAGCAGTGTATAAAGGTGTGCTGTCATGATGAATAAAGCAGTGAACATTCTCCCACAGCTTGTAGTGATTTTTCTTACTTTTTCCCTCAAGAAAATATAACCTCTTTATAAAAGGCCTGTTTAACCCATCTTTCACCTTAACTATTTCATCAGTGGATGATTGCCCAGAACGTAGGTCACTTTTAACCAATTTCCATTCATCTTGGAAGTGTTTTATCCACTGATAAATGACAACCTTACTTGAGCAGTCGTCACCAAAGGCACTTCTTAACATTTGAAGATTTCTGTTCTTCCTTAACTCATTTTCACACAAAACTTGATGCAAACACATTGCTTTACTTTTCTGTTCATTCTTGTTATGACAGGTGGAAGAGACACATCTGTCTTTAAACACCTTTTTTGCAACACAGGTATAAGGTGTGAAAAAATGGCTTGTTCTTGGGCTAGATCACTTTTTGTACTTTGTGCCACACTTCAGTGAAGCTTCACTGCCTTTGCACTGGCACCTGTAATAGAAGAAGTCTTAGAACTTTTTAATCAGACCTTGTGTTCTTCCTGTTCTTTTTGGGTGTAATAAGTTATTTTAAAGTTTAAAATTCTTGAACATTAGTTGCATGAAATATTAAAAACTGTGTAATTAATTAGATATAAATTGACACAGTTTACCTAAACATACAAGAAGTATGTAATGAATTAAGTTTAATCCTTGCTACCCACCCTATTTTTGTTGCATGTTATACTCACATACTCTGAATGTAAGACTGGAATTCAATTTCTTTGGATTCTGCCTTTCAAAGTTTTATTTTCTTTAGGCTTAAGCAACTTCTGAATGAACTAAGCTATAAAATCCTTACTCAGTCATGGTTATTGTTTTTTATAGTGAAATATAAATCAGAACTTCAGAATTTGTTGTTGTTTATCTATACTCACTATTAAATAAATATTTGCCACAACATTTGTCTTTACAGTGGTGGTCACCCATATCTCACAGGTTTAGCCATAGCAGGAGGAGTGTTCTGTTTGGGATTTCGAGGTGCTCTGTTCGGTCCAATGCTCCTCTGTCTCTTATTAGTTGCCATCAATATGTATAGTTCAATAATACAAGATACTCCTAGTGCTAGACTATTTCAAAGACACAATACTCCTCTTAAACGGTAAATAAGAAGTAAATTTACCTTTTTTGTGTTTGTTAGTTCGAAACTAAAACAAATAATGTTCTGTATGGATTTCCTTTATTTGAAATTGTAAAGTATGATTTTGTTTATTTTTCATGATCATGTATGTTTCTTGTAAAGAAACATCACTATGAATGTACAGAAATAACAAGTTTTTAATAATTTTTTCAACAAAATTATTTTTTTAGATAATAACAGTTTTTTTATATTAAATGTTGTTATTTTCCTACAGAGTGAGCATGAATAAATAGCATCTGAAAGAATAACATTAAAAAAATTTCTTTTAACCTGGATGTGAGAAAGACTAATTTCATATATAAACAGAAATATCTGCTAAGAATTAAAGAAAAGAGAAGAGACAGCAGTGTTGCTGGTTTTCTTTTCTGTTTTGTATTGTCAGAAATTGTAATGTATATTAAACTGTATCGGAACCCCCATCTTGAAATAGTGTTGTTGTGTTGTATAAACCTACCATTAATATACAAATCTTGTTAGAAGTGTGCAAGTACAAATGTAATGTAAATTGAATTCTCCATTCCAAATATTTTATCCACTAAGACATTATTTTTCATCACAATTACAGAAATCATTATGCTAGTTTAAAGCATGTAATATTAATAATTATTATTTTATGGTATTGTCATAATACATATAAATTTAATAATAAATAAATTGTACTGTTTTCATCGTGCAATCACGGTTAAACTCTTTTAACCAATATACTTTTCTTTGTAGAATATTTACATTCAAATATCACAGATGTTTTATAATTCTTATTCTATAGAAATACTGTAATCTGCACCTAGAATTAAAATACATCAACTTGATGGCATAATTTTAATTGATTTCACATAAAAATAGCACAATTCCCCTTATATAGCCATTCTATAGAACCCAATTCAAATATCACTAAGTAAATAAATTCTGTAGTTTTGCCATTTTGATATAAACAGGCTATTCTGATTAGAAACCAGTTATACAAGTTATTTCCTCAAGCATACCCTCAAGTTGGATTGAGATTTATGTTTTAGCCTGTATGTACATTACAGAATTTATTCAGATACAAAGATCTAATACCTACTATCAAAACACACAATATGGTACACAAATACAAGTGTTTTAAATTAATTATAAGGTAATATTGGATACAACACCATGTGGTTAATAGTTTACACATAAAAACATGCAAATTTAATATTCACAATTTTCAGTCAATAAAAATGCTCTGAATGAGTATAATAAACTTAAGTTGAGGACAGTTTAAAATCTTTACCATAGCAAACATTGGTACAATTAATGATATAAATAAATAAAAGACCGTCTATTGATCATTAGACATAAATCAGGATTAAATAAACGATACGTAACGTTTATCTATGATGTAACAACTTTCAATCTGGAAGAGAGAAGAAAGGAAATCAGTAGCATTTAAACATATTTTGCATATTATGAAAAGTGTGCAGTACACAACAATGTTACTCATGGAAATAGTTCTTATTTGTTATCATTTATTTTATAGTTTCTCTTTCAAATATACAACAAGCATTTAATATAAATGGAGTTAGTTCTTAAAATGATCCCCTGTCTAAACACTTTTTTTCTTTACAATTTGAGTGCTATCCACAAATGATGGGCATTTTCTATGTGGCAGGAAGCTAAAATTTATTAATATGCTTTAAAATAAATATCTAGTTTGTTTACTGTCGTTAAGTAATTCTGGAATAAAGAAACAAATGCATTATGCTCAAATATTATAAACTTTACAAGTTACACTCCAGATGTAAATGTGTGTGGATGATACTTTCTGTTACAGTTACTAAAAGTAATGGAAATACCTTCCAGCTTTAAACTTTATCCATGGAGCTGGTCTGCTATGTTCAGAAAGTGCAACATTAAAATATAGTCTTAAATTGATGAAAATATTTTTTATCGTCTCTTGACCACAACTTCTTGTAGTGATGTTTGTGGTGAAAACCTGTTTTGAAACTTTGTTTCAAGAACTGCCCATAGAGGTTCATCAGCAATTACATGTGGAGTTTGCAGTGGTCAAGTTAGCTGCCCAAGATCTTCTGTGTATTTTAAGAACCAGTCATTAACAATTGTGGTGTTACCTTAAAACAAACCAGCTTCATTTAGATCAAAGTGTTCATCACTGGGTGAACCTGATCCTAGTCTGTACTAGGTTTTTAAATAATTGTTTGTTGTCACTTGACTTTTTCTCAAGATAATGGAGTGTAAACTATTTCAAGAAAAATGCTCGCAGTATCATCACAAATATTTCCATGTTTAACTGATGGCACAAAACATCAGTTAGCCTAAAGATTCTTAGCCTAATGTGTAACTATGCATAAACACAGTCACTTGATATTTAAAAAAAAAAAATTAAAAGATTGTTTATCTGATTAAACCATGCACTTCAGTTGATCATGCATCCAGTTTTACATTTTTGAAACTATCTTTCTCTGTTACCCTTTTGTAACACTTGTGCAATTTTCTTTGAGTTATTTTGATAAAGTTTAACTGATGTAGGTTTATCCTTAAATTCTGCACACACTTTTGATGTTGTAATATTTAGTGTTTGTTTCACTATTTGTGTTAATGGTCATCTATTATAATTTATCAGGTTACTTTTGTTAGACTTTTACATATGTCTGATGTGAGTTGTTTTTTTTCAATATCTGACATCACTTTTCACATTAATCCTTTGAATGAATTCACTATTTTAGTTTTAATGTCACTGAGCATTCTACTAGAGGATATCTATAATCTTTCCTATTTGGAAATCTGCCAGACCTTTTTTAACTTGATATTTTCAGAAACTTTGAAAAAAAAATTATTATTCATGTTAGGTGATTTCGACAATGTAGAATAATTTAATGCATCGTTAAATTTTTCACTTTCAGAAAAAGAAAACTATGAGTTGAGAAGATATGTGTTTTTTTTCTTTCATTTTTCTTTTGCAAATCCCTCTTGGTGTAATGACTGATTTTAATATATTGGAAACAAAAACTGCTAGATATTTGGAAGTTGAAAGGTTCAGTATAAACAAAATAATATTTTCAGAACTAAGAAACAGTCCACACTGTATGGATATATTTTGGCATGTGTTGGTAGGGCCCATTTATTAAAGTGTTGAGTTGTAGTGTATTAAGGTGAAATTTGTTACAGAAACACTTTGTGGTGTGAAGGGTCTTAGAACTGTGTAAAGTGCTTTTTCAAGATAAGTCATTTCAAGATATACATTTTATACTATTGAAAGCATTACTATCAGTTCAAACAAATATTATAAAAAATACTTCAGTCACTTTTTTTATATTTAATATAGTTTTTCTTCATATGTTTTAAAGTAGTTTATTTTGATGTAAACCCATTCAGCTTCCCTTATAAATAAGACTTAGTGGTTAGCATGACAGCTTCAGGGTGAAAGATACAAAGTTTGCACCACATTACTCCTGAACATACCCTGTGCTATCACTTGTAGTAATAAAATCCACAATCGATCCTATCATTCAGTTCACACAGCTAATTGTGTTATGGTGGTAAATGCAAGTAGCTTGCTGTTCAGTAGTTTAAAATTAGGATTGGCTGTGCCTGAACGTCTATGATCACATGACTGTATAGTCAACATTTTAAGATGTCATTCACAATAAACTTTCCATTTTCTGTGGTAATTGAGCTTATATATTCATACCAAAATTGGAAGACAGTAGCAAATTAAAAAGTATTGGTAATGCAATATTTTGATGTTTATTTGATAAAAACAATTTGTATTTCTTTATTTGAGAAGTAATACTATTTTGTTATTTTCCATGTTAAGGCTAAATGTAATGAAAAATGTGACTTTTAAAATTTTCCTTTTTGTTCACAGGACCAACAGTCAGTGATTTTTGACTCCATTTCTTCCTGTGGCTCTGGTGGAGTGATGTTTATTGTCTTGTGTTTTTTAAGTCTTGAGGGATTCTTGAATAAGATAGAAAATGAACTTGGAACATGGAGGTCATGAACTAATATGAGAATGGTCGAACTAGTTGTATACCTAATAGGTTGCCTACTCATAAACTTTGAAATATTTAGTTCTAGTAGTACCCATTTTCTAACTCTTCAATAATAAATTTACTCAGTGGATGTGTAGCACTAGAAATGGAGAATTACACACGTTTATGGAATTGTGCTTCACAGATGTACCAGCATATCTGAACCCAATAACATGTTTGTTGATTTACCTAGCATAGCATTTGTTGAGTGAGATATGCATTGGTTATCTTATTCTAATAATAGCACATAATAATAAACTTGTTAGGCCTGCAAATATATTGAATAGTATAGGTAGAATGAGTTGGAGAATACTTTATCTTCAGTCACAGTTTGTGCATGGTCAGTCATCTGAGAAGAGTTTTATAAGTGTATATGTTAATTATAGTGTTTGTATTTTGTACACAATAATTAAACATAGTCTTCTGAGACTTGTGTTAATTGCTAATTGATAAACTAAAGGTAGGAAAAATCTGTGGTTAATCAATGAAATTATCATTAATTTTTTTGTACTATCTATCATTGTTTAATACTTTCAGTGTTTTGATTTCACATCTTAAGAGTAAGTAAAATGCTTTAAGAAATCTCTTCACAATGAACAGGTGGTTGTAAAATTAGGAAGTAACTTGTGTACTTACCTCTATGTAGAATATGATGTGCAATTTGGACATTATGAAATTTAAGGGAAAAATAATATGCAAAAACGCTGAACCTCATTATCTGATAGATACTAAAACAGTTGTGTCATATTTCATTTATCTTTCAAACATTTGATATTTGAAATGTTTTAATAATGAGACACTTTACGTGTTCCTCTTCCAAGAATCTGAACATTAGATCACAATAATGTGTTAAATTATGTATTCCAAATACATATCTCAAAATGTGTAAAAATTGTTGCACAACTTTATTTGAAGGATAATTAACCACATTACTTTATTTGCCAGCATTGCTATTGAAATTATCTGCTTGTGTAATAGTTCGTTGAACTGCATCTTATTCATAGACTGTTTACTACAACACTTGATTTTGTGAAGTTATCCTTTTCTTCTCATTATGGAAACTTGATGGAGAGAGTTTTAGTGAAGTATTTAAAGTGTGTTGTTTGTGGTAGATGTTAATTTATTGTTAATAACATATCTTATTAGGTTCTCTATAAGTCTTTACTGTTATATTTGTGACATATTTTTCTATGTGCTCAGTTTTAAAGTTACTTTGACTTGCATTGATGTATTGCATGATAATGTAGATTTTTAGTATTTTCCTTATTCAAGATTTTGTGGCAGTTTAATTTAGATATTTCTGTTTTTTTTACACACCTTTACAAGTTGATATTCTATATTTTACAATGTACAGTATGAGTTACATATTTATGGACTATTAAAAGTATGCTGTAAATTTTTATAACATTGTTTGCTAACAATGATATTTTCAGTAGTATGTACTCTGTGTGTGCATGCATGCAACTCACCACTGTGATGTGAGTGTTGGGTTTATTCTATTTTTTTATGGAAATAATTGTATGTGTTACTTATTTCTGTGTTTTCTGGAGCTCAGGTATGAATAGTTTGCTATTATCTTTATATGTACATATATAAACACAGGTTAATGCTTGTCAAAAAAATACTTGTTTTAAAGTTTTGGAATATTTGGTGGTTATCAAAAGTTAGGTTATAAATACTGTTTATTCATTTCTTTAGTATTCTGTTTCAGATGAAACTTTGAAGGAAACACTGAAAGAGATTGCTAAGTGTTATCTATTTTTAATTTAGTATTTTTCACTATTAATGTGTAATACACTGTGCGGAAGTAGCTGTGTTTTGTTGCTAGTTAATCTAATCAAGTCTGAAGTTATGCATGTGTTATATTGTGTTGATGTGTTCCAAATTTTGAGTAATTAACATAAAGAATATACATTATATTTATAATTATCTAGTGACTACAAATATTGTATCATATTTTATTACAGTAGAATATAGTTGCTCTTGGCCAATGTAACTTGTTAGCTGTACATGTTACATTGATATTATTATTGTTTTGGTGTGTTTTTTTCCTAGTCAGATAATTACTTTCTTCAATATCATATTTTATTACTGAATAGTTGGTTCACATTTGACAGTGTAGAGATAGAGCAGAAGATGTGTGTTCTAAAAGATAGTTACGTGCCCAGCAAAAGAGTCAGATCAGTATGTTTGCAATTGTTTGTATTAACAAATTCTAGAAACATGTAGAAGTTGGAGAATATTTCATTTTTCTGTAAAGTGTTATTCATACTTGAATACTAAAGAAAGAGGTAGTTATAATTTATTTAGAAAATGGTTATTGAGTGATAATATGAGGCTGTGATAACATTAACCTGTTAATGAATTCTATATGTTTACTCTAAGGTTGTGATTAATTTTATACATTATATTTTAAGGCACTGCTTGATTAGTGATTACTTAATGAGGACATTTTTGTAAGTGTAATGCAGTTTGGAGGAGTCACACTCTTCAAATATTCCATGACATGATGATATTAACAAGGATAACATTTATATTTATTCTAACAATTGGAATGGCATTCCCCTCACTTCAAGCACTTCCTAATCAAAGGGCCTGTTTACATGTAAACTGTATTCATTCTAGAAACACACAAAGATTATGTGTTAGTTAGAGTAATGTAAATTTTGTGTAAATTTTAATACTAAACAGACATTTGTGGATTGAAATAATTTGATTATTGAATGGAGTATCTGTGATAGTATTACACCTGTTCTTTCATTGTTTAAATTTCTGATTAATTTGTATTTCAAAATTCAATCAAAGATTTTATTTAAGTGTAATTTTTTCTCAGAATATTACTTAGATGTGAGTCATCAAATTGGAAAAATATTATCTGTGTGTTGTTAGTGAGTGTTTGAATCTATTTATTTTGGTTAGATGTCATTCCTAAGAACAGTTATTAAGGTTTTCTGTAAATGAGTGTATATATATTTTGATTCTCCTTGAATATTTAAAGTGTTAAACATGAAAGAATACAGAAGTTAACAACAATGTTAATTTTTGCAATTTCAGTAGTTTTTCATGTCAGCATCTATTCTTTCAGAAGTGTGAAGGTGTTAGACAGTAATATGATTTCAGTACTGACACCAAGAAATAATAGTTCCTGTTTTGTATAGTACTGCTTTATTATTATTAGAGATAATTTTAAATTCAAGTCTTTCACTACAATTACAGCATCAAATTAAGTTTAAAGTATAAAAATACAGAAAACTGCTTCGTTTAAATTTGTAAATCAGGTAGAATACTTATTATTCAGGGTTTTATTACCTCCTTTGTCAATATGTTACACAGATTTCATATACTGAAAAATTACAAGTATTCCATCAGTGATGCATTTGTTTGTTTATATAAAGTCTCAGTAAATTACTAGTGCATGAAACAGAGAAAAATGATCTCCTAAGGGCACCTTCTATGTTACTTTGTGATCCAACTTCAGTGCAGGGTGCATTAGTGCATTATTTAGAAGGAAGTAACATCTAGATGGTTTGTAAGTTACTTTCTTATCCAGCTTCAGTGCAGGGTGCATTATTTAGAGGGAAGTAACATCTAAATGTTTTGTGAGCTAGTTTCTTATCCAGCTTCAGTGCAGCGTGCATTACATAGAAGGAAGTAACATCTAAATGTTTTGTGAGCTAATTTCTTATCCAGCTTCAGTGCAGGGTGTATTATATTGAAGGAAGTAACATCTACATGGTTTGTATGCTACTTTCTTATCCAGCTTCAGTGCAGAGTGCATTATATTGAAGGAAGTAACATCTAGATGTTTTGTGAGCTACTTTCTGATCCAGTTTCAGTGTAGGGTGCATTAGTGCATTATTTAGAAGGAAGTATTATCCAAAGGTTTTCTAGTAGCTTTTGATCCAGAGTCATTTCATTGATTAATTGTTATTTCCAGTGTAACTAGCCATTCATAAAAGCATACAGTGTAGCCTTATTTCTCTATGATGTTGTCTTTCACTTTGTACTAAATGTGTTTTTGTTGTAATTGTGTTCTTATAAATCACAGCCTTTTATGAACACAAAATCACTAAGTTGGGTATTTCTTCTAAGTTAAATGTTATGGACAGATTGTCTCTGTCCATTCCTGACATTCTCTTGTTATATTATATTCATGTATGTTTTGTGTAATATTAATGTGCTGCATGGTGCTAATGGCATTACTTAATCTTGAATGTCACTATATATGCCAAACAAGTTGTGAAGGTCAGTTTTTTAAGGAATAAGTGTGGTGTTACATTGATGTAAAAGCAAGAAATGATTGGTCCATTAGGAATATGTTAGTGTCAGGTTCTCAAACAGAAATATATGATACTGTTACAGTATTTATTTAAAACTGTTGATGGTATTTTGGCCAGTGAGTGCTGTTTTTGTTCATAGTTATTTACTATAGGTTTAGAAATAAACAATACTTGTGGTTCAGAAAAGATTGTGTAAAGCTTGATATTGCAAACAATAAATTGGCCAAATTTTGTGTTGTGCATTTTGAGATAAAATTTTAGTCTCGAGTTGCACTAGTTTTGACTGGGAGTGTTTTATAGTATTGTTTCTTCTGTAATTAACCTGTATTATGCTTTTAGTTGCAGAATTCTTGTTAAAGGAGACAACACTAAACCTTGTTTAAACCTTCATTTGTGACAGGCTGTTCATAATATTGTGAACAAAATGCTTGCATCATATGATGTCAACTGATGCTGAAAGATTAAAATTCAGTAACCAAAGAAAACTTAAGTATATCTGGCTTTAGAGGGGATATTCTTTAAGTTAAAAGCTTGACAATATGTATGAATTAAATGTATAGCAGTGTTTTGTTTAACTGAATGTAGAACTCAAGTGTAATTAAATATGCATCATTATACTGCATTAGACACAATATATTTAGTGTTTTGTCATTGTTGACTGACAAATGAGAGAGTTTATTTTTAATTACCTATATTTGATTTGAAAATAATATACGTGGGTGAGGATACTTAGCTGACATTGTAGTGCATTTTGTTTTACTAAATATGATAAAGCACTTTTGACTTTTATGTGCTTTAAATTTGAGCTGTTGAACCAGTGAGGGTTATCCCAGATAAGACTTTTAATGTTTCAGATATCAAACCAATGATTGTTATCCCAGATTATGGAATTTTAATGTTTTAGATATTGAACTAATGATTGTTATTCCAGATGACAATTTTAATGTTTCAGCTAATGAACCAATGAGGATTATTTCAGATGTAGTTTTGATGTTTCAGATACCTAATCAATGAAGGTTATTTCAGGTGACAAAGTTTTAATGCTTCAAATGCTGAACCAATAAAGGTTATCCTGGGTGACAGAGTTTTAACGTTTCTCAAGAGTTAAGAGTTCTCTAAATTATTGTACCAGCTGAGTTTTTGTAATGGTCTATTTTGATTATATAATTAATATGAAGATCAGTTGTTTGAAGTGTATTACTCAAAATGTTTGAAGTTAATGTGAGTTCTATATTACTGCTTCTTTAAATCCCAAGCATTAACTTTCCTAAGTTGAAAGAAATCTGATTTAATAAAATTACTCATTGTTATTTATTGGGCTGGGTAAGGCTTATTTGTTATGGTGTCAGACTGTGGATATGAGGGTTTAATGTTTATATCATGTTAACACAAAAGAGGAAGGGAAGAAATTCACATGTGGCAGTGAATCTGTTTTAAGCATGACCTTAAAGTCCATTAGATTATAGTATCCATTGGTGTTGTTGAATAACTACCTGCCCTCAAGTCTCTCAGTTAAATTAAGGGACAGTTTGGAGAAAGTCAGAAAATAAGTTTGATATTTATCATTGGGCTATTATTTTAATTTTTGCTAGTTTGTGAGGTAAATTAATTGGTTATTATGTGCTGAGATTATGAACATTCGGACTAAATGCACGTTTATTTATTCAGTGAATTTTGTATTATACATTCTTGTGTGTCTGTACTGACCTATAAATATATGGCTTGTATATTACCTTTTAAATTATCTTTCCAAGCAAGTTTTAGGTTTGTCAAAAGTCTATATAATTGTGGTTCTTTACAGTTATTAATAAAATTTCTTACGAATAATGATTCTCAAGTGTTTTTATTACATATTTTAACAGCCAGATCCAAAAATAGTTAGTCCGCATACCTTACTCTAAGTATCATAATTAAGGTGGTAATAAACACCACTTTTACATATTTCTCTCTTACGAAAAAGTTGTTACCGTTTTTAATATAACTTGGACACCACATCCAATAGAGGCGAAGTAAAATATTATGAAGATTATTGAATGTTGAACGTTGCGTTCAGTAGATGTGTAATAGAACGACATAATTTAGACATTACATTCAATAAAAGTCAAGCTTAATTCGTGATTTGGTAATTTCCATCTTTTTCGCCTGATGCTTAGATATTTAAAGGCTATAAACGTTGGGTGAAAAAAAAATCTATATTTCTCCCATAATTTCAAATTTCAACACTTACTTTAGGCTTGTGTGCGTATATATCATTATTCATCATGAGGTTTTTAAATTGTCGCTTGTCATTTTTACATCTAACGCAAAACATTTACATTACGAAATACGTATACATAAAATCTTTAACTGCGATACAGTTTCCAAGGTAAACGTTTTACGTGATATTAAATGACTGGACGATTAAAATTCTAAAGAAAAAGTTTTGAATGAAGATAACAATTTTGAACTTTAAAAAAAAGTTTTTTTTAATTTCAGAAAGGATTATTAGACTTTACTGTGTATCGTGTGAATGAATATTAGCGAAATACATTTCAGTGAAAGAATAAAAAAGTACTTTGAAGAAGTGCGTGCACTGGTGGTTAAACTTTTACAACAATTTAAAAGAAAGTCTGAAGTAATTATTCAAATAGTCGGGAAAAGAACAAAAAAATCTTCCTTCGAGCACGTTGAAAATATGATTAAACTGAAAATAATAACCTTTATCTTAGAGTACGAAATCGGTATTTTTGCCCCTCCACATATCTGGTTGCTTAGCAATGAGTTAATGAGTTTGTAACGTTAAAAATTCGGGTTTCTATGGGCAGAGTACAAGTAGCCCATTGTGTAACTTTATTTTTTTACAATGAACAAAATCGATATTTTTCATTAAGTCGTGTTGTTGCCAATGACGACTCGCTACAATCTATATTAAAAATTAATATCAGATTTGACAAACCGTAACAGTTTTTTGTTAATAAAGAATGTAACCAGTAAGGCCATTCTAAATGTTTCTCTAATAGAACATTTCATGTAAAATGTTGATGAATGTATCAGATTTCAGGAAACTTCACTGAGAAAAGGGAATCGTAAGATTAGTACAAGACACCTTCTTTGTGTTACAATTTTAATAAGAACGCTATGAATTACTTCTTCCTCCTTCCGCGCTAGTTTTGTTTTATTTTTTACAATAATTCATTCAAAAAATTTTTTTCGTTTTCAAGCCAAGTTGAATCTTGTCAAATTTTTGTCGTGGCTTTTATCCAGAAATTATAAATGAATCCAAGGTAGTTCGTCGAAACAAATTTTATTCTAAACCTCGCCATTTCATTTCACTACATTAAGTTCTTTTGGGCTAGAAGTAAATGCCTTAAACACTGTGGTTTTTTTATTTAATCTTTCGTATCATATAATTTTCCCAATTGCTTGCGCCCCCAGTGGCGGTGGTATGTCTCCGGATTTGTACTGCAAGAAACCGGGTTTCGATACGTATAGTGGGCAGAACACACATAGCCTCTCGTGTAGCTTTATGCGTAATAACAACCGACAGTAGTTTTTCAATGACAAGATGCGAAACGGGTATGATGGGAGGGTAAATATAAGAGAAAATACACATTTTAAGATCACTTGTGAATATGAATACATACTCTTCTTCACGACTGTGTACAGGCTTTGCACGATCCGGTGGTTAGGGAGCTCTACTGGTAATCTGCGGATTCAACTCCTCGTCACCGAGCATGGTCGCCCTTTCAACCGTGAGTATGTTTCAAAGTTACGGTCAATACCACTGTTGGTTGGTAAAAGAATCGCCCAAGAGCTGGCGCTGGGTGGTGTTGAATAGCCGCCTTTTATGTAGTTTATCACTGCTACCTGATAGAAGAGTAGAGCAGATAGCCCTCGAGTGGCTTTGCACAAAATATAAACCAAAACCGCGAAAAATAATCTGGAAAAACAGTAATATTAGAACGATGAATGAATCGGATATGAGTGTTTGTGTTTTTTCATATATCAAAGCCACAAAGGACTATCTGCTCAGCCCACCAAGGGGAATCGAACCCCTGATTTTAGCGTTGTAAATCCGGACACATACCGCTGCACTAGCGGGGATCAAATCAGATATAAATAAATTACATTCACTATTTTTCAACTAATTTCATTACATAATGTTTACTGATTGTCTTATATCTGTACGTCAGTTGTATGTAATCTATTCAACAGGCACATTAGATAATTTACAAAAAACCTTGGGGGCCATTTGATTTACGGAACCTCTCAAAATATATGTTCGTTTTGGATTTTTCACAAATAGCTACGGAAAGCGCTACCTGCGTGTAGCCCTCCCTAATTTTTAGTTGACAGATTAAAGAGAAAGCAGCAAGTCAAGAGCACTGAATGCCCACAGTTGTAGCACTTTTCCGCTAATAACACATCTACAGCCCTACAGTGCAGAACGCAAACAAACCATTAAATCCACAATTCAAACACACTAACACTGGACCGTGCTTGACACATACACTTTTATTGAAGGTTTAATTAGAATAACAAGCCCCCCCAAAAAAACAAATATGACTATTTCAAGCTCTTATGTATTTCATTTAAAAAATAAAAAAAATGTTGTAATTTTATATGAAGCTACCAAGTCTGTAACAGATTCATTCCCTGTTATGAAAATAGGTTACAAAATAACGCAGTATCTATTGAAAGTATTAGTATGTTCTAATATTTAAGCTAACTTTACGTGGATCTCAAGTTTACAAGGTCATTTCGCTACATCGTATGAATAATAGGAGGGAAAATAAAACAACACAGTAGGCACCATATACAACACTAAAAATACGTTGCATGATAAATCATATATATAAATTTAAAGGATAAAGAAAGCATTGAAGAAAGCTCATACGTTTCAACTATACGTGACCGTCAATGTTTCTATTCGTTGGTAAAAGAGTAAACGGGTGGGTGGTGATGACTAGCTGCCTTCCCTCTAGTCTTACGCTGCTAAATTATTAGGGACGGTTAGCGCAGATAACCCTCATGTAACTTTGCACGAAATTCAAAAACAAACAAATTATAGAACGTCAAATAAGAACCTAATTTATTAGGCATATTTTAAGCTTCCGGCTAGGAAACACGTTTTCATGTTCGGCCTTGATCATTGTACAGTTTTTATTTGTTATTATGTTCATCTTTATCTTCTTATTTACGTCCGCCACTTGGTTGTTTTTCCTGTGATAATATAATTATTACTCTCTTCCTGTCTGGGAATGCTAGCACTGGAGTCTTTGTTATTATAACAATTATAATTAAACAGTTTAGAGTATGCGTTAATAAGAGACATTACATTTTGCACATAAATAACAACAGTTAAGGTCAGCTATTTCTATTCTACCAAATAAAGTTTAACCAAATAAAGATGAAAAACACGCAATGAAGAAAAGAAAATAGTTTACAGTTTTCTGATTAATTCTTTTAAAACACTCAGGCAGAATTTTTATGATTAACGAACAATGTTGAAACGTTCCACTCTGAACTGCCCAGGTCAACTGTTTTTGTTCTCTTGAAGTTGTCAGCCATTTCAACTTTCTTTGTTCTGAAATCACTGCTCATTTCAATTTTCATTGTTTTCTTGAAGTTGCTGCCCTTTTCAACTTTCTTTGTTCTGTTAAAGTTGTTTGCCATTTCAACTTTCTTTGTTCTGTTAAAGTTGTTTGCTATTTCAACTTTCTTACATGTTAGTTCTCATACATGAGTCAAATATTAAATTTTATCAAATATATTTTTTTCTGGTAAAGTATAAATGACCAAATTCTTTAAGTGAGGTTGCAAACAAAACAAAAAAATTCATAACTATTTTCAGTTAGATTGCTTAATATTTTTTTGTTTTGTTGTTAAGCTTAAAGCTGTACAAGCCCACCCACCCCAAGTACAGCGGTAAGTCTATAGATTTATGACGCTAAAATCAAGGGTTTGATTCCCCTCCGTGGGCTTGGCAGGTGGCCGGGAGTGACTTTGCTATAAGAAAAATACAAACACGCACACACAAGCTGTACAACGAGCTGTTGATGCTCTGGCCACTATGGGCATCAAAACCCAATTTTTAGCGTTATCAGCCCTCAGACTTACCACTGAACCACCGAGAGGCTTATTTAATAAAATAAAACATAACGACAATAAAGAAATTTTGTAACGCATATGCGGTTGTGACATTAACATTTCTCTGAGATCCTGCACTGGGTTATCCGTAAACTAACGACCACTAACAACAAACTGTCTCAGTCCCAGTCAGCCATCATAAACACAAATGTTGCTAAATTTTATTGCTGTAGAAACAAATACATTTAAACAGACAAAATTATAAGCGATCATTTACTGGTCCTTTGATTTAAAACAATGATACATATGTATAACTTTAAAAACAAATCACTTTAAGACATTTGATTGTATGAAGATCATAAGCATGGAACTTCTACGTTATCCAATTTTTTGTTGGATTTCTGGAAACCATGCACGATAGCTATTTGCGCCAGACGTCCCTAATTTAGAAGTGATAGATTAGAGAAAAGGTATGTGATCAGCACCGCTAATCCTTAGGCCACTCTTAGCATACCAATTACAGATTTAACCGTCAGTGTAACAACGTACCCGTGGCTATGGAGTATGAAAAAACGTTCTTCTGTAACAGAACAAGCAAGATTCAATGAATCTTAACCCTACAATTCGGTACGTTAACCTTGGACTCAATCAAACTAAATACCACTTAACAATAAACACAGTCTGCTTGTTCTCAGAGCTGTTAAAGTTTTCACAAATTTTCAGTTTTATTCACATTTTAACGATCTAAACATTCAGCTGTGTGAACAGATAACCGAATGAATAACTTATAGCTTAGGTTTGGTATGGCTAGGTAGTTAGGACTCTTAACTCTCGATCTGTGAGTTGCAAATTCTATTCCCCGTTACACCAAATATGCTCCCCTCGCAGCCGTTGGGGCGTTATAAAGTTACGGTCAATCTCACTATTCTTTGGTAAAAGAGCAGCTTAAGAGTTGGCGGTGGGTGGTGATGACTAACTGCCTTCCCTCTAGTCTTACACTGCTAAATTAGGGACGGCTAGCACAGATGGCCCTCGAGTAGCTTTGTGCGAAATCCCCCCCCCAAAAAGAACGCTTAGTACTTAATGCGGTGTCTTTATTTTCGATAAATATGTATATATTATTATTACTTTCACAAAAATAACTTGAAATTTCTTAATAAGCAAACCCTTTAACAAGTTGTTATAACAAGGATTAAAATCATGTTTGCTTGCCACAGGATCAGCTAACATAATAAGCAGAGCCGTAGCTAGGGTATTGCGTAAAGGATAGTTGACTAGAGCATGGTTGAAAGAGGAGGCGGTCCGGGCTCTAAACTTGTTATTTAGTAATTAATGTAGAACACTACAGACTTGAGGGCAAATAAAGAAGTTACCAATTGAACTTATCATCTACCTAAAGAGAGAAGAGCATTAAAAAAGAAGAAAAATTTCGAGGTTAAAAACAAGACCAAATAGAGAATAAAGAAAAGAAGAGAAAGAGTGACTGGAAATATAGAATAAGATCATTAGGCTTACCAAACAGAAAGACAGAAGATCCAAGAACAGCAATGGGGTTAGGGTCAGCTGGCCCAATTTGGTGAACATAAAAAAGAAAAGTCCTCGTGTGTATGCGAGCATCAAATCACACTATGTTATGGAATATGACAAGTTTAAAGTGATGACAACAATTAATTTACAGAGGAATATGTAGCCGGAATTAAGAAAAGTCAAACCTGTCACTGGAAAACAGTATTTCAGTTTGTGGCACATTTTTGGTGATGCTTTACAAAATTGACTGGAAATGCCAAATGTGAACATAATTTTAAAGGATTGCTGATCTACTAATAAATAAACAGTTCCTGATCACGGGCCCAACTCACATACAGCTGTTCCTGAAGGAAAAAGCACAGAAAGACGTCAACGATATGAATAAGCTGAAAGAAATACAAGTATGGAAGTCCACGGTAAAACTATAACTGAGAAGTCCAAGAAGAACCAGTCAAAGTCGAAACTAGAGACTACGAACGGCTGACCAGAAAGAGGATGCCACCAAAGTGACAAAAAATCAACAGACACTTATTCACCGCAGGAAATCGAACCACTGAATTTGCCTTCGAAAGTCTGGAAACACTGAACCACCTTGATGATTAAGCATTAATTATTAGTGAGGTAGTATCATATTTTGTGTAAGGATAACACGCCCAAAACAACCTCTATTCTTAGCACATGTAAGGAATGACTGTTTTTCTTTGATTTTAAAAGGAAACTTCTAGTTGCTAGCACTTCCGTGGAATATAAGGCTATTACCTCATTAACCTGGGGAACTAGGAGTTGTTGTTGTTGGGTTCTTGGTTTTGAATTTCGCGCAAAACTACAGAGCTTTTTGCGTTAGGCATCCTTAGTTTAACAGTGAAGACTTGAAAGAAAGCAGCTAATCTTCCCCACTCACCGTCATCTCTTGAGCTACTCTTTTACCAACAAATAGTGGAATTGACCGAACATTAAAACCCATGGATAAAAGGGCGATATGTTTGGTGTGACAGCGAATCGAACCTGCAACCTTCAGAACCAGGACGATCCTGAACAGGAGATCTGCAACTTTGGTATTGTCACAGGTGAAAATCGATGGACATAGATATCAGCAGAAAAAGTTGAGTACGTTATTGTTGTTTTTATTTAAGCAAAGTTGCATTCTGCTATCTGTGGCGTGAATTGTGAGGAATTGAACCCTGGATTTTTGCGTTGTAACCCTCTAGAATTACTGCTGTCCGACTGGATGACCGTTGTCTATGTTACTCAATGAGTACGAAACATGACCATGAAGGATCACCATCTGAAAACGAAGCTAAAAGGGTATAAACTCACCAAGATAAGGCTTCCAGTCATATCTCACGTTCAACCGATGCAGATTTTAAGCAGCTGAAAAATGAAAAGAATACCAATTATGAAATCACAATGGACATGTTTCTGATCACAGCTCCAATGAATTTCTGTTTATTCAAATTTTTGTCATCGATTAGAAACCGTCGTTCTCGTACACTAGGTGAATTATAGAAAGCTTACGGGATTAAGTGGTATGCTTAAGACATGAGAGCCTTACGACAGCGCGTTTCTCAATGGAAAATGCACTTCAGAATTATCGCCTAAATGCATGGTCGTTAGAGAAAACATGGCCTAAAATGGAGATTTGGGCTGTAATTACCGGGTGAGACTCCAAAATCATTTAAATGTGACCTTCTATATAAGAGAATCATCAACTTTGTTCAAGTGCAATGAAAATTTTTTACAAAGTATTTCTTCTTCAGATTATTAAGCTTTACGCTGTCACAAACAGAAGGGTATTTAGGTGTCAATTTCCATGCATGCGTTTAAAACCCTATCAAGAACAGATGTCAGGTTCGTGGTAATCACGTCCAAATGTATTATCTATATATCACATTTATTCACAAACACAATTTTTTTTATTTGAAGTTTTGAAAAAACTGAAGGCCAGCGGCTCAACGTAGTGCAGAAAAAGAAGAAAAAAACAGTTAGATGACATTTTAAAAATAGAATTAAATGTACTTTCTCGGAATCCCTAAAAATTTTCTGTTTTAAGAGAAAGTAGAAACAAAAGAAAGAGTAACAAATATCTTTATTTCTTGCGTTTTAACTTCATATATGATGCTGTGCTGCAGCATACAAAGTCCATAATTATTCTCGTGATTCGTGACATACACTCGTTTTACTTACGCCGCGACAGTACAAATTCTAACGTTAAACATCCCTTATGTGACGTCATTTTAACGTCTGTTGACTGACTGACAACACATTACTGTATAGGGATGCGAGTGATTAAAACAGGTGACCCCTATAAATGACTTCAACCTCCTTTTGAAGAATAATTTAGCTACAATTTCAGGATTTCCTTAGAATAAGCCTTGGTTAGAATAAGCCCGTATTTGAATTAATTAGCTCTCACAAAAAACAAGGTATTCACTGTACCACGAGAAAATGTGCGTATGCATGTTTTTTTATAGAAAAGCCACATGGGGATATCTTCTGAGACTACCGAGGAGAATCGAACTCCAGATTCGAGCGTTGTGAATCCGAGGACTTACCGCTGTACTATTGGGGAACTCATAAGCAAATAGAATTGTGGGAGAAAAACTTAATCCAACGAAACATAGTTAGATATACTGAATCCCAAAGGATCTCTACAATTTGTAATATCTTATAAGATCTAAGCAGTTGGCGGATATCATGAATCTTCCACGAATGACAGTTTGTTACTGCTAGTGTGCTTTAATTTAACATACTTTACTTTCTATGTAACTTTTGAAAGTTGTGCCTGAACTTTAAACATCAAATTTCAATTAGTACTAATAAATATATCTTGATATGAAGTCATATTTTATCACATAATTTTCTGCAATTTATTCGAGACCCAGTCTTGCATAATCTCCATATATTTGTCAGTTATGAAGCATTAATTTAATGAACAAAGTTTATATATATATATATACCTACCAGAAGACGTGACGCCAAAAAATATCTGTACTATCGCGAACAAGAGAAAAAAGAAAACGTGATTTTCGCTTTTAAAATAAAATACACAAACATTGATGAATAATACAGCAAAGTACCTGGAAGTTTATCAATAATATCAGTGGATTAGATTATGTATAAAGTAACCATGGAAGTGAAGAATATATAGTTATAACAATGAATGGATGAATAACAGCTAAATACAATATTACAACATGTTCTAACAGCATCCATAGTGAACAAAATAGGTCTTGAGAAGACAGAGCTGTTCTTAAAACGAACAAAGATAAAATGTTGTCCAGTGGGAATGTGATAGACAGTGTGTAACATAAAAAAAAGTTTTATAATAACTTAAAGAAAATAGAAATAACAGAAAGTAATTCAAACGTACAGTCGATAGAAGGGACAGTACCAATGATTTTGTTACAAAATAAAAGTCTTAGGAGTGACACAGTAATCCACTATAGGAAAATGTGCGCTAGTTTTGAATAAAATATAAATAAAAAAGCAAAAGGAAAATAATTTTGTAACGAGAGGTCTGAAAAAATGGTTTCTAACACCAGTCTTACCAATCAATCAAAAATAATTAGTAACAAAATAAGAACAAGTAAGAAAATACCATTATTATGGTGTGACATAAATCAGAATTCAAATTCGATAAAATGAAAATTTCCATTGTACACTCCATGAGTTCAACACTGCCAATAATAAGTACAAACAGCAAATGGCTCAACCAGCTATTGTGTGAAAAACAAGGTATGTACCAACAGAAGATGGAGTTTCACCACAGGATATCTGAAAACTGTTACACAAACAACTTAACATATACGGACAAAATTTATAAACAACAAATAGTACACCGGTGTTGTTTTATATAAATAAACATGGTACACCAACAATACGTGTAAATATCAAAGTGCATGCCATCGTTGTTGTATTAATAGCAATGAATATACCAATAAAAGGTAAATATATACAACCAAAGCTATGTCGACATTTATACGAACAACATAGGTTTACCAGTAAAAGACATAGGAAACAAAGTATGCTCCAGTACAGCTGTTTTAACAAAGCGGGATATAAAAAGTATACTAGCATTGTTGTACGAACAACAATCATTATACCAACAAAAGGTGTCTACAACCAATACTATTTTAACATTTATATGAACAGTAAAAGCATCAAAGGATACACTAGAACAGGACATAAACAGCATTGTTGTATGACCAACAATGAGTAAACCATCAAAAGGTGTAAACAGAAAGACTGTTGTGTGAATAACATAAGATATGGTAACATAGAGTAAGATATGTGAACAACATAAATTATACTAATATAAAGGTATAAATAATAAAAGGTTTACTAACTCTAAAGAATATAAAAACAAAGTTCGTCTATACTAAGTACAAGTTTGTTTTGAATTTCGTGCACACGAGGGCTATCTGCGCTAGCCTTCCCTAATGTAGCAACGATAGACAAGAGGGAAGACAGCTAGCTCACTCATCGCTAACTCTTGGGCGACCATTCTGCCAACGAATAGTGGGACTTATTGTAACGTTATAATGCCTCTGTGGATGAAAAGGCGAACGTGTTCGATGACAAATATTCAAACTTGTAACCCACAAATTGTGAGTCGTATACCCTCACCATTAAAGTTAAGTAACACTTATGATAAAAACAGTCGTACAGCTATATTAAGGTGCCAACAACAAATACATTTCCACACTTAATATTAAATACTTAGTATTACATTTAATACTGAGGTATGAACAACATACCTTAATATGCTAAGGTTAAGGTATCAACCTTTATGTGGGTACTGATTACCATTATGTATATAAAAATTAAAATACCAACAGAAACTTTGTTTTCAAAATAACTGCACAGTACTACCTGTAGAAAATAAAATTTTACCAGACATAACACTTTTATAGGTTCTTTTTTTAACGTGGAGTAACATTTAAAAAAGGTAGAGATAGAATTTTGTGTTGTACATTTTTGTTAATTTTTTTTTCATAATTTTGAGCAGCTCATAAATTAAGCAATGTTTCGTCAGTGGAAAACTGGTAAAGATTTACCACTGTAGATACAGGCTCACAACGCTAAGGTTCGGGGTTTAATTTCCCACAGTGAACGCAACAGATAATTCGTTGTGGCTTTGCTAAAACAAACGAACGTAAAGAACAATGGTAGTTGATCTACGATGTGACATAAGTATATATTATCCGAATACTAGACCTGTCACGTGATCGTAGGCTACTAATATCCGCCAGTTGTTAATGCCTGTCACACTTTGGCTATTCAAAGCATCAGAGTAAATGATATATGTGTTTATATTTACGTGTGCATGTAAATATATATATATATACATGATACTGATTCAATGATACATTGATTGACATGCCGGTCTATGAATCTGTGTGTCCCACGTTCGCCTCCCGTTGCCACAACAGAAATCGTGTTATCCCAGTTCGGGTCCGTGGGTGCATTACCTGTGTCACAGTCAAATCCTACTATTCGTTCACACAAAAGTAGCCTCAAAGATGGCGGTGAGTGCTGTTTACTAGATACCTTCTCTCTAGTCTGTAAGATTCAAAATTAGTAATGGCTAACGCAGATATCCATTGAGTAGCCTTACGCAAATATCTAAAGGAAATATATTCATATATATATTTCTTTGCAAAGTACTTGTTATAAATAAACTTTGTAAGGAAAAATGACGAGCACTTTACCTACTTCGAAAAGCATTTTCTTGTACACTTGACAGATTTGAAGTTGTTAACTGTGTACGTTGTGAATATTTTACTCTTTTATTTTATTCCATTAAATTTTAGGGTTATTTTCTTTACTTAGTTTTTGTCTTATATTCAATTATTTTTAAGCTGTCTTAGATTGGATTACGATATCTAAGTTTTTGGGTTTTGTTTTGTTTTTTGGCTTTTCTTTTCATTCACGTACTTTAATCTGTCTTGGTATATATATAAAGTTATTGACTGTTATGGCATTCGTTAGTTTTATTCTCTTTCTGTGAATTATGATCGCCAAGAGCTAACACCAGTTTTCATATGAATTTCGCAAGAGAAAATTTCGTAGGGGCTAATACCTGTTATAATACAAGTTTTATTATAAGATAATAACCAGTAATCGGTTTGCATGCTCTGATGATGCTTTAAAGGCGATTAGATAAGTGTCATCTAATAGTAAAGTGTTCAAATAAAGTTATTTTAACTTATAAAGACAAGCTAAACTCAGTATGCTTGGCTAAAATGCACAAAGACAGGAAAACGTTTTCAAGATTTCCAAATTGAAATATTGTATAAAGTTTATTGTTGTTGAGCATGTCAATTATTGATTTTCTGAAAATAAGACATCTTTAAAAGCTCTTAGAAGCTTGTGGAAAATCCATGAAGGTAGAAAGTTTACACTGCAATTTAAAATATGTTTTTGATAAACATTTCCATTATCGGAAAACTATTTCTATAAATTAGTATCATTAGTAGTTTTTAAAGATGTATTTGAAGGCTTGTGCAACATCCATGCTTTTGTTCCCCACGATTTGATAATTATAAATTGATACTCTAATGTATGAAAGTCACTAAACCTATCGATCAAATCATTAAATAAGGATTTCGCCAGCGTTATAGAAGAAAATTTAAAAGTTGGATTTGGAAACTTGTTATTTAGGCTTCTAATGTGTTAAGTTTCTACTATGAAAATTAGATTTTTCGTGGTTTGTATTTAAGTTTCTAATGTGAAAATATGTTGTTCCACGGTACATGTTTTTGTAATTAATTTTACCTCTAAAATATTTATACAGCACTGCTATAATTTTTAAAAACAAAGATATTGTCTTAATATTATTAAATTAGACATAATTTATTAGAAACTTACACCGAGAAATGTTAATCAACACTGATGTTTTAAAACGGTGTCCATTTGAAAATGATAATGTAATATGAATTTCCCTGTTGCAAATCATCTTTAAATAAATTACTAAAGCTTCATAAAATTTCGATGTTAAAATCCATAATAAACAACAACAACAACTATAAAATTTTATAAAATGGGAAGTCTATAACAACACGTGCATTTATTACAGTAATGCAATGTTTTAGCTTGTTTCTGAAGTTCGCACAAAGTTACACAAAGGGTTGTGAGTGTGTTTGTGTATTTTCTTACATCAAAGCCACAGTTGATACTACTGTCCCACCGGCGACGTCTGTACTAGCCATCCCTAATTTAACAGTGAAATACCAGGTGGTAAGCAGCTATTCATAACCACCTACCGCCAATTCTTGGGTTACTCTTTCACCAACAAATAATGGGATTGACCGTCCCATTATAACGCCTCTGCGGCTGGAAGGGCGAGCATATTTGGTGTGACGGAGTAATTCGAACCTACGGCCCTTAGATTGCTAGTCTAGCAACCTAACCAGCCGGTCTAGCCTTGCCACTATGCAAAGGAGAAGGTTTTTAAGTTTCTGTCGTTCATGTAAAATATTGTTTGTTTGTTTTCAGTTTCGCACAAAGCTACCCGCGGGCTATCTGTGCTAGCCGTACATAATTTAGCAGTCTAAGACTAAAGGGAAGACAGCTAGTTTTTACCACCCACGGCCAACTATTGAGCTACTCTTTTACCAACGAATAGTGGGATTGACTGTACATTATAACGTCCCCCCGGATTACTAGTCGAATACCTTAACCACCTGGCCATGACGATGACCGATGAAGGTCGAAACGTTGTTCGTTCCTCTACGTAAAGTATTTTCTCAACCCAAACGAGCCGTTTTTACATATATATTTTTCTCTACAAGTGGATTTTCTCAACATCACTGATTAGTGGGATTGAAGGCCACATTATAACGCCCCCACGGATGAAAAGGCGAGCATGTTTGGTGCGACCAGGATTCGAACCCACCACCCTCGGATTACAAGTCGAACGCCTAAACACACTTGGCCATGCCGGGCCCTTACAAGATATTGATCGGTAAAGATTTGAAACTTAAACGTGAAATGACTCATTTTGATTACTTTTTTGTACAAGTCTATAAAACATATACATGCTCTATTAAGTATTGTAAAAAATTACATTTTAAACACTAGCATTTATTTCAAAATCTTATTGAGAGAAAACAGGCAGAATAAGATTTTATATCAAAGAAAACGCGTATAATGAATATTCAATGTCAAGTAAGTGCATCCATGCACAATGTCGAACTGGGTCTCTGCCAATCAAGATGTGATTGCTCACGTACTGTGACTCGATGGTGTACTGGTGAGTTTTAAAGTATCTAAAAAGTTATATAATTATCCAACATTTATCGCTCTTGTGCGGCAGTGCATCTGTGGATTTACAACGCTAAAATCAATGGTTCGACTCCCCTCGGTGGACTCAGCAGATAGCCCAATATGGCTTTGCTACAAGAAAACACAGATAATTTAATTTTTTTTCTTGTGTATTGATATAGTAATTTAACCTAGTCAAACTATAATTCTTTTTTTTTCGGTCACTAAAAACAGTTAACAGATATAACAGCTTCCAGAGGTTATGGTGAATGAGCATTTTATTGGCAGAAGCTGAAATGAATATTTCTAGAGTTTTGTTTCTTTTTAAATTTCGCGCAAAGCCACACGAGTGCTATCTGCGCTAGACTAGAGGAAAGGAAGCTAGTCATCACCACCCACCGTCAACTAATCGTAACATTAGAACACCCTCACGGCTGAAAGGGTGAGCATGATTGGTGTGACGCGGATTCGAACCTGTGACTCTCGGATTAGAAGTCTAATGCCTTAACCGCCTGGTCATACTGGGTCTTCTAGAGTTTAAACATAATACATGATAGTATACTCCAGCGTTTGGTTTGTTTATTTTAAAATTTTCACGTAAAGTTACTTAAAGGTTATTTTGACATAGCCGTCCGTAATTTTGAACTGAAAAACTACAAAAAAGACAGCTAATCAACAGCATTGAACGCCAACTCTTGGGATACTTTTGTCTAGTCGAAAAGGAGAACGTGTTTGTTGTTAAACACAAAGCTACGTGATGGGCAATCTCTGCTGTGCCCACCACGAGTAACGAAACCCAGTTTGTAGCGATGTGAGCGTTCAGGCTTGCCACTAAACAGCTGGGCGACAGAGGGATTTCACTCTTACTTTTATAGCTCATCCATGGTCCCAAATTGCGGAGGGCGTTTTCTTGTGCTTATGAGTCGCAAACAGTTAACCCTCATATCATATATTTGGAAACTCTACGGTCTTCATTTATTCAGTGTGAATAAAGAACACTATCTCCCAATATAAAAGTGTTTTGTTAAGGGTTGTATACAGCACTTAAAGAAACTGTTTCTTAAAGCACGTAACCGGAGATGCCCAATACTTGAAGAAGGACTAAATACAAATGTTTGGTTGAACGAAAGTTAATCACAGAAAAGTGTCTTTATAAACAAACTATCAGCTCTTCTTTATCATTGTTGAAATAGATGTGTGTTCTGCGCAGTAATTTCAACGTTTCACTCAAGTATTTAGCAGTTTAAATATAACATTAATCTTTAAAGGGGGTGATAAAAACTAAGGTTCTGGAGTTTTACGTTGTATTTCTGTTTTCAGTTTTAAAATGTCTTAGAGTTTTTGCATGAATAATTAATTCTTACCCTTTAAAATAATTTTAATTAAAGGTAACACTAAAATTTCCAAGTTTTTCATTTTCATTTTAAAATATGTACGTTCGATTAAGTTCCTTAATGACACTGTTATCGTATGCGATGCTGCTATTTTTCTTATTCTTAGCTTTTATTTGCATCAAAAGAAAACATTTTACTGCTATATCATAAGATGTCAATCATATTATTATTATGAAAGAAGAATGTAACGCTCTCAATGTTAGAAAGAAAATCACCATCCTTCAAAATGCTCGAGTTGAAAACGTAATGTTAAAGTTAGCCTAATCTTTCTTGTGTAGGGTTATCATGATTGAATGAAACCGCCTAGCGATTAACATACAAAATTACACAGTTATTTATGAAAGAGTTTTTTAATATATATATACTAATTAGAGTACCCATCACCTGAAAATAAATTATACAGATTCCTCATTAATGGTGCACATCTTGGGACATGCACAAAAACACAAAAATTCCTATACAAAAACTCAAAACAAAATTCAAAACTGAAAAACTGTGTATATTTCCCCATAAATCTAATTAATCTCCATACCAGTTTTGGTGAAGACCCATGCGAACTAGTTACATTGGCATACCATAGACAGTACTATTATATTTATGTAGAGAGTACAACTTGTATTAAAAACGTCCATAACAAACAAGTAAATGAAATAAACTTGGAAACTACATTTTAAAAATGTGAATAATAATTTTCATAAATTTGTGCATTTATGGTGTTTTTAATTTATTTAGCGTGTGTACTTCTAACATCTTTTTATCATAATTAATTAACAAGTTTCAAACTATATTATCAACTGTTCTATCAATTTTGTCTTTTCTCCAGACGTTTCCTGAATGGTTTTATATCTGTCTATCCACCTTTATATTATATATTTTTATATCTATCTATGTACCTTTATGTTATATTTTTTTATATTTATCTATCTACTTCTATATTATATATTTTTATATCTATCTACCTACCTTTATATTACATATTTTTATATTTATCTACCTACCTTTATATTATATATTTTATATCTATCTATCTGCCTTTATATTATATGTTTTTTGTATTTATCTATCTACCTTTATATGATATCTTTCGTTATTTATATTGTATCTATATCTTTAGCTATCGATATCGTATGATACTCGATATTCATACTTCTATCTTTTAATTTTTAGATATCTATATCTACAGGTATACATATCTTACTAGCCAAACTGAAGGTTAATATACTTCTTAGCAACACACTCTTTATAAACTCCTGAAACGCACAGATCTAAAAACAATGGAGATAAAATATAGACAGTCACTGTTTCTTCCCAAGTGAAGAATTACCTCCTTAATTGATCCTCCAATCGATCAGACAGAAGACAGATTATTCTCCAAACGTGAGTCATTCCTGTACGGCTCATGATGTCACTAAAAGATTGGTCATTTACTGCCAGTCTTCATCTTAACGGTCCGTACAACGAAACAGGATTCTAGTAATGAGACTCCAATGGTGGGAAAACCTTTGTAGAAAAAAATATTTATCCCCACTTCAAATACCCGATATTTATCTCTTCTATTCTGTAGAAGGTCGCGCCCAGAAAGTATGTTCTTAAAATTTTAGCTTTGAAAATACTTATTTCAGTTAATATTTCAAATGTGGAAGTCGCGAGCACATCGTATCTTTAGGAGTAAAAATGTTTATATCTGGTCGTTGTCTTCACTCTGGCGCCATTTTTAAGTGAGTCGCGTCTAAATGTTTTTAATTTGGCCATGTAAGTATTCAAATACTTTCAGCTCTGAAAATAGTTTTCTAAACTAACGTTTCAGGATTAGACGTCTTTGTGAACAACATTTCTTTCAGGCGAGCATTTTTATATTTGACATACGTTTATTGAGAAGCAAAAAATTGAAACTAGTTGTTAAGGCTAGAGAAAACCTATCCTCATCAGAAGTCACGTTTGGCTCGTAATCTGAGGGTCGCGGATTCGAATCCTGGTTGCACCAAACATGCTCGCCCTTTCACCCGTGGGGGTGTTATAATGTAACGGTCAATCCCACTAGCCGTTGGTAAAAGAGTAGCCCAAGAGTTGGCGGTAGATGGTGATGATTAGATGCCTTCCCTCTAGTCTTACACTGCTAAAATAGGGACGGCTAGCACAGATAGTCCTCGAGTAGTTTTGCGCGAAATTTAAAACAAACAAACCTTATCAGAAAATTGTTATTTCAATACTTAATGTTACGAGATTACGAAGGGAGGTTTTTTAGACAACTCTTTCGTTCAACTGAATTTTATTGAGTTAATTCTAGAAGTTATGTTTATGAGTCGCGTTAAGTATTTTCAACTGCTTTACAAGACCGTTTGAACTGTGTGATAAGTGTGAGTAGTCAACAGCTTACACCATAACTAAATATTTTACAATGAAAGTTAAATGGACGTCAAAAAATAAAAAGTGTCAAATAAAATACAAAAAACATAAAAATAATTAACATATATAAATCTGCTTTTAAGAAATGCGTTGTTCCCTTTAAAAATAATTCCCTCAAATCTCTTAATAAATATATATTTAAATTGTAATTTTTAAAAATATTCTGGTGAAATTTGCATTTCAATATCAAATAGAACTAGGTGCGACATGCCAGTTAACGTATCATACTGCGTATCTGAAAGTCTATGTTTAAGCCATGATCCGCACTTTCACCTATGTTATAGTTGTAACAGTCAGCTACATTATATGGTTAAGAGTAACTGTGGAAATTCAAGCAACTTTACTGTTTTACATTTCGTGTTTTGCAGTTTTTATGAGCGTTTTACATTTTTTCAGTTACCTATAAGTGAAGCAACGTTTGATTTGGAAATGGCGTACACATACCATAATAGTTCTTCTATCAAATGACTTATGTAAACAGTGTATTGTACACTACTATGTTTGTTGTATCCCAGCCGACTTGAAGAGCTCTGGATTTAGCGAAACCCGTTGTCGGTAGTGGATATGAAAAACATAGTGTCTTTAGAGTACTACTGTTACCGACTTTTCTTGAAAACCTCTGAGTGTGTAGTTGAAGAATGCAGTGTTTAAAATATTAATTTTTGTTACATTACGTAAAAACTGGTTGTATAACTTAAATATTTTTAAGCGTTTGAGTTCTTTGACGGTTTTTTTTCAATTAATATTTCAGTATTTGACCTAAAGTATATCGAAACATTAAATTTCTGTAAGTCATCATACAATCGTCGTCTGCTGGCAATCTGGTTTTTTTTCTAGAGTACTCATTAATAATCATAAAGATTAATGAAATTTCTTTTCAGACTGAGCGACGCCACTCATGATTTATACATTAAAATTACGCCCAATAAAACATTTATATCTGAGTTCTTGTGTCAAAACGGCTCAACTGTTCGATTTGTCTAATTCTTGAAAATTCAACAACTGTGAGACATGATGGAAAACTTTTACTGCGTGCTTGCTTATATAAAGTGTATAATCGATATTAAACAAAGAAAGTGGAAAGTGTATCTGATATATTGGCGTCCATATAGCTGGTAATTATTTTTGGCATTTTCACTGTGCGCAACGCCTGTAGCTTAATAGCCGTCGATAACAAATATCTTAAGTTGAAGATTTTTTTTTCCTGTAAATGTATTTGCCGTTGCTGAGTGCTATCCAATAATCTTTGCTTTTCTTTGATTAACATCAGAAGACAAGAAAGAGTATTTCATATGCGGAATATTCGTCGGGAGACGGTCACATGAGATGTTTTTATATCCAATATTTCAGCTTGAGAAATAATATAAGGACGAAAATGAAAAATCTGAATATCTTTGAAGAGAGAACCTCTGAACTTTTGAAAAAGGTCAATTTCTTCCGGACGACTGAAAACAAATCGTGAATGAAAATTTTTCACTTCTTCAACGAAACTTCCTTAGTTAATATTCTAATTAAAAACACATCCTACATTTATTTTTTACAAAATCAGTTATTTCCTTCCTAAACTCATTATAAGGCGTTGATCTCCACTCCTGCTGACGGCGTAAGCCAATCATCCTTTCAGAAGAATAAAATTGTCTTAACCAGAGCATCAGCCGTCTTGTTCAAATCTTATCTTTGTGCTGTCTTCTCCTATTGACTTCAAAATTCAGCACAAATACATAAAGATATTTCCAAAAAGTGTTTATAAATCTATCTTATAAGCTTCCAAAACATTCGATTTATTAAAAAATAACATAACGAACAGAATTATCATGTGCTTGGCAACATCTTAAATGTTGTGTAAAAAACCAAACTTAATTTATTCTTGCTTTTATATACTACTGTAATACTTGTTTACAGTCGGTGTTAAAAGCCTTGCAGTATTACATTTACCTCCTTTTTCTTCTTATAATTCAATAAATATCAAACGTTCTTGTATGACATATGTTTCATATGCAAACAAACTATCCAAATCGCTACATTTACATTTAATAGTCTTTGTGAATTTCCAAACAGGATTTAGCTTTTTTGCATTTCACAAAAATCGTTATTCATTCAAGTTGATCTCGTTTAGAATGTCATGCTTTCTTATCCAGGTTTGTTTTTACTGTTTCTGAATTTCAACACGGTCATTTAAGAATCTTATTGGTTACATATTTCTAGAACGATTTTCTCGTAAAGTATTTTAAATATTAATGAACGTCTTTTGTCTTTAAATTCCTGTTTAAACATGTTATTTATAGTTTAGTGTTTGTAAATCCATGCTCCTCTGAGTTGTAAACACTCGCGTAAAGTTTTGTGTGTTTTTTTTGCATTTCGCGCAAAGCTACTCCAGGGCTGTCTGCGCTAGCCCTCTCTAATTATGCAGTGTAAGACTAGAGGAAAGACAGCTAGTCATCACCACCCACCGCCAACTCTTGAGCTACTTTTTTACCAACGAAATTTTCTGTTTGTTTCAGTCGGATTGACCGTAATATTATAACGCCCCCACGGATGAAAGGGCGAGCATGCTTGGTGTGAAGGAGATTCGAACCCGTGACCATCTGATTACGAGTTAATTGTCTTAACCCACCTGGCCATGCCAGACCTTCGTGTAAAATACAATGCTTAACTAACGTAAAATTGTTGCTAGGTTTATTTCCAGCTCAAAGCGAATACACGTAACTCCAGCAACTAACCCTAACCATGAAGAAATAAGATTGTTTCAATGCAGAAAAGTGCGTGTTTAAAAAAATTGAGGCAAACAAAACTATATTTCTTTGTAGCGTGACGTCAGTAAAAACAGAAGAAATTTGGCAAATAGCTGTTGAAACATTTGTATATGGTATGAATGGTCTCGAGCACAGCTTCCAGGGGATGGTTACAACATGAATAACAGTTTTCTGGAACAGACAGGGATACCTTAACGATCAAATTTCTCAAACATTTCTCCATAACTATCTGCAGAAAACAATCTGGAAGTGTAATATTTACGAAACGTTATTTTTAAGTAGGTTCTATATAAGTCAATATAATACATTTCATAACTTAGGTGAAAAAAGTGATTTATATGAAAGACTCTAGCTACGAAGAATGTACAAGTTCCACCCATTGTCCTTGTTTTTTGACATTGTCATCCGTGTTTTGGTTTGTTTTCGGTATTTACCTTTGACCATGAAACAATAAGGGAGTTTTATAAACTTTTTATAAACCTATTTGTGTCTCTGGATAAAGTAAATCTACTTAAGCGTTAGATCTTTAATTGATAACAAAATACAAGACTAGAAATATTTCTGTAACTTATGACGTCATCTATCAACTCTTGGTTTACCAAAGCGACATTTCTGGCGATTTTTGAAAACACAAACAAAAGAAAGAACTCTCGTAAATTATCTGTCGTGTTAATTTTTCTCTTCATAACGGGCGAGTTTCTTTTTCTTGCATCTTGTTTGTTTTGCAGCCACAGAAGGATATCTGTAATGTGTCTGTCACAGGAATCAAACTCTTAGTTTAGAATTATAAACCCTCAATATTGTTGCTTAGCATCTCGGATCACTTATTTTATAAAGTGTTTTATATATAAAATATTAGAATACACATTACAACGAACACATTTAACCATTAAATATGTGTTAAAAGTCTTTAAGAAAATCGGTATCCATTGATATTATTTTCTTGTATTCTAAAGTATTATGTTTTTAAAGGAATTCCTTATCAACAGTTGCTATTCTTATATATATTTTCTACTTCACTAATATAGGAAACTGTCACCAAATGGTCGAACCACGTTTAAAACACACCGTTACATGGGCCGAGTGTGGTCCGATGGTTTGTGCGCCAAACTATAGACCTGAAGTTCCGTGTTACCTCAAACAAAAATTTCGTTACATACTATGTGTAACTGTGAGTGCATTATGGGTGGTAACCAAACTGATGGTGATTCTCTGCCTTTCCTTATGGTCTATCACTTCAAAACCAGGAAAGGCCGGCGCAGATAGTCTTTGGGTAGCTTTACGTGAAATTCCCAGCAAAACAAATAAACATAATATTATTTATACATATGTATTCCTATGTATAACTTTTTGTATAGTTAATATATATTAGCTGAAAGTCTAAATATTAAACATGCTATGATAACTTTCTACGTTGCTCTAATGTCGATATGAAAACTGCTGTTATTTTACAAAAGCAAATAGTAATGATTATAATAGAAATAAACGACCTTATAGCACCATAATGTTGTTATTATTTAATTAAATGTTCAACGTTTCGCTTTATAGCTTCTTCAGGAGCATTCACTAAAACACAAACCGAAACTGACAATACAAAGCTTCAGATGGTTTATATGATAACACCCTTTTTATTATAATATAGTATTTATTATTTAAACCACTTGAGACTCTGCTGTCAGTTTCGGTTTCTGTTTTAATGAACGCTTCCGAAGAAACTATAAAGTGAAACGTTGATTATATAATTAAATATAAACAACATTTTTGTGTTATAAGGTCGTTTATTTCCAGCATTAATGTATTCTATACACCAATATGCACTACATAAATTAAAAACGACCAGCTGTTACAGACACTATAACCCTGTCACTTGTTACAAAACGACCAGCTGTTACAGACACTATAACCCTGTCACTTGTTACAAAACGACCAGCTGTTACAGACACTATAACCCTGTCACTTGTTACAAAACGATCAACTGTTAGAGACACTATAACCCTGTCATTTTTTATAATGTCAGAACGATTTGAAGGCGTTTGAATACACTTCAATATCTTTTAAATATTGTGTCCAGCTATGCAAAACAGAAATATAGCATATCACACTTTTTTACATTTCTGTTAAAACAATTTCGTAACGTTACTTGCAAAAATATCGTAAGGAAAAACGACTTTCAACGGTAATGGTGACCGAAACGTCAATCACTTCTCTTCCCTCTTCCCAGGAATTCTAACAAATATTTTTCGGAATAGACTGTGTGAATTGTGTTTCTGTGTGCATAAGTACTTCTGAGCTATAATATGTTAGCAGGTAATTATTAACAACGTTTATATATAGATAGAGTGAAAACACTTTCGCATTTTGAACACAGTAATCACTGATGGTAAACAGTATGGTAAAAATCAAATATATTTTCATTATAAACTAGGTTATTATTTTCTGGTTCAGAAACCAAAAATATTTCCACTAATAAAGGTTTTTTTCTTCTAGCTTTCTAAAAATTACTTTTCCAAATATCGTAAAAGTTTATCACCGTCTGTCAAGTAAAAGCAGTCTTTCCCTTCACTGAACAAACTCTTCAGTTAGATTCACATGACTTCACAAAGAAAGGACGTTAGAATGGTAGAAATCTGCTTCAAAGTTTACATTAAAGGATAAAGCTAGAAAAACGTGCAAAATGTGTGTGTTTATAGATTTCAACTAAATATTGTTTATATTTCTAACACAAGTTGTATGGTAAAAAGAAGGGGGGAGCGACAACACTTGGATTAGTTTGTTTTATATTTAAGCACAAAGTCATACAAAGGACTGTCTGTGCTCTGCTCATCACGGATACCGATATCCTTTTGTTATTTAAGAAAGTTAATCAATACGAAACATGTTAAAAACTTTAATTCTTTTTCAGTTAGTTGATACAAAATTACCTTCTCAATGTTTCTCTAAGAGACTGGAATAGAATAAAGTTGTTTCTGATTTACCTTTAAAATGTCCATGAATATGAAACATTTACCTCATTCATTAGTATATGGTTAGTCTGCGTAACATATGACAAAACAAACTTTTGATAGTTTTACGTCAACTTTTCATAATTAGTTTAAACACGTTTTCACATGTTATGTAGGGGAGTCGTAGCACGACTCTTTAAATATTTTCTTTCCTTTAATCAAAGTATTTTTATTTCAGATTGTAAAATTTGTTTGTTTGAAGTTAATCACAGTGTGCTCTGCCCACTACAGATATTAAAACCCAGTTTTGAACGGTATGAGTCCGCAGACATGCTGCTGAGCCACTGGGGGCTACTTTGATTGGTATTCCTACGTTGATAGATAAAATTAAATGGATACTGTTCTCATGCTATGATGAGTGACGACAGAGCTCTTTCACTAAGGCAACTTCTTGAGAAGAAGAGAAGTCCTACTTAAAAGCAAAGAAAAACATCAGTTATTTCTACCAAACTTATTATTGGTTAGCTTGGAAATGTTGATACAGTTCAAATAAACAGAACATCTACACATTAGTGGAACGATCAATATAAACCTATAGTAAACAACACAATTTGATATTTAGCATTTTCGAAGTGAATGGCACTTTATGCGACATGTGTAGTAGGCAGCAAAGTCGGAAACCCAAGGTTGAAGCACAGTCATCAAACCCATCATTTATATGGCTATTTTCAACACGGAATAATAAGATTGACTTTTCATCATTGTATCGTTTCCAAAGACGAAAGTGTAGAGAGTTTTCAGCGGTTTATCGGGGGTTGAACCTTGGACCTTCAGGATTTATATCTAGTCTCCAGACCTAGCAGAAGAAAAACTCTGACTGTCTTTATGTTTCAAGCAATAACGAGAATTAATTATTTTAAAACTGTATAAAGAGCATTATAATTGTAAACAGTATTGTAATATTGCTGTTTTTAAAAGGCTTTACTAGAAAAAGCTGCTGGGTTAGTCTTCAACTCAGGTGGTAAGAGCACATGTCTTGCGTCACTACAGGAATTGATTATATTGCAAGATTTGCAATGTACCTTCACAATTAACACTGAACAATAGCAAAAAGCTTGTTGGATTATTCTAGTTAATCCCATTTGAGGATTTTTTAGGCATCTTTCTTTCCTACATTAATTATTGACTTGTTGTACTTCAAGCTACCAGTAGGCAGTTGTTAAAAAACAACAACTAAATCAAAAGGCAGAATTTATCGCATCTAAGCCAAACGTAGTTATAAGTAAAGTAAAAACATTCTTGAAAAACACTGATTTTTATTCATTATAAATTTATCTTTGATGTGGCCCGGCATGGCCAAGCGTGTTAAGGCGTGCGACTCATAATCTGAGGGTCGCGGGTTCGCATCCCCGACGCGCCAAACATGCTCGCCCTTTCAGCCGTGGGGGCGTTATAATGTTATGGTCAATCCCACTATTCGTGGGTAAAAGAGTAGCTCAAGAGTTGGCGGTGGGTGGTGATAACTAGCTGCCTTCTCTCTTGTCTTACACTGCTAAACTAGGGACATCTAGCACAGATAGCCCTCGAGTAGCTTTGTGCGAAATTCCAAAAACAAACAACATTATCTTTGATGTTTATATAATGCCTCAGTCTCAGAAACGGATTCAAAATTGACTCTTAAATCAGTTTATGGATATAATTATTCCTAAAATATTCCTTGACTATTTTATTATTGTTGTTTTTTTCAAACTAACGCTATAAAAGTAATCGAATAAGTAGAGTTTATTCTGACTTGCCTGAATGAGTGTATTTTTAAGTTCATATAACCATGGCCCGGCACGACCAGGTGGATAGGACGCTCGACTTGTAATCTGACAGTCACAAGGTCGAATCCCTGTCACACCAAACATGATCGTCCTTTCCGACGTGGGGGCGTTATAATGTTAGATCAATCCCACTATTCGATGGAAAAAAATAGCCCAAGAAATAGCTGGTGGGTGGTAATGACTAGCTGCCTTTTCTCTTGTCTTTCGCTGCTAAATTAGTGACGACTAGTGCAGATAGCTCTCGTGCAGCTTGGCGCAAAATTCAAAACAAACAAAATCCTGTACTCACTTTTATAGCTTTTTTTAAAAATACAATTACATTAGTTGAGTCTGTTTCTCATTTAGATGGTCTTACTCTTAACATAATAGGTATATAAGACATAATGAAAAACAGAATTGACTTCGAAACTACATAAGTAATGCATATATAACTCGGTATACATAACTCTGCAGAGAAACCTCCATCTGAACCTCTTCTTCCAAAGCTCAGTGTCGGAAGACTAGAAATGGACTCTCGACCAAGTTAAATAAATATAACTCTACACGAGCTAACTGGTAACAAACGTACAGGCTTGTCTGCTTTGGACGAGTTGGTTTATTGGCGGACAATTTATTGTTGGCATTGGAAAAGTTTTATTTCCATAATAGTTGAGCCAAAATTTTCTCCATATTTTGGACATCTTACTATTGTGTCGTCACGAAAAACTGAATATATTTTTCTACGCTTTCTCTACACACACAACATTTGATAGAAAGTAAATGCGTTAACACTGTTATTCAAGGTATCAGTTATCTGTATATTGTGACTAATAATGAATTTCGTATACAAGGACATTTGTACTTAACGGGCATTGGTAAATAACTTCTAATAATTTCAGTACTATCGAGATAAAAAAATGATTTCAAATTTCAAACAAATTAACCTAAAGAGGACGCTTTTCTCTGGCAATTTAAAAGCCATTAAAAAAGGTATAAAAGTGATTATAAGAATAAAAGTTCTGCCCTATTCAGTTCCAGCTTGCTGTAATGGTTTAATGTTTCTGAACGTTAGGAAACACTTTATAACTGAACTAAATAAAGCACGTGAGCACTCTCGTTCGAAGGGTTTTCTAGTGTAATTAGTGTAAACAGCCGAAAACAACTCAAAAGGGAGAACGCTTATGGTTACCATGGAAACAGGAAGGAAAGACATGTCTGTTAACATCAGCTTACTTCTGTGAAAGTAAGAGAGTATCACACATTCGCATTCCATACTTTGACTAACTGAGTTATAGAGTTCATAGATTCCCAGAATGGGTTCATAAAAGATGACTTGATGGGAGTTTATACTTTAGAGAATACTCGTGTTCTTAAGGATAAGAGTCACGAAAGGAAGTGTATTGGCATTTTATTGAAATTGTTATTACGAATTAAACGAGAAAAAGAAAACTATCCTCTTGCAACAACTAATTTATTCAGAGCAACGTACAAGAGCTAACAGGAATATATTTCTGAGATATCACTCAAAGCAAAAGTTTTCTCAGATATTATCCAAAAAATAACTTTAGATATACAATTTCCAGTTTTCTGGTTCTATGTACTATTTTTATTCACCTACTATTCCGTATTTTGTACGGAAAGTTTACTTCTCTGCAGCTTAAGACGTGGTGTTGTTTTTTAGGTTGTAACTCGTAATTTGTCCATTAAAGTATTGTAATAAAATTACTTTTTTAAGACTGGTTTCGAGAAACATGGATACGGTGTTATGTACCTGTATGAAGACTGAAATAACGAGCTGAAGTGAATATACTTGTAGATAATAATAATAATAATAAACCTTAAATAAACTACCAGTAGAAACGCTTACAGAACAAGTTGGCTTCCATCTTTCTTGATTATACCGACAGTAATGTACAGATGTATTAATACACCATTTCGAATTTCCTCGTTTATTTCTGAGGTTCGCATTACCTTTTCTTCGAGATTAAACTACATGAAAAAGTTTATCTAAAAACTGTCTTTTTTAAGTTGTAATAATTTATCAAACTCCGCCTATTTAGTTTAAATGGACCTCTTTACATGCATAGCTTTTCAACTTTTTTCCCTCAGAAAGATAAGCGCCCAAGCTACTGCTTCTTTCTCACCGTAAGCTATTTTTCCTTTGTGAAATAACATTAGTATTGCTTCTTTATATAAATGAACAGTAAAACTGGTAATCGCGATTCGTCTTCTACGTCGCTGACAATCACGTTTAATTTTTCAGTTTCAATTCTATGGAGAAAAGAAAAACAAAGTGAAAATTTTGATGCACGTATTACATAACTGTTACTGTCCAGCTACCCGGATTGATCGGTATTTTACATTTTTTTGTTGCTGTAATTTAATGAACTCGTTGATTAGGCTTCTTATGACCGGCTGAACTCGTGACGGCATTACGCTTGCTAGTCACAAGACGAAGAGAGAAGATTAAAGTGAATTGAAATTGATTTTCCAACAATCATTTATTTTGCTTGTTAATTAATAGCTCTATACAGAAGTCGTTTTTTTAATTACGTCAAAACGTTAATGTAGGAAATACCTCACCCGATACTCGCGGTAAAAAAATTTACTTTTCACATTCGAAAGTATTTATTTCCCATCGATTTCTTATAAAAGAACACTCTCAGAAATGATATATATATTTTCATGAGTACGTCTGAAGTAGGAAGAAGACAAATATGTTTTGTTTTCATCAGTCATTCCATGAAGAGCTATGTGCGCTAGCCGTCATTATTGTTGAATTGATATATTAGAGGGAAGGCAGCTAGTCAATAGTACCCACTTACCCACTATGCCTACTCTTATCTGACTTAATAGTGGAATTTGACTGTTACTCTTATAACGTAATCACAGCCCTAAAATGCAGAGTGCAATTTTTTGGTGAGGAGAAAGAATGAGACGCGAACAATGAATCCACAAATCTATAGCTTGGTACGTTAACTAGTGAGCCACGTTCAGCCGAAGCAAAATAAATTGGTCATGCTATGTTAGAAGACAGTTTTCTGAAAAACTTTGTGTAAGTCAACATATTGCACATAACCCATTATATAACTTTGTGTTTAATAAAATACAGGTTAATGTATTTTACTATTTTTATATCAAATTGAAATAGATTATATGTTTGTGAAACCTACAATTGCCTTATTTTCATCACTTATGAGATAATGGTAAGTTCGCAATATTAAAACATGAAACAGCTTAAGTAAAACAAGTTATTTTATATCACTGAAACCAATGTCAGATATTATAACATCCAGATAAAACAAAACGATATTACTAATTTAAATACAATGTTTTTCATTCAAATATCTCTTGATATTAACCAACGTTACTCTATTTAATCATGAAATTATTACAGCAAAATAAATTTCTTTCTAGAGTTGTAAGTTGTTTGTTTTGTTCGTTTCTTTGTTTTTTCATCTTGTTTACTACACTCTAGTCTACCTTGCATTATGGGAAATGCAACTTCTGTTATTTAAACTTCAATCAATATTCAAATAAGTTTTAGATAACTTTAAATTTGTTTACGTTTATAACGATATTTCTATTTCCGTAGTAGTTAGCCTAAACATCCACATGAATGTTAAACTGGAAGCGAGCAAGATGTAAAAGGCTCAGGAGTACGTAACGAAAGCCTGAAGGCTAGTGAGTGTCGAATCTCCAAATTACATTATCTCTAGTTTATCCATAACAAAATCTTTATTGAAACTTAAATTCGACTAAACCAGTAGTTGTTATTGGATATTCGCGTGAATATACAGATTTGAAAGTAAAATATAAAACCAAGCTTTCATCACCTTTCGCTTGAGGGCGTTAGTAAATAGGAAACGGATCAAATGGCATGGAGACAGAATGACAGGAGGAGAGACCAGCTTATAAAAATAGTTTCATTAATGTTTTTCTTACTCAGAAGATTAAGTGCTAATGACTGAACGAAAAATAATGCGATCCTGGCGGTTTAATTAAGTGGGCAAAATTACTTTCATCGCATGAAAATATATATAATAAAAAGTCTTATTAGAATATTTCTTGAGATGTAACTAGAATAGAGTGATTAAAAGTAAAGCTCTTATCGTATACTGTACACCGTATGTCTCAAAACTAGCTTTCTTCAATTAGCCTTGACATTTACTTTGATGTTAAAGCTTTTTACACAACTCTTCACACCTAATTTCAACTTTATGATACTGACATAACTTCAAAACTACAGTAGAAGAGCATAAAATAATTCGTACATAACTGTTATCAGTCAATAGTGTTTATAACTGACTGAAACATTCGAGCATTTTAAGATTTACCGATTCATATATTTACTGATTCACTCGTAAATATGTTTAACCGAACGAACCGTAGTGTTTGAAAAGAAGTTTTAAAACATATTTACTGGTTTATCTATTAATAAATAAATAACAGTTTATACGAAAATATCTCTTTGTAAGTTTTCCTATGAATCAATAATAAATATGCGAACCTACAACTTTATAATACTGGGTTCGATTCCCCGCAGTGTGCAAAGAGCAAATAGCGAATTGTGTAGCTTTGCTTGAAACAAAAGTTTCCTCTCAATTGTTAAATTTTTATTCTCGAAGTGTGAAAAAGATATTACTGTCTGCATATGCTTAAAATTTTACAGTGTTTTGGTCATTAGATCTAACTTTGTTTTTTCATTTACGATCTGACAAGATTTCCATTATAAACTGGCAACCGGCAGTATCTTAAAAAAATTACTTTTAATTTTTGGACATTTTTTCTTGAAATTTTTAAAACTGTAAGTTAGTTATGTTTAGGTTTTGTTTTTTGTGACCACATGCGTAAAAATAAACTTATTTCTAGTTTGAACCGTAGTATGACTACAACTGTTTTTACCAAAGACATGGAGTCATCTTTCAACATTAATAAAAAAAGAAGGAAAACGTAGAAAAAATTGTTAGTCAAAAATGTTCTGACAAATTTCGCGAACTATAATTCCTTGATGTAAAACACCAAATAAACAACAGGAAGTCAAATCTCGATAGTCAAAAATGCGTGCATATTGATTTCTTTAACCAACAGTTATCTTTGAGTGAAACGAAACTTGGTTAAGGCTCTTTGCAATTGTTTGAAATTTCGCGCAAAGCTACACAAGGGCTATCTGCGCTAACCGTCCCTAATTTAACAGTGTAAGACTAGAGAGAAGGCAGCTAGTCATCACTGTCCACCTTCAACTCTTGTGATTAACCGTCACATTATAATGCCCTCACAGCTGAAAGGCATGTTTGGTGTGATGGGGATTCGAACCCATGACCCTCAGATTACGAGTTGAGTGCATTAACCGCCTGGTCATACTGGGCCCTTTATAATTGCGTCAAAACTCTTTCCAATTATAGAGATAAACAGTTTAATTATATTTTATTATACAAATAAAAATTGAACGAACAGACCTAAATGAAAATAATTCCATTCAAAGGCAAAAGAAAATTAAGTTCCAAAACTAAATGGGTGTTTTGATGACTTTCAAATAATCCCAGATTAACTTGTCCATCTTCTTCCGAACAGCAGCCCTACCTTAAGATTGTTTACATTTTTATTTTCAGAGATCATTAACTTATTATTGAACACATACTATGAGAAACTAAAAGCACAAGAATAAATAAGAACGATAAAAAATGTAATTATATTTAAAATCAGATACAATTATGTAATTTTGGATATTTCTAATTACCTCTGTAATCTGGACAATATTATAAATTATTCGGTTTTCTTTATTAACTTTAATACAAATTTAATTTTTGTGTAAGAATATAAACTAGAAACCTTCGTATTACAGTTAAATCTCAATGTCCAATGTTTCAATGAATTGTTTAATTTTTCATATGTTTCAGCTTCTCTTACTCCTCTTAACTTACTAATCTGCCCCTCGCGAGTACAGCGGTAAGTCTACGGATTTAAAACGCTAAAATCAGGGGTTCGATTCCCCTTGGTAGGCTCAACAGATAGCTCCATATGATTTTGATATGAAAAAAACACACACTTAATATTCTATTGTAGATTAATAAGGTTTGTTACGTCCCATTGTTTTCGCTTATTAAACTTACAAAATCAGAATCTTGGAAAAATCTTATCTGGGTCAAAAATAAGGGATCATTTTTCTAACAGGTAAAATTATTCGGTGGGACAGCAGTGAGTTCACGGAATTAAGACGCTAAAATACAGGGTTCGATTCTCTGCAGTGGACACAGCAAATAGCTCAAGTGGTTTTGCTCCAAAACATATAAATAAACCAAATTTTCATTGGTAACTGCCTAATAATGGAGGACACTTCTAGAAACACCTTGATAACTACATTGGAAAAAATTGTTCAAAAACTAGTAAAAAGTGTGATACGGAATTCAGTTTAAGGCTGGTTTTGTTTAAATTTTGCGCAAAGATACTCGAGAACTATCTGCGCTAGTCGTCTCTGATTTAGCAATGATAGACAAGACAGAAATGCACCAAGTAGTCACGACCCACCACTAACTCTTTTATCAACAAACAGTGGCATCCACCGTAACTTTATAACACCTCCATTGGAAAAGTGTGTTGATAAAGAAGATTCGAACCGGAGAACCGCCAGTATGAAATTGTCCTCTCTGGGTAAAACATTAGGTAAAATTTGCTGATAAAGACAATCCATGATAACCGCATCAAATTTAAAATCTCTGACACTTTTTACATAGGATCAACTGTTATTTCTCAACAGGACTGAAAGAACACTTGTGAGCTTCTTCTTATGAATACAAACACAAAGTTAAGTACAATTACTTTTTTGAAGTTTTAGATTTGAAATAATTGAAAATAAAACATTATAAATTAAAACTCTGCTTATTTAAACCAGTAACAAGTATACAGATGTACGTTTATTTATACACATTCTAGATTTTGTTATCCTTACTAGACTAACGTTTATTTATATATGTGTGTGTCTCAAAGTGTTGCAAACCAGTGATTTCTAATTAAAGTGGCCTGGCATGACGAGGTGTTTAGGGCATTCGACTCCCAATTTGAAGATCGCGGGATCGAATTCAGTCTTGCCCTTTCAGCCATGACCGCGTTGTAATGCAATCACTGAAAAGTAACTGAAGACTTGGTGGTGGATGGTGATGGCTAGCTATCTTTCCTTTAGTTTTAAAATTTTAGTTTTGCGCGAAATTCAAGTATTTCATTGCAAAGACAAGAAAACCGTTAAAAATAAATCAAATATAATATTGTTTTTATTTAGAATTTTAGCGCAAAACTACGCAGCGGCTACATGCTCATATCTGTTCCGAATGTTCATGTGATATACAACAGGTAATGTAGCTATTCTTCAACACTCACAGCTTCTGAGCTACGCATTACTGACGCAAAGGAAATGTTTTTGTCTGTCGTTCTTATAATACATTCACAGCCCCAAAAATGTCGAACATGTTTCTATGACAACGGAACGCAAAATCACAACAAGTAAAGAATAGAAATATTTAGTGAAATGGATTGGTTTATAAGAAACAGGGGATTAACTTGTTGAATAACACTTTCTGTAAAAGATTCACCTATTGAATAACACTTTTGTAGGGGATTGACTTGTTGAATAACATTTATGTGGATTAATTTGTTAAATAACGCTTTATAGAAGAGATTAACTTGTTGAATAACATTTTATATGGATTAATTTGTTGAATAATATTTTACAGATGAGATTAACTTGTTAAATAACACTTTTGTAAGAGATTAACTTGTTGAATAATACATTTTTGTAGGAGATTAAATTGTTGAATAACACCTTTTGTAGGGAATTAACACTTATTGAATAACACCTTTTGTCTAGAATTAACTTGTTCAACAACATTTTTATAAGGATTAAGGTTTTGAATAACACATTTTGTACAGAATTAACTTGTTCAATAACATTTTTATAAGGATAAAAGTTTTTAATAACACTTTTTGTAAAACATTAACTTCTTGAATAACACTTTCTCTTAGAGATTAACTTGTTGAATAACGCATTTTGTAGGGGATTAACTTTTTGAATAACACCTTTTCTAAGAAACTGATTTATTGAAAAACACTTTTTGTAGGAAATTAACTTGTTCAACATTTTATAAATATTAAAGTTTTGAATAACACTTTTTGTAGGGGATTAACTTCTTGAAAAGCACTTTTTATAGGAGATTAACTTGTTGAATGACACTTCTTATAGGAGATTAACTTATTCAATAACATTTTTATAAAGATTAGCTTTTTCAGTAACATTCTATGAGGATTAACTTTTAAATAACACTTTTTATCGGAGATTAATTTGATGAATAATACTTTTGTAGGGGATTAATTTCTTCAATAACACTTTTTATCAGGAATTAACTTGCAGAATAACACCTTGAATGGGTATTAACTTGTTAGATAACGTATTTTGTAGGGGATTAACTTTTTAAATAACACTTTTTCTAAGAAATTAACTTAGTGAATAACGCTTTTTGTTGGGATTAACTTATTGAATGACACTTTTTGTGAGTATTAACTGGTTAAATTACACGTTTTATAGGAGTTTAACTTGTCTAATAACACATTTTGTATGGAATTAACTTGTTTAATAATATTTTTATAAATATTAAAGTTTTGAATAACACTTTTTGTAGGGGATTAGCTTCTTGTATAACACTCTCTCTGAGAGATTAACTTCTTGAATAACGCTTTTGGTAAGGGATTAACTTGTTCAGTAACATTTTATAAGGATTAACTTGTTAAATAAGATTTTTGTAGGAAATTAATTTGATGAATAATACTTTTCTAGGGCATTATCTTCTTCAATATAACTTTTTCTAGAGAATTAACTTCTTCAATATAACTTTTTCTAGAGAATTAACTTCTTCAATATCACTTTTTATAGGATATTAATTTGCAGAATAACACCTTTTATAGGGAATTAACATGTTAAATAGCACTTTTTGTATTGGATTAATTTGTTAAATAACACTTTTTCTAGGAGATTAACTTGTTGAATGATACTTTTTGGAGGGTATTAACTTATTGAATAGTATTTTATGTAAAAGATTATCTTGATAAATATATTTTTATTGGGGATTAAATAGTTAAATAACGTTTTTGTCGGGGATTAAGTTGTTTAATAGCACTTTTTGTAGTGGATTAATTTGTTAAATAACACTTTTCCTTGGAGATTAACTTGTTGAATGATACTTTTTGGAGGGTATTAACTTGTTGAATAGTATTTTTTGTAAAATATTATCTTGATAAATATATTTTTATTGGGGATTAAATTGTTGAATAACGTTTTTGTAGGGAATTAAGTTGTTTAATAGCACTTTTTTATTGGGGATTAAGTGTTTAATATCGTTTTTTGTAGGGATTAACTTGCTGAATAACATTTTTGTGAGGTTTAACTTGTTAAATAATGCTTTTTGTAGAGAATTAACTTGTTAAATAACACTTTTATAAGAATTAAAGTTTTATATAACACTTTTTCTATGGTTTCAACTTGTTTAATAATACTTTTTGTAGGGGGACTAACTTCTTGAGTAACACTTTTTATATGGATTAGATTGTTGAATAACACTTTTTCTATAAGATTAACTTGTTGAATAAAACTTTTTGTAGGGAATTAACTTTTTCAACAACACTTTATGTATAGGATTAACTTTTTGAATGATCCTTTTTTGTAAAGGATTAACTTGTTTAATAACTCTTCTTGTAGGGGGTTAATTTGTTGAATATCACTTTTTATACTGGATCAAGTTAAATATTTGCTTTTCGTAGGGGATTAACTTCTTGGTGACGAAAATACTAACTTGTGGAAAAAATATATATGTAAAAACGGCTGCTATGAGTTGAGGAAATATTTTATGTAGAGAAGCGAACAACGTTTTGACCTTCTTCTGTCATCGTCAGGTTTACTTGCTAAATAATACTTTGTAAGGGATTAACTTGTTGAACAACATTTTGATAGGAGATTAACGTATTGAATAACAATTTTTGTAGGAGATTATCTTGTTGAATAACATTTTTATAGGGGTTAACTTATTGAATAATACTTTTTTGTAGTATTCTGTTTTTGTTTTATTATTAAAGGAGTTTAATCAGTAATTCTTAACACCATGTAAATAAAAATGCAATATTACATCACCTTTTAATTACAATTCACTTATTTAGCACACGTCACACCATATCAACAGTTATTCATTTAGCTTGTTTCTTTGTTTTGGAACTTTGCAGAAAGCTACTCGAGGGCTATCTGTGCTACCCGTCCCTAATTTAGCAATGTAAGACTAGTCATCCCTACTCACCGCCAACTTTTGGACTACTCTTTTACCAACGAATAGTGGGATTGACCTTCACATTATAACTACCCCACGGCTGAAAGGGGCGAGCATGTTTGGTGCGACCGGGATGCGAACCCGCGACCCTCAGATTATGAGCCTTAACACGTTTGGCCATGCCGGGCCCGTTCATTTCGCTGACGATACAAATTGCGCTTCGACCACAAATGTATTATCGTATCTTAGCCGATATGTTGAGACCTGGATTGATCTGGTTTGTTTGGATTTTGGCAAAAAGCTACAAAAGAGCTATTTGCATTAGCAGTTTTTAATTTAGCAGTAATAGACTAGAGGGAGAGCAAGCAGTCAACACTATCCATCGCGAAACCTTGGACTACTTTTTTACGTCGAATAGTGAGATTGATCGTTGCATTATAAGCCCTTATGGCTGAAAGAGTGAGCTTGTTTAATTGGATTTGAATTCGAACTGTCCCCCGCTAATACAGCGGTATGACTTCGGATTTACAACGCAAAATCAGGGGTTCGATTCCCCTCGATGGGCTGAGCAGATAGCCCGACGTGGCTTTGCTATAAGAAAACACACAAACACACACACACGAATTCGAACCTGCAGATTGCGAGTCGAGCAACCTAACTACCTGACATTGCCAGCCTTGTGGCCTGGTGTTGAAAGAAAGAACTCGTCAGTATTCAACATCGTATATGCAGCATGGTTGATATGTTATTAGATCTTCTTTTCATTCACCTATACGTATTTATAAATACCTAGATTATATCTGATAACCCTGCATTACTTCTAGCACTGGGTCACACCCGGCAACACTAATTTACTACTAACTTACAACACGGCGTTATAAATATATACAAACGAAACCCAATAAAGTAAACAAACGTGTTGCAATTTAAGTATGTATATATACGTAGAGTGATTCCCATTGGTAAAAGGTAAAGTTTCCTTCCACGTTGAAACACAAATATGTAGCGTTAAACAAGAGCAAGTGTCTCCTGCGTTAGTCAGAAATACTTGTATTTTAATTTGACATGTTGTTGTAAGTGCCGTATGTCTCCTCTTAGGTATATCCTTTAATATTTTAGTTTCCGTTTTACTATCAGCTGGATTTATCTGGCAGACGTGAGCAAATAAAATGATTAAACACTGGACTTTAATCTAAGAAATTATCTTCAGGAGCCGCTGTTGTAAACCATTATCTCACCCATGCTCACAAACAACTTCTCTCTCTGTTGTTGTTGTTTTGAATTAAGCACAAAGCTACACAATGGGCTATCTGTGCTCTGCCCACCACGGGTATCGAAACCCGGATTTTAGCGTGTAAGTCCGCAGACATACCGCTGAGCCATTGGGCGGCACTTTTCTCTCTCTCTCGATACCGAAACCTACAGTTGTGTAACTATAAACATTACTTTTACTTGTTTATAGTTAAGCACAAAGCTACATAATGAGTTATCTGTGCTCTGTCCACCACACCTACCGAAACCTGACTTCTAGCTTCGTACGTTCGCAGACATATTGCCGTGCCCCTGGGGATGAAGAGCTACAAACGCTAATGACATACCTTCTTGAATGTGTTTTAAGTATTGCAGAAACATGGAAAGTGCTTTTAACAAGACCCAATCGAAACTGATCACACTAATTTTGCTAATTCTTGTAACATTCTGTCGTGACAACTTTCAGTAACGTACAGTGATGTGCACTGCGACACAAAATAAATGCTTTGTAAATTTTATTGAAAACTACCTAAATTTACTTTTTTATTTTGTCATAAAAGACGGGCTCAGCATGACCAGCTTGTTAAGGCACTCGACTCGAAATATGAGAGTATTGAGTTCGAATCCCCGTTCCACCAAACATGCCGCTCTTTCAGCCGTAGGGGAGTTATAATGTTACGGTCAATCTCACTATTCGTTGGTAAAATATTAGCCCAAAAGATGACGGTGGGTAGTGATGACTAGTCTTACACTGGTAAATTAGCACAGATAGTCCTCGTGTTGCTTTGCGCGAAATTCAAACCAATCCAAGATATGAAAGAAGTTTCAGAACAAGAAAGTATCAGAAAAATGAAGAAATAACAACGTCGTTTACCACATAGTTATAAATATAACTCGTTGTTTTAGTCATCAAGTGTCTCGGAGTAACTTGATATAACTTGTGAAGGCTCAGTAATCAAAAAACAGTTTAAACTTGATCATACAGCTTACGTAATTCTGTCTTGCGAATCGTTAAGTTCCACCATCTGTGACACCACATCAGCATTCGACTCATTGTCACTTCATAAAATAGGCCCTGTTAATAAGTAAAAAATAATAAATTATTTTTATGCACGTTCCAGTAAATTCGAACAAATATATTTTGAAAAATATAAATTAAGTACGTAAGTATTTTTTGTAATTTGCAAAAATTTACAATTTTTTTAATTCGTGAAATAAGTGTGTTAATTAATCATTGTACTTCTGCAATCGCTCACTTATATTCTGTGAAGAAATAAACAATACTGACTCATTTGAAATTCAAATACAGTAATGAAATGTCTCCTACGTGCCCCCCAGTGGCTCAGCGGTATGTCTGCGGATTTACACGCTAAAATCCCGGTTTCAATACCCGTGGTGGGCAGAGCACAGATAGCCCTTTGTGTAGCTTTGTGCTTAATTCAAAACAACAGTCTCCAACGTAAGTTTAAAAAGGGATTTCGACATAATAAACATTTTCATCAATGTATAAAAAAAGGACATGTTGAGTGAAATTTAAAACGTGATAATAAAGGGTTTGGAGGAAATCTTTTGTTGTTTTTGAAACTGTTAGTCTCGGGAATGCTCATATGATATCTTCTCAGGTATTATAATCTGTCGTTTATATAAAGTTTAAGAAATAATTTCACCTTGCGACTTTAACGTTTATAACTTGAGTACAACAAAATGGAAACACTTTTGTGAAAGTAATAGTGTATGAAGTCATTTCAATCACATAGATTTTCCAAATGAAATAGTTTTAAACAACATTGCGAAAAAAACATCAAAAATCAAACACTCCACTTTTCGAGAGCAAAATCACAGTTTGTATCCAGCGCAAACTCAGTAAATATAGTTCTGATGTTTGTTTTTTTGCTTTTGGAATTTCGCACAAAGCTACTCGAGGGCTATCTGTGCTAGCAGTCCCTAATTTAGCAGTGCAAGACTAGAGGGAAGGCAGCTAGTCATCACCACCCACCGCTAACTCTTGGGCTACTCTTTTTACAACGAATATTGGGATTGACAATCACATTATAACGCCCCCACGGCTTAGAGAACGAGCATGTTTGGCGCGAAGGGGATGCGAACCCGCAACCCTCAGATTAAGAAAGTTCTGAATCCCCGGAATATATGGCATACATGAAATTTATAAAGCTAACATGTCTCCCGATAATACAAACTGGATTAGTTACTTAAAGTAGTTTAGCAGAAATGAAACCTAAATGTGAAACGAGCAAATAATGTAACACAAACTCTGATGAATTCCAAAGTTACGTCAATCTTTGTCTGCACTTAATTTTGGCAAAGCTGCTATTTGTGGACTATAAATGATAAGACGACATCTGTAGCCCACTGTGAATATGTTGATTTTCTTCTTATGCACATTTTAGAAAAAAAAACAAACTTATTCTACACAAGGAGAAATATCACCATTCGCAACTGTTTAGATAAACGCAAACGTTGGAGGTGTAGAGGCCTGTAATTGCATCACTCCTTGGGGACCTTCCAAGTCTCCTGATGACAAAGTTTATTGTACAACTAATGGTGAATGGTTAGTATATAAATCATGTGTTGTCTACACCAGAATGTCTCTAATAACATTGGTTGTCTTGGCAACCGAGGATGTTGGGTGGTTTCCCCCCTGCATCTGTAAATGTAATGATGTTTGGAAAAACGAAGAAATAATAGCGGCAGTAGTTTGTTTGTTTTTGTATTTTTTAATCAAAAAAGTTTCTCCTAGATACACTATTCTCAATAATGCTAAGAAACAGTAGAATCAGTTAAAAACGTGGTTGTTGAGTTAACTGCCATATTTAAATAGATTTGTATTGAAAAGAAACTTAAAGTAAGTGTCGTATTTCATAAATTTGCATTATGATTTTCTTTCATATGTCTTTAGATATGGTTATTACGTTGTTGCTGACTTTGGTTAAAGTATTTTGCAATGATGACTGAAGCAGATGACTTTCAAAAAGGTAAAAAGGCTAAAAATGAAAATATTACCACTCATATTCACTCTTGATGAAGCTCACAGTTTATATGTACAGCATTAGAGACTGTAAGGAAAAGCAATTATATTAATTGTTAGAAATTCGGTTTTAATTTATAACTATCCAGAATTCAAGTGAAATAAATGAACAAATTATCAAATGAATGTCTTTCATTTATCCTGAAAATACATCAGTGACGTTTTGTTTTGAATTTCGTGTAAAGCTACTCGAGGGCTATCTGTGCTAGCCGTCCCTAATTTTGCAGTGAAAGACTAGAGGGAAGGCAGTTAGTCATCACCATCACCGCCGACTCTTGGGTTACTCTTTAACCAACGAATAGTGGGATTAACTGTAACATTATAACGCCCCCACGGTTGGAAGGGCGAGCATGTTGGGCGCGAACCCGCGCCCCTCAGATTACGAAGTGCACGCCTTAACGCGCTCAGCCATGCCAGGCCTGCTACTTGAGGTCTATTTACGCTATCCGTTCCTAATTTAGTAGTTTAAGACTAGAGGTAAGGCAGCTAGTCATCACCACCCACCGCCAACTCTTGGGTTACTCTTTTACCAACGAATAGTGGGATTGACTGTCACATAATAACGCCTCCCACGGCTGGAAGAACGTACATGTTTGGTGCGATGGAGACCGTGAAGTTAAAGGTCGACATAATCAGGTTTTAACTTTCAATTTTGGAGCCCTTAAAACATTATTTAAGTTACCAGAATGAATGTCTGTTGTAAGAATATATCAAAAGAGTTTAAACCGTATAATTGAAGGTCGCTATTAAAACGAATGAAATTCATCAAATATCACGATTATAACAGGTTTCAATAAAAGTCATTTCATAGATTTCATAGTAACAGAAGTTTAATGAAAACAAGAAAAGCTTGTCAAATGTAACTGGGAAAGACCAATGTTTCTGGAAAAATAAATAATTGAGAAAACTTATCTCGTAACGTTTTTTTAAAGAAATATCACTAATGTTATTTGGCAATGAAAAATCCTAATTTTATTTTGGAAAAAACAATAATAGTATTATTTTTCAAGAAAAGAATCACCGATATTATTTTGTCAGAAACAGTATCATTGTTATTTTGCTAGGAACAGTATTATTGTTATTTCGCTAGGAACAGTACCATTATTATTTTGCCAGGAACAGTACCATTATTATTTTGCCAGGAACAGTACCATTATTATTTTGTCATGAACAGTACCATTATATTTTTGCCTGGAATAGTACCATTGTTATTTCGCTAGGAACAGTACCATTGTTATTTTGTCAGGAACAGTACCATAACAGTAATCATTTATCAAGTAATAATACTAACGTTATTTTGTTGAAAACATTGATAATTTTTGTATTGCAAGTAACAGCGTTAAAGATATTTTGCAAAGCAGTGCTAATTTCAAATTCCTAGAAACAGCACAAAAGCTGTAGTAATTTTAAAAAGTTCAAACTGTTGATTCTTTAAATTGTTTCTTATAGTTTATTAGTAATTATTTTTATCATTTTTTTCTGAGAACTGATTCGAATAAAGTCTTTGTTTTTAGTAAAACTATATAAAAGTTTAAGAATTTATTATTTTCATACAAAATACAAGTCGTTATTTTTTTTTCTTTACGAAAACACACAACTTAATAATGTTAAAAGTAGCACAGTCGTACGAAATGTACACAACATTACGAAAAAACGTCCCAGTGAAAAAGATTACAATATTTGATTAAAATAAGATAACTATAAGATAACAGTGGTTTTATTTCCACTGAAGTATGATTAAAATTGTCCGTTTGTTTGTTTTTGAATTTAGCGCAAAGCTGCACGAGAGTTAGCGCGCTGGTCCTCTCTAATTTAGCAGTGTATGACCAGAGGGAGGGCGGCTAGTCATCAGCACCCACCGCCAACTCTTCGGCTACTTTTTTACTAACGAATAGTGAGATTGATAGTTACATTATAATGCTTCTAAGACTGAAAAAGCAAGCATGTTTCATGGGACGGAGGTTCGAACCCGCAACTCTCGGATTACAAATCAATTGATTTAACCACCTGGCCATGCCGGGCCTAAAAATTGTTTATGTCATCATTGCATAAAGATAGTAAATGTGTTGCATGTCGTGCACCAAATTATTATCATTTTATTTGTTTGGAGTTAAGTACAAAGCAACACAATGAGCTATCTGTAGAATACCATCTAGGGGTATCGAAATCCGAATAGAAACGTACAACTATGCCTCAGGGAGGAGTACCTTTTAAAAATGTGGTGTAAGTTTTGTTTTTTGCATGTAAGCTTTATAAATCTCTCTGGGCATTAATTACACTTAAATGCTGGCTTTAGAAATTATACAATTAACCATTGGGTACCTGAAGAACATGAAATAAATATAATTCATTTTAGCATTTTTATGTAATAGATAGTTACATATTTTATGAAAATTTTACGATACTGTAAGGACAGAAAAATTCGAAAATATTTTATTATTGTTTGCTTTTCTTAATTTCGCGCAAAGCTACACGAGAGCTATCTGTGCAAGCCGTCCCTAACTTAATAGTGTAAGACTAGAGGGAAGACCACTAGTCATTACTGCCAACCGTCAACTCTTGGGCAACTCCCACTAGCTACTCTAGTAGGATTGACCCTCACATTGTAACGCCCTCACGGCTGAAAAGACAAACATGTGTGTTGCGAAAGGGGTTTGAACCCGTGACTCTCAGATTACGAGTCGAGTGCCTCAACCACCTGGCCATGTCGCGCCCCTTTTAATTAAATGCATTACAAACATTGCAGGATTTTTACGGCATCACCACGAGTTGTGGCTCGTCGTGGTCAGGTGGTTAGGACGTTCGACTCATTACTTGAAGTTCACGGGTTTAAGTCCCCATCCCACCAAACATGTTTGCTCTTTCAGCTGTGGGGACGTTATAATGTTATGGTCAATCCCACTATTCGTTGGTAAAAGAGTAGCCCAAGAGTTGGCAATGGGTGGTGATGACTAACTCCCTTCCCTCTAGTCATACATTGCTAAATTAGGGTTCAGCTAGTGCAAATAGCCTTCGTGTAGCTTTGTGCGAAGTTGAAACCAAACAAACCAAGTAAATATTGAATTGACAAGAACATTCGATGATCCAAAGCTTTGGTTAAAGTCTAGCTGAACGTTTTGCTAGTAAACTTTAAATTTTCATCTTCTGAATTTACAAAACGCTGATAAAAGTTATTTTTAAATTTCCGACTGACTTGTTAGAGTTCAAAGCCTATTTACAATCAGAAACGAAAGAATATGAAACTTCTAAATTAAACGTTGTCCATATTTGTTTACGTGAAACGTTTAAAATTCTCTTCATACTCCAACATTTTCATCTTTGTTTGTTTTTAACAAAATAGTTATAAATAGGAAAAACTGCTGCACCATCATCCATTTTATAAACACCCATTATATACACCATCCTGATCAGTGACTCCTGGAACATCGTGTCATTGATTCGTATTGGGTCTAATACAACATAGTGTCATTGATCTGTATTGGGACTAATACAACATCGTGTCATTGATCTGTATTGGGTCTAATACAGCATAGTGTCATTGATCCGTATTGGGTCTAATACAACATCGTGTCATTGATCTGTATTGGGTCTAATACAGCATAGTGTCATTGATCTGTATTGGGTCTAATACAACATCGTGTCATTGATCTGTATTGGGTCTAATACAGCATAGTGTCATTGATCCGTGTTGGGTCTTATTACGGTACAATTCATAAACTCGGTCCTGTATCAATGACTAATACAACATTGTGTCATTGCTTCTCACTGGGTCCCCATTATGGTACCATAACCTTAGCAATGTGAGCATCTCCTTTCACGCTGTTCATGATATATCAGTGGTGCTAATTGTTTATTCAATATATTTATATTATAAAGCTTTCTATATGTATCTTTGAATATATTAATAGTACTCGCAATCTATTCAATGTGCACTGCTGGCCAAAATCTTAAGGCCAATGAACATAAAGAAAAAAATATGCGTTTCGCGTTGTTAGACTCAACCACTTATTTAAGTAGAGCTTCGAAAGATGAAAGTAAGAAAAGGGAAAATAAAATAAAAATAAAAAAACTTTTTCAGCATTCAATAGTTGAAAATGTGAACACTATGAAATTAGCCTAAATACTAGATGGTCAAAAGTTTAAGACCAAACTGAAACGAAGCGTTCATTGGTAAACACGAAACGAAATTATGTCATTTGTATTCAAGCATTAGCGTTGTCAACATCTCCCACTGACATCTCCTGTGTTACATTGGGTGAAAACATGGCAAAGGTTAAAAAGTTGACAGAGTTTGAACGTCGCAGAATTGTCGAGCGACAATAGCAAGGTCTTTCTCAACGTGCCATCTCTGGTGAGAATGGGCGAAGTAAAACTGATGTTGTAAATTTTTTAAAAGCCCCTGAGGGATACGGAAAGAGAATTTCAAATGATTGACCCAAGAAAATTTCGCCGGCGTTGAGCAGGAGGAATCGGCAAGACATCAGCCGATCGTAGAACCAGATTAAGGCCCTTACGGACGCAGAATGCAGCTCAAGAACAATAAGATGGTATCTACGAGAGGAAAGCTTTAAAATCCGTAAACGTCTTCAAAGGCGACGCCTCCTTCCACGATAAGGATATTCCACCAGAGACGTTTTCTACACAACACAATGGAGGAAGTTCCATCATGATCTGGGATGATTTCTCCTCCCAAGAAACAATGGAGCTTCCGGTTGTACAAGGGCGTCAAACAGCACCTGGCTACATTGACATGTTGGAAAGAGCATCCTTGTTGACTGAAGGCCCTCGCTTGTATGGAAATGATAGGATCTTTCAGCAGGACAACGCTGAAATCCACAATGCCCACAGGACAAAAACTTTTCATAGGGAATAACGTGACTCTTTTGGACCATCCAGCGTTTTCGCCCGAACTAAACCCTATTGAAAATGTTTAGGGGTGGATGGCAAGGGAAATCTATAAAATGTACGTCAATTCCAAATATTCCATAATCTTCGTAAAGCCATCTTCACCACTTGAAACAGCATTCCACCCAACCTTCTGCAAACGCTTAAATCGACCATGCCAAAGCGATTTTTTGTGGTTATTCGCAATGACGGCCGTGCAACTCACGATTGAGACCTCTTGTTTAGTAATTCCTACCCTGTTTAGGACTTATTTTTGGTGTGATCTTAAACTTTTGACCAACTAGTATTTAGGCTAATTTCATAGTGTTCACATTTTCCCTATTCATCAATCAATCAATCATTTACCACTCGATTCCATCAAGGAACATAGGGCCGCAATCACTTGCGGATTCTTCAACAGGTGTTTAAGTGAGTAGGTTGTTCGCCCACTGCACCGAGCCGTCCCTAATTTAGTAGCGTAAGACTAGAGGGAAGGCAGCTAGTCATCACAAACCACCGCCAACTCTCGGGCTACTCTTTTACCAACGAATAGTGGAATTGACCGTCACATTATAATGACCTCACGGCTGGGAGGGCAAGCATGTTTGGCGCGACGTGGGCGCGAACCCGCGACCCTCGGATTACGAGTTGCGTGCATTAACGCGCTAGGCCATGCCGGGCCCATTTTCGCTATTAAATGCTAAAAAATATTTACTTTTATTTTCCATTTTCTTATTTTCATCTTTCGAAGCTCTACTCAAATAAGTGGTTGAGTCTAAAAATGCAAAATGCATATTTTTTTTCTTTATATTCATTGGCCTTAAGGTTTTGGCCAGCAGTATGTTTAGTTATTATACGGCTTTCTGTAGGTATATTTAAATACTCTAAGAGGTTGAAACTTTAGGTCTGAATGTGGCCTTCGTAGTGAAGGCGAAATGTCGTCTCCCATTCTTTGAACATGCAGTTGCGTTCAATTAAAACTTTCAAACCTGTTTCGTCTACTCTGCCCAACATTCCACCGAAACAAGATATCTGTAGTGTATGGTTGTTCTAAATACTGGTTTCAGCAAAAAGTCAAAAACGAGAATGGTACTCGCCCCATTCCTCTTACATCCTGATAAGCATGTGACAACAGTTTTATTTGTTATATTATCCATGAATGTGTTATAATAGTGGCAATTTCTTATGTTTTTCCTGTTGTTGAATTTCAAATATTTTACTCCATTTCAACTATTTCATCTTTGGATACCGCATTATATTTACAAAATGTCTACAATTTTCTCTTAATACATTTAGTTGTTTGTTTGTTTGTTTTTAAATTTTGCGCAAAACTACACGAAAGCTATCTGGGTTAGCCGTCCTTAATTTAGCCATGTAAGGCTGGAGGAAAGACTGCTCTTGGGCTACCCCTTTTACCAGCGAATACTGAGATTAATCGTCACATTATAATGCTCCTACGATTAAAAGGACGAGCGTGTTTTGTTTTGTTTTCAATTAGTTCGTTCAAAGTGACTTAATAAACCGACGCTTGCACAAGAAATAGATGATAGAAATGTCATCTATAAAACTAAAGGAAACTCATATTAGTGTTCGAAACGTCCACTAATAAATATATGAAATCTAAGGTAACTCCGTAAGAAGCAGTTTCAACGGTCACTTGCAAACTCTCTTTGTTAACCTGAAGATGGCCTAGGAAGGTCGAAACGTTGTTCTCTGCTTACCAATGTTATGTATAAAGCGTTTGAAATGCCATGTTGTTGTTTATATTATTGTTTTAAAGTTTAAACCAATAAAATATGTTGTTATTCATGTAGAAATTTCTAGAATTAGGTAGATCGATCACATGTCTATAAATAGAATGTATACTGGCCTGGTGTCTAGACGAGTCTCGTGCAAAAACAGACATGCGCAGATTACTCTGTAATTCTGTGGAAGTTACGCGATATTTCGAAAACACAATAGGCCTACTAATATATAAACAGACGGCGATGTGAGGAGTGTCAGTGAGTCAGTCATTCGTTTTTATTCGATTAAATAGATGTATCTTCGTTTGAGAATTTTTCAACGTTTGCTGTGTGTTTATTCAACTTGAATTTGTGACTGGAGCTAGATCTACAAAAGCTGTGATTTTATTTCGTCAATCTTTACGATTCATTCGAATTACTGGTTATACTGAAGGTCAACACGTATAAGACTGTTTAGGGGAGACCGAGGCAAGTTGGAAAACGACAAATTTGAGACATTCATCGAAAACATCGTAAAAAGAACTTCGTCAAATTTATTGAACTGTGAATTGTTTCCGGACTTCTCCGTTCAAACTTCGGAATTTCTTCGTGGGACCAAATTCACACCCTAGACTGGAATTTTGGATTTCTGATCTATACTTTTGAACTTTCATTCTGAATCATTATACTGGACACAGGCCAGTACCGTTTTGTATTGTAATTAATTTTGAAGGTTAAAACTGAATATCTGTCATTGTTATTGTATAATTTGTTTTATATCTGTCACATATATAATAGTTTATTGTAATAAATTATGTAAGCTGTTATCTGTGTCTTTCTGTTGCGTTCAATACATAAAAAGAACGTAACAACCAACAAAAGTGTAATACAAGCCATACTGAGATAGATATTTATTTAAAGAAAATGACAGTCATCAAAAAAGTGACAGTCAGTTTCACCAAAGCGGCACGTGGTTATGGCTTGCGTGCAGTTCTGAACTAAAGATAGCTGTTCCTGAATACTGAAATGTTTAACGGTTGAACCCTTGTATTGCGTATGGTTTCGTTAAAGTTAAAAATTTCGAATGTCGTGCTTTATATTCTCCAAATAATATTCTAAAACTAACATGACAGTAAAAAATTAAATTTTAACACAAAGTAACTCTTGCATCATTTTAGGCAAACGATGACTCTCATTATTCAACCAGTGGAACTGAAGCGGTCTCATGACAGCACAATTGTAATTATCCAATATTTTGATGGAAATAATTCATTTCATGAAATATTTCATTTTGCCAAGAGAAGTTAGATAACCAAGTTCAGTTGTAGTTAAGAAAGTTTTTTTTTAACTGTCGGCAACCATGTTATAATTTCAATTAACTTAACTATAGTGTTTTGTTCATTTATAATCTCATAAGCAGTTAAACACATAATTTTCAAACTTTAATTGCTGTTTGTTTACACATATAATAATAGGCTTATCTGTAAGATATACTCTATAATAAATATGTTAAGAATACATCAGTTAAGGGTAAAAAACAGAAAAATCGACGCCACTGTCACTGTGGAAAGTAAAATATTTTTTACCACCTACAGTCGATTAGTTTCGGTAATACAACTACCACTAGATGAAAGTAATAATAAGTTTATCTTTCGCTGGGCCGAGAAACGTCGGTTTTTGTGTTTTTACTCTTAATATAATAGCACAATGGGCTTGAAAAAAAATTATAATACACCTGTTTACAGGTTGCCTGAATTCGGGTTGTTTCAGTGCGTTTTAGCAAAACACTGGATTATTATTGTATCTGTATAAAGTGATTTGTGTATTATAAAGCTATTATGTTTGAGAAATAACCTTTAAATTCGTTACTTGCTTGAAATCCCGTCTTTTTTGTATCAGTTAAAAAATTCAAACTGATTGATTGGAGTTAAGTACAAAGCTATACAACGAGTTATCTGTGCTCTGCCAATCACCGGTATCGAAACCCATATTCTAGCAGTGGGAGTCCGCAACTATGCCGCTGGAGGAGGGGTGTAAAACGTAATCGTTATCTGTTTGTTTGGAATTAAACACGAAGATACACAATCTGTGCTCTACTCACTACAGGTATCGAAACCTGGTTTCTTGCGGTGTGAGTCTGTAGACATACCGCTATGCCTCTGGGGCGCATGGAATTTAAATTGAAGACTGTATCTTTTCAGGTTAGGAACTCTGATATTTCAAAACCGTTTCCGTCCTATAACTTCTGTTTTAAACAAGGTAGATATATTAAAGCAGCAAGATATAAGTGATTTGTTTTCGTAAAACATTAAATATACTATTGAAACATCAAAGAAAATGAAGTTTTGACCTTACATTACAGTTGTATCACTTGAAAAATAGTAAAAGAAAACGCTTAACGCACAACTATAAGTCATGTAGCCAGTTGTTTGAATTATTAGACTATTGTGTTCTTTATAAAGACGCTTGGCAAAGTTTCTGTTTAAATCTGATCTTTTTAGAAAAGTAGAATAAAAGAGGTAAAGTTTTTAATTATTTTTTGGCAAAATATGCTTTAACAGATATCAAATTAAATCTGCCAAAATAATATCTTAGTAACATTTATGTAATGATTTGTCATTAGACATAATGTGTTAGATCTCGTGATGATCAAAATGGATAAAATTATTCTTTCGTAAAAGTTATGTAATTTTTTCTTAACATATTTGGGACCCAGCAAGCCAAGCGTGTTAAGGCGTTCGACTCGTATTCCGAGGGTGGAAGGTTCAAATCCCACTCGCCCCAAACATGCTCGCCCTCCCAGCCGTAGGGTCGTTATAATGTAATGGACTAGCTGCCTTCCCTCTGGTCTTACACTGCTAAATAGGGACGGCTAGCGCAGAATGCCCTCGAGTAGCTTTGCGCGAAATTCAAAAACGAACAAATTTAACATATCTTGCTCACAGTATTTAGGTAATAAATTGTTCTTAACAGATATATTTAAAAACTGAAAAGTTAAGAATGATTTATTAACTTTCATCACGTTTTACGTATTACTGAAATATTGTGAGAAAAAATGTGTTAAGATTTTTAAATATTAAGATAAAACTGTCAATTATCGACCTCATAGTCCAATATTTCAAAACACGCACATATTCCCAGTAATATATTATTGAAAATTTCATGCGGCAAACAACAAAATACTGTCCTGGTGGCACTCGACAGTTGCACGTGAATCGGGGAAGGTTGTTTTGTTAAGGGGTTTACAAGGGGGGACAGTCATCCTCAAATAGAGGAATTCTCTGTGGACCAAAACAGTCAAGAAACTTCATTCTAGAATGTTTATATAGTGTAGCAAATGTATCAGCAAAAGCCAGGAAATGTTTAGAAACAGCTCTTAGAAGAGCTACTAAAAGGCTAGGCCGAGAGCCTAGTAACGAAAACTTAATAAAAAATTAAGAAGTACAAATGAAAGCCCCAAAAAGCAAGAAAACAAGGTAGGAATGGACGGTATACAATTACAACACTTTCTGTTTTTTGGCGTGGTGCAATCTCAAAGTGGGTTTAGGCAACATTCCACCCACTTCTACTTGTTTTAATTTAAACTTTGATTCAATTGTAGACATGAATTGGGTTTTATCAGTAGCTAATATTTTCTAAGTACTCAAAAATAATTTAAATGTCGAAAAATCAGTAGCTTTGATATATTCTTTTTGCACACCCCTTACCAGTCAGATAGCTATGATATTTTCCATGAGCAAAATATGACTATTGGAGCTTTCCATCTCACTTCCGACATCACCTGCCCCCCGTTATAATGCAAAAGTTTACGACAGAGAAATTTAGATATGTACATTCTCTTCTAATTACAACAATTACCAAGTTACAGAAGTAGTAGGAATGGCCGGAACGATAGCTACACCCCTTTAAAATTGCACCGTGTGTAAAACAACAAGTGCTGTAATAAAATTCCACCCGTTCCTACCTTGTCTCCTAACTTGACACCCTCCTCCAATTTGTTAATTTTTATTGAAAAAGGTTACGTTTGGATGCCTTAAAGTCCTGTATGTATGTAAATATAAATGAAAAGTTGTAAGTACTTCTGTGTATTTTTTATATTATTACATATGTGTTACGAGAAGATTTATCTAAAGCCATTATCAGAGCCCTAAAATAAGGTTCATAAGTATTAGACTGCATCAGATGTAAACATGTGTATCGTTATATGGAAGCTGAAACGTTTTCAATAATGTTTCAACTGCCTGACACGTAATTTTAGTCCTACAGTGAAAACTGATCATCCACAAGGGTTTTAACTGTAAAATATGGATTGGTAACATTTTGTTCCAATAACTTTGAATATTCACATTTTTGAATCTATAACACAGCAGACTTAATAAAAGAAGCAAAGGTTATTTTCTATTATTCGGGTATTAAAATAAATCTAGTTGATTTTTCTTTCAAAACAAAGGCTCAGCACAGTTAACGTTTTGTGTTACGTTATATGAAATCTCAAAAACATATTTTATTTTAAAAAACAGGTTTATTTTAATTACAATAATAAGGCACTATAAACTGGGTGGCCTGGCATGGTCTAGCGCGTTAAGGCGTGCGCTTCGTAATCTGAGGGTCGCGAGTTCGCTCCCGAGTCGCGCCAAACATGCTCGCCCTCCCAGCCACGGGGGCGTTATAATGTGACGGTCAATCCCACTTTTCGTTGGTAAAAGAGTAGCTCAAGAGTTGGCGGTGGGTGGTGATGACTAGCTGCCTTCCCTCTAGTCTTACACTGCTAAATTAGGGACGGCTAGCACAGATAGCCCTCGAGTAGCTTTGTGCGAAATTCCAAAACAAACAATAAATTGGAAATATTCTAACAAACATTATCATTTTATGTGAATATAAGTCATCCACAGTTTTCATTTTTTTAGATGTTTTAATTTTTTCTTGAAATTCAAAAATATAGGTTTTGAAGTAAAATTACAAACTACTAACAAATTAAATAACAATTAGTGTAATTTTTTTACTTTCTTGAAAAATAATTAGTCTTTTATCTCACAAAGTGTTAAAATAAATAAAAAGTCATAAAAGATCTAATTACGACGTACGGAGTGCTTAATACATTTGCAGTACTTCAAAGTAACCACGGAAACGGCATAATATGTGAAAATATTATAAATTTATAACGTACATTAGAATACTTATTCTGTAGCAATGTTATAAGTTCGTGGAACATATTAAAATATTAACAGTGTAGAACTGCTATTAGTTTATAGCACATATTAGAATAGTAATTACGCGAGAATATTATAAGGTTTTGCGAAACCAAAGTCACATGTGTCGTATTTTAGTCCTGTAGAATTGCAACTATATATATGTACCATTAAGTCATATAAGTTTATAATTATCTATATATATATAAGTTATTCGTCATTCTTTAATGGAAAATAATATATCATAATTTACTAAATATTAGATAATAACTTAGATCAAGAAACATAACAATTCAATCGAAAAAATAATAAAATCACATCGGTCAGAAGATTTAAATATTATATTAAATAACATGTACAACTAATTCATAAGTGGTCTGTACGTTAGTCCGGCATAACCAGGTGGTTAAAGCACTTCGCACCTAATCTGAGGGTCGCGTGTTCGAATCGCGGTCGCACCAAACATGCTCGTCCTTTCAACGTTGGAAGCGTTATAATGTTACGATCAATCCCACTATTCATTGGAAAAGAGTAGGCCAAGAGTTAGCCGTCCTTAATTTAGCAGTGTAAGACTAGAGGGAAGGGAGCTAGTCATCAACACCCACCGCCAACTCTTGGACTACTCTTTTACCGACGAATAGTGGAATTGACCATCACATTATAACGCCTCCACGGCTGAAAGGGCGGGCATGTTTGATGCGACCAGGATTCGAACCCGCAACCCTCAGATTACGAGTCGAACGCCTTATTTTAGTCTTTCGTCATTAAAAAGACCAAATTGGCTTTTTGAGATAGGCATATCTTTAGCTGAACGGAGTAGCTTCACGAATTCTTAAATCGAGTAAGGTGCTGTGTTGTAGCGATTTAACATTTTTAGCACAAGTTTATTAGGTCACTGTAGTACCAACACTATATCTGTATTGTATAACCTTGTGATGAGTGTCTAACTGATACGTTGAGACGATATAGTCTATTATAAAACTTTTAAAGCTTCTAGCATTTTGCTCGATTAATTTAGAATTTCAAAGCCAATTAATGTAATGAATGAGTTAAGCAAGTGTATTTTTCTCTCTCTTATGAATCTTTACATTACTTCTATACAACAGTTTTTCTGCTTAAACTCCTTGTCTGTCTATTATTATTTTCATTTAATCTTGCTTCTACAATATGGAGCACACAGCGAAACAGAAATCAAAGAAATTTTTTTTTCAAAGTATTAAACTTTCTATGAAAGAGTTCTAACTCAGTTCTAACCCAGCCTGTATAATATAATTTTGTCTGATTGTAAAATCAATGAAATTCGCCAACGATTTCTCTATATTCAATTTCAGTTTTATCTTTCCTCTGCTACTCTGTGGTGAAATAGACGAAGCTACAAACTTTTTTATTTCAGTTTTCGGGTTTTTTTTCTTCTTTATTCCTTTTGTGATATATAGAGAACTTCTGAAATATTCGACATCAAAATAAAAAAATGAGAAAAGCCATTGTCTTTTTTTTTATTTTAAGATGCGGCGTAAATTCAATAGATATATAGAATGATGCTGTGTATTAAAACACACAAAGGATTGATAAAAATGAATACCCCTCTACATATTTTTATTTTACTCATTCTTATTAATGTACCTGTTATCTACGTTTTTTTGTTTGTTCGCTTGTTATTATTTTTTGTGACATCGGACTAAAATAAAGCGTCCTCTAGTGTTCATTATTTAAGATCTGGCAGGTCAACAACTACAGCACCTAAATTGCATAGCATATGTCTGAGCAGTGGTGAGACATTAACTTATTGGTAGATACGAACTGGATGGTTGAGGTAAACCCTCCTGAAGATAACGCAGATTACGTCTTCGATCTAACGACGATTGGAGGAAACTGTGGAATAGCAATCATTGCTATTCAGGACAGTCACTTCTAAGAGATAGTCTTCATCTTTTGACTAAATTTCGATAGAAATAGAACGTGAATACTGTTTCTACGTATATTCTGTAAACAGCTTAGTCTTCAACGAATTGTAAGTATAGAATATTGTTTATATTTCCTGTTTCGTCAGCGTAACGATACAAGCTGGATTAGAGGTTTAGCTGGTTCGAAGAACAGCGTATAGTATCAGTAATTATTCATGATGTTCTAAAAACACGTAGGTGTAAAAAGTCTTCATAAAAATGAAATAGAAACTCTATAACCAGAGCGCTTTCGAAAGGTGGCCTCTTTTTCTTCAGCGGCAAACTTCAAGTTTGTTTGAAGGTCTACCTTTCGAAAGCGCTCTGGTTATAGAGTTTCTATTTCATTTTTATCAGTAATTATATCATTCATTTTCGTAAATTTAAAAATGGGCTTCCTATCGAATTCTAGTTTATAAACGTGTAAGTCGAACACTAACTTATGTTCTTTAATTATTTTTTCAAAGTTTTCAGAGCTGACTTACGGATGGAACAACTTTCAATGAACAAAAACAACTTCAGATAAATGTTGTTTTTACTGGACGTTTCGCTTACGCCTCTTGTTGTTTTATCCGACGTTTCTCTTACGCCTGTTGTTGTTTTTCACTCGACGTTTCGCTTACCCCTTTTTCAAGGCTCTTAATGATGTTCAAAGTTCTTTGTTTTCTTCATTGGAAGACGTTGTTTAAAAGAATTACATTTACAACGAGAAGATCAACTCTAGGAACCATGGCGTGGAATTTATGTGCTGAGACAGAACAAATAAAGTTCACACCATCAACTTTCCTCTGTTTCCTCAAAGTTTCATATAATTCCCGTAATTATGGCTCATTCGAACTTAGTTTAAGACTAATTTCTCATAACTTCATACACCACACTATAATACGTTGAATCACAAATGTTTTTTCTGGTTCTTAAATCATTGCTTTGCTGAATAACATATTCTGTCTTGAAATTTGAAGTCGTAATAACACGCACTGTTTGTTACAAAGTGAATCTAACTACCATGTTTTTAATTACTGTAATGTTGTATTTTTATAAAGAAAGTTTTTGTCTTCTGTCATTGCAACAACCTGAACTAGCTCTACAGGTCTTTTAACTCAGTCATTAATTTTTAAATCGAGTAATCTGTCATGCTATAACAATTTAACATTTTGAGCACAATTTTATTAAAATTAACATGTTTATTAGTTTGCTGTAATCGTTAATTTTCCTATATATATCTAAGACATAGTTTTGTTTGACATAAACTATAAAACATTTTATTGGGTCTACACCGCACTTTTCATTTGTTTGTAATTACGTTAGTTTTGAAAGTCGAAGTAGCTTTCTCTTTCTAATCTGATAACACAAAACAGAAACTGACTTGACATCATCAAATATATTTATTTAAGTGCATTTCATTCATGCCTGTCATTAACAGTAACGTTTATTGACTGAAACTGGAGGATATAATTAAATTATGAGACAGTCGTTTTTCTGTTAGCATCTTTTGAAGCTGACAGAATTGTTGTTAGCGCCCATCAAGTAAACTTTTACCGACATGTCACGTGAAGGATGTATTACTAAACGTATAACTTCAACAAACTGAATTATTTGACTTTTATAGTCTACACGACAGATTAAGGCAACACTTTAATTGCACATTTGTGATGTTAATGCAACTGTTGATTAGCACACAACAAAATTTAGATAACTGCTTGTGAAGACGTAAAATATCAACATATTAATTGGTTAACTTAGATACTTAACATATCAACATATTAATTGGTTAACTGAGAAACTTAACATATCTATTACACTTCTAAATATTGAGGTAAATATTGGTTAACATTCTAAGAACGTCAGGCTATTGACTGATATTAATACACTCCAAAGATCAAGATAACGATTGGGTAACACGTTAAAAACATTAAGAGAAGTATTGGTTACACATTTCATAGCTCAAGATGACAACGAATTAACACACCTCGAGAGTTAAGGTCATTATTAATTAACACACTTCAAATACGTGTAGCGATCAGTCAGGACTGTTTGTATAGTTAGCTGGTTTGAAAAGGTGTACCGCATGGCCAAGTGGTTAAGACACTCAACTCGTAATCCGGGAGTCACAGGTTCAAATCCCCGTCACACCAAACGTGCTAGCCCTTTCAGCCGTGGAGGCGTTATAACGTGAGGGTCAATCCCACTATTCATGGGTAAAAGAGTACCCCAAGAGTTGGCGGTGGGTGGTGATGAATAGCTGCTTTCCCTCTGGTCTGACACTGTTAAATTAGAGACGGCTAGCACAGATAGCCCTTGTGTAGCTTTGCACGAAATTCAAACCTTAGGTAAGTGCATTTTGTTTTTTAAATTATTCGGCACAACGGTAGTGCAATAGAGTAACAGAGTAAGACTAAAAACGTTCTGAAGGCTTGGGTCAAATGTCAAGGTCAAGCAGTTCAATTAAAAAAGAAGAGAGAGAAAAGATCAATTCAAATTTAAACTATATATTTCTGTACAAAAAGAAACATTAATTGATTTTTTTACCATAAGTCAAAAATCATAGTTATATTTGCAACTCGAGAACGGAAAGGACTCAGAGAGACAAAATTAAGTTCACGGTTAGGGTTATTTCCCATGTACAAGTAGAAAGTTTTATCTTACTTGACCTTATTACTAGCTTTAGATGTGTATTGCTTTATAAAACACACACACACATAGAGAGACGGAAGTATTATTTTCTGTTTTCTTTTACTTTATCTGGCTTATGTTAACTTCCAAAACAAAATGTTTTTGTCGCAAGAGTCAAGCAACATGGAAACTTATTAACGGTTAAAGTGCTGTGTTTTGATGATAAATGTGCTACACATTGATATACGTTATGAAATGTAGTTTGTTCTCAATGTAAATGCATAAGTCACAAAGTGGTTGTAATTTGGGAACCTCAAGCACCCAATATCACTAACATATGTAAACATAACATCGCTTGAGGTGTTGTTGTTTCAGCGCAAAACTGCACACCACAGAGACTCGATATCTAAATTTTAGCACTGATAGTCCTAAACTTACCGCCGACCTGTTGGGAGCCATCTCTCAATTTGTTTTAATGTATTTTTATAAACTCGGGTATTTGTTTGTTTGTTTTGGAATTTCGCACAAAGCTACTCGAGGGCTATCTGTGCTAGCCGTCCCTAATTTAGCAGTGTAAGACTAGAGGGAAGGCAGCTAGTCATCACCACCCACCGCCAACTCTTGGGCTACTCTTTTACCAACGAATAGTGGGATTGACCGTCACATTATACGCCCCCACGGCTGGGAGGGCGAGCATGTTTAGCGCGACTCGGGCGCGAACCCGCGACCCTCGGATTACGAGCGCACGCCTTAACGCGCTCGGCCATGTTAGGCCATAAACTCGGGTAAGACATCGGCAAAATAAATATTTCAAATAAACGAGCAAAATATTTTGTCTTATGAGATTTTTTGTGTATTTTTATACTTCGTCGAATAACTTGTTTTTTTATGTATTCTGTATTTACTTGTATTTGTGGCAAATCTGCTCATACCGTACTTTCCGCGGTGCCTAATTTCAAACTACTGCGCAGAGAGTGAGACCAGTGGCGGATGTTTATGCGGGTTGGGGGCTATTTCCTCCTCTTTCAACACACACACATTTTAATTTATAAGAAATAAATTGAGTTCTCAAAAATTATATAGATTCATTAAACTTTAATACAGCACTTTACAAGTTTTATCGTGAATGCAAAATATTTGTTAGATCAGCAGCCCAGATCACGTATGTAGATGTACTGTTTGCATACATTAACCCGTGTTATTTCTTAGCCATTTTATTTGTTACACTTCAAACAGGGCTCGGCATGGCCAAGCGTGTTAAAACGTGCAACTCGTAATCTGAGGGTCGCGGGTTCGCATTCTCGTCGCACAACACATGCTCGCCCTTTCAGCCGTGGAGGCATTATATGTGACGGTCAATCCCACTATTCGTTAGTAAAAGAGTAGCCCAAGAGCTGGCGGTAGGTGGGTGATAACTAGCTGCCTTCACTCTAGTCTTACACTGCTAAATTAGGGACGGCTAGCACAGATAGTTCTCGAGTAGCTTTGAACGAATTTCAAAAACAAACAAAACATTTCGAATAATTTCCTATTAATAACGACATATTATTATAAATAAATTTTGGTTATTTGAAACCACTGAGTAAACGTGAAGAAAGCATTTAACAGTATATCAAAGTCACATAGAGCGCATTGATAAGTAACTGATTAAAATCATATGTCTCACATTTCCTTGAACAGAATCTACCGAACTACTTTACACGCCTGTGCACGTACACTTGTATGATAGATGTTATGTTACATATTTTCTTCTCATACGTTCATTAATTTCAATTGGCTATATACTCCATATTTAAAAATGTTTACGATCACATTTTTTTAAGTTTGTAGAATTCAAAGAAACTTCTAAAGCTCCAAATAAAAGGAAACGATCCTTTTGAATTAAAACTTTAGAAATTTGTTGCAATAGAAAATGTTTATTTTATAAGAAGTAGAACGGAATTCATTCCTTCACTTGAATGGTCGCTTTGAGCAATATACTTAAGCCTCGTACAAATTCTTTAGAAACTGTGCTTCTACAAACTGTACCCTTTACTCTCTTTTTTATTCAAGAGTATAAATCGTCTCCACTTACTACTTCTTATACATTACATTAATGACACCTAAGAGTTAAATTCCATGCCTCAGCCCGTAGGCGAACATTCTTCATCCTTATGTCTTAGTTGGAATAAAGAGGCTTATGTTTTGGACCGATTTACCCATAACGTTTTGCAAAATTGATGAGAAAAGAAGGCGGAAATCATCATTTATTAAAGTTGCTTGAATTTCGGTCTATTCACTGGAATAAATAAACATCGATTATTCAGTATTCTTATCCAACGATTTTACTGGTGGTAGCACACCATTTGAAACACAACAACCCGTTTGTTTTCGCTTCGTGCTTGTAAACACCAAGAATATTAAAGAGCTGTTTTGGTAGAGATAAATTCTTTTGTTACGTACATTACATACATTTAAATATAGTTTTAGACTACTGGTAAATTGCAAAACTGGATGCTAATATAAAGCATTATGTTCCGCTCTCGAAGAACAGAAAATAACTTAATGTTTACATTTTCCAGCTAAAACACACGTGATGTTAAAACATTACTGCCTCTTAGATCAGTACGTTAAACAAATAGATCAGAAACATCAAAATATAACAGACATGGTTAAAAGTAGTGAACTATGCTGTTAAAATAAAACAAAAAGCAATGTATTCACAAAGATTTTCAGTTACTCTTCACCCATTTTACAACTTATATCCAGAATATTCCAGGTAACAGAGATTTTAATTTTCCGAGCTTTACAATACCCATACGTTTTGTTTTCTTATCTATCTAATAAATCAATGCAAGATATTTATTATTATAACGTTTCATTATCGGGTGATGCACAACGTTAAATATCTGTTTATAAGTTCGCATCCTCATAGCGCCAAACTTACTCTCCCTTTCAGCCGTTGGGGCGTTATAATGTAACGGTCAATCCCACTATTCGTTTGTAAAATAGTAGCCCAAAAGTTGGCGGTGGGTGGTGATGACTAGCTGCCTTCCCTCTAGTCTTACACTGCCAAATTAGGCTAGCACAGATAGCTCTCGAGTAGCTTTGCGCGAAATTCAAAAAACAAACAAACAAACAATCTGTTTTTGGGAACTTTTCCAGCATTGATCTACTCAATGGGTTATCTGTGTTATTTCCAACTCGGGTATCGTAGTGTTATAAACCTTCAAAATTACTGCTGAGCCAGTGAAAGTCTTATAACACTACAAATTAGGTTTCGATACCCATGTTGGGCACAGCACAGTGAAGAGCTTATTTGTAAAGATAAAATTAACCCACACACGGTCATCAACAAATAATCTTATCTGAGAAAGTTTCATTGAAATAAATGCTTTTCTAAAACGTTCATTAAAACAAGCATTTTAGACACCAAATAGAATCGACCATCAAAAATCAGAAAAGTTGATATATAAACGAAAAAATAATTATTGTCTTAACGATTTCACTTTTTCCTTCCATGTTATATTTCGCCCAGTTATGTATTTTATTATCAGCGCTGTTTATAACGATAGTTTTCTTTATGTTTACCAAACTTTGTTCCATCTAAATTAAGTTGGTTGTACTAATTTAAATTACATTTTCGAATAACTCAGTTGAGCCAAATTGCTTTAATAATTTTTAGTCAACGCTATTCCTGGTCTTGAGACTTCACTGTGTATCTCCAGCGTACTATATGTAAATTTTTTGTGACATTAAACTAACTAATTATAAATCCCAAGAATTTTATGGTTAATAAACCAATCAGAGAGATGGTCCATCTATCTTCGTTCCCTATATAATTTTAATATTTCAAAGAAATAAGACAATTTTATGTGGTATAAGGTTTTTAATGAAATTAAAACAAAAGTTTAATAAAATTAACTACAACGTTAAATCGCTTAAAAATTTCAAAGACACTAAAATGGACACCCCTTTCTAAACCTACACGCAATAATAAACAATTTTTATTTTGGGATAGATAACTTATAACATCATAACGTTATATAAATAATTTTACCTAGCAATCTCTCTTCAATTTCTTTCTCGACATCATGAATTAGATATTAAAAAGTAGTTTCGACAATATCCGCCAATGAGGGCCCGACACGACCAGGTGGATAAGGCACTCGACTCGTAATTCGAGAGTCGCGGGTTCGAATCCTCGTCACACAAAACATGATTGTCCTTTCAGCCTGGGGGTGTTATGATGTTACAGTTAATCCCACTATTCGTTGGTAAAAGAGTAGCCCAAGAGTTAGTGAGGGGTGGTAATGACTAGCTTCTTTTCTTCTCGCCCTACACTGCTAAATTAAGGAGGACTAGCGCAGATAGCCCTCGAGTAGCTTAGCGCGAAATTCAAAACAAACCAAACCAATCCACCAATGAGTAAGTAATTAGTTTGTATAAAACTGGACAAGATGGTTGGACGTGAGATTTCAAGAAACGTCACGTGTCTCTTTATTGTTGTTTATATTAGGTAAGAAGTTGATCAAATTCTTTTCGTTTATCTTAAAGATTTTAAAAGGATTTGTATATGATTTTCGAACGCTTTAACAGAATATGTTTGTTAATTTTGAAATTCCAAGTAGAGTTTTCATTAATTCAAATAAATAGCACGAAATAGAAACCGCTTTGTCATCATAATATTTTTATTTCAATACGTTTTACAACAGCTTGCGACAAACAGAGAAGAAATGCGTGTGATTAGGCGTATAACACCTCACAAAGCTGTAGTCACTGTTCCCTTTGTTATCGGCTTCAAACTATTACTTGGCTGGCGATGAACATGACTTTTCGATTACTATCAACTCTAATTCTCTCATCAAGCTAAGCAAAACAAATAATCAAGTGTAAAATATATAACAAATGTGAAATAAAAGAGTGATAAAGAAATCATCCAGATATCTTTAACTCCGGCTTTACACAGCACTATTCTTAAAACTAGACGTGAAGGATTCGTGTCTCTTTCACTCTAGAGGCGTTTCGAAATGCCTATACTACGTGTTTCGTAAAGCTGGTTTCAGCTAATTACCAGGTTAAATTCCGTCATGAGTGTATATTATTCTAAAATTCCTCATTTTATACGTCCTTAAAATACGCTTTTTTATAGCGTCGGTAATAGTAGAAGCAATATATGTAAAAACAAACACTGAAGTTAAAATGGAAAAACAATGGTTGAGTGGAGTCCACACTTAATATTACGTCATGTATACTTGAAACTCATGTGTAGGCTTTTTTCTGGGTAAGTAGAGACTGGCTTAAACAACTTGCAAACATTTTATTTCCCATAATATCCATTTCTTTTCTATATAAAAAAATAAAACAAATAATCAACTCGACAATTGGCTTCATTCTTTATAAGAATGTGTTATTTGCTTATTGTTTAAGCAAATGTTTCCTTTATCCAGCAGAACGTTTTAAAAATTAAATTTATTGCACACGTATCTCCTATTGGTTGGATGGAAACATCTTTTATTAACTTCAGCAGCGTTCATGTTTTTTTAACCCGTTTCTCTTTTCCTCTTCCTGTTTAGCATGTATCCTTCCTTACATGACAGAAACGTAAACAGATGTTCACATGTATTCTTGCGTGTACTGTCTTTTTAACAAATTCGTGAGAAACCCACTTGAAGTAAAAAAGTATTTTTTTTAATTTCGCACAAAACTACTAGAGAACTATATGCGCTAGCCGTCCCTAATTTAGCAGTGTAAAACTAGAGAGAAGGCAGCTAGCCACCCTCACACACCGCCAACTCTTGTGCTACTCTTTTACCAACGAATAGTGGGATTGACCGTAGCTCCCACGGTTGAAAGGGCGAGGATGTTTGGCGCGAGGGGGATGCGAACTTGCGACCCTCAGATTACGAGTCGAACGCCTTAACACGTTTGGCCATCCCGGGCTTGAGTAACAAAAAGTATCTCAGCTCTCTCTTTGTTGACCTGAAGATGACCTAAGAAGGTCGAAACGTTGGTCTCAACTTTATTTTAATATCATGTCTTGGGATACGTTTAAACAAATTGTTTATTTTGTTAAATTGTGTTAAAATAATATTCATTCCTTCTTTTGTTAATTTATTTTTTTAAATATTCCCAAGGGAAAAAATGAAAAGCTAAAACGTCAACTTGTTTTCATTAATAAATAGATGGTTTCTGGAAACTTACACTTCCTGCGTTTAGGCCAAGTTTATGATTCAGATTTTACTATTTTCGCGAGTCGATATTTTTGCCAACTATCCATTTTTATTGTGTTGAAAGACCAATGTTAGGCTAACCTTACGATTAAGAACATAATACTTGGATAAGTCAGTATCAGACCAACTTTATAACTCAGAATTTATTTTCGTAACAGGTCAATGTAAATACTTATTTGTGTTTTTGTAACGAACTCTTAGAACCAACAGATATGAGTATTTTTTTCATAAAAAAGCTAATTCTTAAAATCATAAATACTTTCATTATCCTAACTGTAAGAATTAATTGATCTCTTATTCCACTAATTCTTAATAAAAGTTACTTAGTTCCAAAACAGAGCAGACGTCCACAGTAGCTGTAGTCACTGCTTGCTGAGACTTTAGCTGCCTAGAGAACACGGCTTTTCGATTAGTGTTAATTCTAATGTTCTCGACAAGCTAAGTAAAAAAATCAAAACTCAAATACGCGAATAGTTTTTTTTTACAAGAATTAACTTTTTATTATTTTAAAAATAATGAATGATTTTATTTCCCTTACTTTTAGTATAAAACTCAGTAATGGATACTATACGTTAGTGTCTTTATTTTCAGTGAAAGTTTATGTGTATCTTCATGTTTTTTTCTATTGTTTCAATTTATTTGACTTTACACTTTACTATAGTTGAACAAAGCGGATGTCTTAGGTGTTTGTAAATAAAATATTTGAGAATTCTTTGTTAATTAAGACAATAAAATCATACGGATCAAAATTGTATAATTGTCCTCAAAATTTAGATTGATAATTAAAACTACAGGTTAAAACTATTATTGATATTTAACGTATTTGTAATACGAGTGGCACTTTACGCGGCAAATGAACTTGTTTGTTTGTTTGTTTTTCTTTTAGTTTCACGCAAAGCTACACGTAAGTTATCCATGCTAGCCGTCCCTAATTTAACAGTGTAGGACCAGAGGGAAGACAGCTAGTCATCAGCCAGCCATTCTTTTACCAATTAATAATGGAATTAACCGTAATTTTAACGCCCCAGGGCAAGGACGTTTTGTGTGATGGAGATTCAAATCTGCGACCGTTAGGTTACGAGGATCGTTGACCTTAACCATCTGGACTAAACGACTAGATGAAAAATTTTAAATTTCAGGCATAGCCACCTCCAATTTTGAACGTTTGGCCACATAGCGAAAAAATAATCAACAACGCCTATAATTTTTATTGCAAGCACCCTTAATGAAATAGGTGAATTGACTATCATAGTTAGAGAGCTCCCGTAGCTGGAAGTAGAAAAGGTGATCAATGACATATCTTAGACCAAACGTTCAACCTCCCTCTCTGTAGTCTGGAACTGTAACTACTAGAACGCATCTGGATCGGCAAGTCTTAAATATTCTTGCATTGCAAATGCTAAACGAATGCGACTCCTTTATCCAGTGAAAATGGACTACACCTTACTACAGTTAATTTTTCAACAGCTTATATTGTAATTGGTTGTCATCCAACCAGTCGAAAATTTTTACCCCTGTTTCAAGCTTATAAGAATATAAGATGCCATACTGTGCCCAAAAATAAACTCCAACAGAAAAACACCACTATTATCTACACGAGTCACATAAAACATTTCTCTCAGACATGAATTGACGCAGAGACATCACCGTCACGACCACAATAGGAAAAGAGCAATAAAATAAACATACAAGAAAATAAAAGTCTAATTATAGAAAATCAATAATCAAAATCATTTGCAGTCGAACCAAATAATACAGAAAGAAATCTTATCTTTGAAGTCGTTGAAAATACAATCGTGGATTTCAAGGAGAAGTACAGAAACCCTTAAACAGTACAGTCACTATCACACTCTTAATATAAGTAGCCAAAGAACATTAGATATCCGTGATATCATATATAATCCACATATTAATGAACCCCTATATTACACAAGCAAGTTATTAAATATATATAAAACTGAGAGAAATAAAAGTCCCCCATATCAGAACTTAACTTACATCAGTCATAGGATAAAATTCATGGACATAGCTAACGGAAAGAAGAAAAAAAACTCCGACAAGCTTCTATTAAAACAACAACCAAGTAGAAGGGGAGGTTAAACTCCAGCTGACCCTCCAAAGAAACATATTTTGTCAAGTAGTAATTATGTAAATTCAGTAATGGATTCAAGTAGTGAAATATGGAATGACAAGTGTACAGAAGTGAGATTTTTGGCTTCACGAGGATACTTCATATTTAAATTGTGATAGAGCTCAAAGTTTCCAAACAAACTGTATGGAAGACGCTAACGAGTACACGTGAAACTAGCACTATTAATAAGAACAGTGGTCAGATAAAAAAAGTTAAATTCTTTAAATGTGGTATTCAACATTTCACGTTGTATTTACACAGAAGTTAATGTATTATTTGTTTGTGTTTTTTTTTAATTTCGCGCAAAGCTACACGAGGACTGTCTGCGATAGCTATCCCTAATTTAGCAGTGTAAGACTAAAGGAAAGGCATCATCACTCACTGCCAACTCTTGGGCTACTCTTTTATCAACGAATAGTGGGATTGACTGTAACATTATAACGCTCCCACGGCTGAAAGGGTGAGCATGTTTGATGTGACGGCGATTCAAACCCGCGACTCTCTGATTACGTGTCAAGTGCTTTAACCACCTGGTCATGCTGTGCCAAGAGTGAATTTAACTTCGAAGGGTTTGACAACAATCAACGCCAGTTCGTTCGAAATGGGAAAAGGTAATGGTATCATAGACAATGTATAACACTGAATCAAGGTATCATAGACAATGTATAACACTGAATCAAGGTATCATAGACAATGTATAATACTGAATCATGGTATCATAGACAATGTATAACACTGAATCATGGTATCATAGACAATGTATAACACTAAATCATGGTAAGGAGCCATTAGAAGTTTACACCTCAGTCAACGGTTTTGATAACTTTTATAAAATTGATGGGTCACCCTGCTTAATTATTGGCTGATTCTGATACATTGTATCATTCCTTCAGGAAAAGGACTTTAGAAGCTAGGATTCGTTTTCCAACAGAGAATCATCCCAAGCATACAGTAAATATGGTGAAACAATACTTTAGAGATCGTAAAACTTTATTTTAGCTTGCAGAAGAATGGGATATAATACTATAAATACTGCATGGGCTCATGTAAACAGTGGATAGGTCAAATAACAGGAAGTAATATGGATAGGACAAATAACAGGAAGTAACGTGGACAGGTCATATAACAGGAAGTAACGAAGGGCATTTGGAACAATATTCAAGAATCATTGGGAAACCAAAGCACAATACTTTGTGAAAAACAAAGGCATTACATGCAAAATATGTGTTCAGTGTACAACTAGTTTTCATATTTTCTGTTTTATAATATTAATAACTGTGTCATCTTGTTGCTATACTCGGTAACAAGTCTTGTAAGTCTTGTGTATTTATCGCTTGTGGATTTCTATAATACGTTCTATCACTGTTTTTATACGTACAATAAAATGAGAAGCATAACGAAGAACGTAACTGTTCATTTCTTTCAAAATCTGAAAACATAAAGACCCAACTAAAAATAAAACAATTATAATTTCAAATACTTCCTTGACAGAAACTTGCATATATAATTCAATTACTTGGTACTTTAGTGAGATATCTACGTGTATATGTGGCTCTTAATTACCTGGCAAAGTTGACCACTCATCATGTGGGAGATAAAACAATAGGTGATTTCAATGTCAAATCGGGATTCCACGAGCGTGTTTATGCAAGAGTTGCGTACGTGTGTATATATTTGTGCTGACAGAAGGAAAAATTGTGAATAATGATCTTTTGAGGATGTTTTATCAGTCTTTCCCAATAAATGCACACACAGTGGACGGTTATCCTCTAAAGAGCTTTTCAGGTCGATTTCCTATAAGCATTCTAGTTGGTCGTGCATTTATAGATAAGACACGTTAAAACTGAAGAAGTTTCTGGAGACGTCCTCTACTTTTCACGGGTGAACAGTTTGTGACTATTATTAGATTAGTTTTCTCTTCATCAGTGAGTTAGTATACATAAATTTTAGAACGAGAAACTTAATATATCTATTGGGTGTCAAAGGAGAATGTGAACTTTCTTTCTGTTTCAGAAATTCTTGTGTTTAACGCCATCTAGTTGCATTTGAATACGGGAAGAGATTTTTTAAATCTTTTTTTTTTCAGTTTTGATTATTTTTATTTCACATATTATTAGAATGCCCGACTTCTAGCCAAGCGTTATGTCTGCAAACTTCCAACACTAGAAGCTGGGTTTCGATACCAATGATGGGCAAAGCACAGCTAGTCCATAACGTAACTTTGTGCTAAAACATGAGAAAGGAACTATTTATCCTATACTAGCCACAGCTGGGTATCAAGCTACAAAACTCAGCTAGATTGATTTTAATTCCTATGTCCTCTGAGAGGAATCGAGCCCCTGGTTTTAGCTTTGTAAATCCGTAGACTTACCGCTGTCCCATCGGGAGATTTACCTTTGTGAGAAACTAAAACTAAATTTACTTCCCCATGATCCCCAAAAGTATTCTGTTTCAAAAACCAAAATTAAGAGTAATAAATATTTTTATTTCTTGCTGTTCAATTTCACACGTACTGCTGCTCTGTAGCTTACAGAGTGTATAATCATTCTCGTGATTTATGGCAAGCGAACGTTTTACTGGCATCACGATAGTACAAACTGGGATGCTCAGTGTCCCTTTCGTGACGTCATTTTAGTGTACACTGACTAACTAGCAGACAATACACTACTGTATAGTGGTGTGAGTGTTAAAACAGGTGACTCCTCCAAGAAAGCAAGCAATATGGAAGTTACTGTATATAAAATTTTCCTTTTAAAAATGATCAGAACTGGGAATATGGTTCAAATTTGAGTTCATAATTTAATCTATGAAAACATGATCTGTCTTTCACCTGATGGTGAAGTAGAATTTTGGAGTAGCATGATGGAAAACAAGAAATTGTGTTAATTGTTTCTTGAAGGTATTGCATATATCATTGAAAAGTCCTACGTGATGATAATATATTTCAGTTGGGAGCTATGGGCAGTGAAAAGTACATGATACTTGGGAGGGGTCAAACAGGTTAATTTATTACCTCTTTATGTGACCTTTCTTCATTGTCTGTTTAATTTTTAAAATATTCTGATCTGGTAGGAATTTCATTTCTATTATTAATTCTGTCCTTGTTAGCATGAAACCTATTTTTTGTAGCTTTATAGAATTTTTGGGTTTGACAAATGGACTTGCTTCAACAAGGATTGTCAAAAGACCCATCATAATCGCATCCACAGATGCTGCACAGGTTCCAACCTAAACATTTTGGAACTTTGTTCACACAGCCAATCAAGAGAATGATACTGGTTGATGATGACGTGCCAAAGAGTAGCAAATTTCAAAGCTCCAGTCACGATCAATTGGGATTGAAGATACCTGATGAAGACCTGTTGGGTATTATTTTGAAAGATAAATGAAGACTCACATAACAGACCCGTTGATTACACATCAAGAATTACTGACAATGATTGCGTTTTTACTGATGATAACGTCAGTCATATCTGATCAGTTTAAGTCGGATTCAAAAAGTGTAACTTTTAATCATCGTACCTTATCGTATGCAACATCCAAGTATATACATTTCACCAAGGTCGAATGAATTCTGAATTTTTTTATATCCTATCTCTGGCTACTTGCTTTAAAAAAGACAGTCGTGTAAATGACAGCATCACCTAAATAGTGAAAATTAGAGAAAAATAAATACATTTTCCCATCGATTCGGTTTATACATTTTCATGTTCTGCTTGAAATTATCTAAAGATATCATGCGACGTTTCATGTTTCTTACGTTTAATTCACATCAAGTTTTCAAACTAATATTTTGTACAATATATGGGATTTTTGGAATGTACAACCTTTTAGGCACGTTGTCGGAATTCAACTCCAAGTCTAGAGTACAAGGTTTTTTCATTCATAGATAAGGTAATATTCTATCTTCTAGATCACCCAATAAATCTGCTGCTTTGCTATGAACGCCAAAGAGCTCAGCCATGTAATCCATTTATCTCTATAGGGCACTCTGAAAATGTTACTTTCCTGATTCTTTGCAAAAACACTGAATTGTAAACGTAACCAATTTATTATCCTGCCAAAGAAGACGAGAAGTTTAGCTTTCAAGGGAGGAAATCCAAGTTTTTCTTTTTCCAAGCAGAATCTTAATCCTCTAAATGGTTTCTTTCCTTTTACTCACATCAGTGAGATTTGTTATTGGAACACATGACAAGATTTTATTATTATGCTGTTTTCAAATTAATATTAGCCTATGTTAGTGTTTTTTGTTCTAATACAATCGTGTTGAAAAAAGGTTGGCATGAGTACATATGCTCGTTTTAATCTGACACATGAGCTAACTTAACAGATGAATTCCAAGAAATCTGACACATGAGCTAACTTAACAGATGAATTTCAAGAAAAAAACTCACCTAGATGGTTCTTTTGTTTACTCAAAACAAACTGTATTCTATGCACGAGAAAGCTCACGAATACTTGGCAAAAAGTGATGTTTGAAAATTTCCTTATTTTAAAACTGAAAAAATTCTATTAGCAGTTTTATTAATTTTGTTAAATGTTCATTCTTTTTCATCCTGACGTTTTTACTAGATGATTAAAATTCTATGATGATTAGAAAATAAACCAATTAAGAACTTAGTTGGATTATTTTTTTCTTCCTTAATGCAATTGCAAATTCAAACATCAAACATTTGCACGTACTTTGGAGATTAAATAATAGGATTATTTTTGAAACTTTCTAACTTCTAGATTATGCTTTATAAACGTGATGCGAAAGTCATTATTCTTGAGTAATAGAATTCTATTTGAAGTATGTTAACATTCAGATTTTTTAACATGAAAAGCTACAGTTATTTATTAATCATGTGATTTTATTTAAAACTTGCTAAAGAAATAAAATATATTTTAGTTGTAAAACGTTTATTGAGCAAAAATAAGAATTAAAATTACTTAACTGATACAGAAGTGGTCATATGATTATCATTACCATATGTTTATATTTATTTATTTAATAACATAGAAAAGTTAAACAAACAAAATATCATATGGGATATAATATAATAAGCGTTTTTCGTCGCCTATTGTCCAACGAACAGTTTGTTTGATGGTTTGAATTTCGCGCAAAGCTACATCTAATTTAACAGTATAAGACTAGAGGTAAGGCAGCTAGTTATCACCACCCACCGCCAACTCTTCCGCTACTCTTTTATCAACGAATAGTGAGATTGTCCATCACATAATAACGCTCTCACGACTGAGTATGTTTGATGCGACGGAAATTCAAACCTGCGACCCTTAGATTACAAATGGCCTGGCATGGCCGAGCGCGTTAAGGCGTGCACTCGTAATCCGAGGGTCGCGGGTTCGCGCCCGAGTCGCGCTAAACATGCTCACCCTCCCAGCCGTGGGGGTGTATAATGTGACGGTCAATCCCACTATTCGTTGGTAAAAGAGCAGCCCAATAGTTGGCGGTGGGTGGTGATGACTAGCTGCCTTCCCTCTAGTCTTACACTGCTAAATTAGGGACGGCTAACACAGATAGCCCTCGAGTAGCTTTGTGCGAAATTCCAAAAAACAAACAAACAAACAATAGATTACAAATCGAACGCTTTAACCCACCTGGCCATGCCGGGCCTACCAACAGAGTACTTTTCACATGTCTGTGTCTGTAATTAAAGCATGGATACAATAGTCTGAACAAATCATGTTCTCTGTTTGTATAATTTTTGAAGGTCAGTACATTGATACCGTAATTGATGTACATTTAAAAGAAGTCACAATTTCCAACATTTTCATGACGTGTGAGTCCAAAAACATTTGTGACTCAACCTTTGGAGTGAACTTTTGAACAAAAAGTGGCTTCATACTATTATATACAATTCATTAAGTGTATTTTTGAACTGCGTTTGTTATAAATTCGCTTTACTGCATACATGAGTAGTAACGTATGCATAATTTAGATAATTTCTTAGACGTTATATAAAGAGCAAACAAACGAGCATGTTTTAAGACTACGAGTTTCGTGTAAATTATTCTTTCCGTCATTGGTGTAAATATTTTAAATAAAGAATACACTGCATATTTGTGCAGTAAAAATGGTATTTTTTTGTTCTGAAAGAAAAACTCTTGTGTTACACAGGCTAACCAAACAAATAATAGAGAGACAAGTACAGAAACTTAACACACTGGATACTAAATACGCCACGATTTAATTAAAGTAAATGGTCATTCTCTCGGCACTTACAAAAAGCTATTTACATGTAGATAAGACAAACGGCGAAGCATGAGAGATTTTTCAAATATAATGTGCTTCAAGTAGTACTCGAGTGTCTGCAATTTACCTACTGAATTAGCTGTGAAAATTATGTGATTCATACTTTGATAGAGCCATACTTCATTTTATTTACACATTGCCACAACCATACTTCATTTTATTTACACATTGCCACAGCCATACTTCATTTTATTTACACATTGCCACAGCCATACTTCATTTTATTTACACATTGCTACAACCATACTTCATTTTATTTACACATTGCTACAACCATACTTCATTTTATTTACACATTGCCACAACCATACTTCATTTTATTTACACATTGCCACAGCCATACTTTATTTTATTTACACATTGCCACAGCCATACTTCATTTTATTTACACATTGCTACAGCCATACTTTATTTTATTTATACTTCGAATCTGAAACCCTCGGATTACGAGTCGAGTACCTTAACCATCTAGCCATGCCGGGCTCACGTGAGTGAGTTTAGTGACAAATTAGTAACTATAATAAGTGAAACAAAACTAAAGTTGTTGTTTTTTTATTGCGCAACCACTTATAACTCGTAGCTAGTTATGTGTATATGTGTGTTTGATTGCTGGAAAAAAAAGTCTCAAACATATCGTATATATATAATGAGTTGTTACAGCCAATAAAATATTTGAAATACACGTGGTGGTTGTTCTGCACTTTAATTCACCAATTTCTGAACAATAATACCACAAAAAGTTTTCGTAAGTTTGCTTGTTTGTTAACCGAATATGAGGTCTATAATATCAACTAGCATTGCCAACGCATTAATGCTCACGTAATTTTAATATTAAAAAATGCACGATTACCTAGTGTCCACTTTTTTGTCAGTGTAACTGGACTGTGAATCCAAAAATTCTTGGTTCGCACCCATTGGGGCAGAAACGTGCTGCACTTTGAAGGCTGTGATTGCGTTTCAAGAGTGACAGTCAGATTTGTGAAGTTAGAGTATCCCAAGAGCTGAAGGTGTGTGCTGTTGGCTAGATGTTTTATCCAGCAGCTATCATTTCATGGTTAATGATGGCTGTGTGGAGATAATACTTTGCTTAGCTTCCTGATATACGTTTGAAATAAAACAAGCAGATGCTCAGGGCCACTGGAGTGCATCGAAGCACCGCTCTGACGTGTAACATTTGACCTGATGAGTCTCAACACTTTAAAACTAAAAATATGTGTGCAAAGAAAAGTTGAAAATTAAAGCCTTAAACTGTTTTTCATAACTAAACACAACGAAAGGACATTTTTTTGGTGCAGAACATTATAGTAACCAAGGTTGCTGATAATATAGTGCAGTTAGAGAGTAAATTAATAATTTATACATTTTTAAATCTCTTCTAATGTTAATTATTTTTATTTGGAATACGGTTGTTGGTTTTGTCTTGCTGCTTAAATTAAAGAAATTTGAGTTACATGTTTTCTCTCGTTATTATCTGCGTATTCAGTTTGTCTTTAATGAAACTTGTCGCAAATAATTAGTGTTGAATATAACTTCTGTATATAAAATGGACTCAAAATATTGAGATTAACATTCGAGGTCTTGACCTTTATGGTGAATTTTGATAAATATTAGCACATCTCAAACTATAAAACTTAGTACTAACTCTCTACAAACATTTTTCACTAACCATGCTTCATCATGCAAGTGCATAGAATTGTTGCATAAATTAACTAAGAGATGACAGACATTTAAATAAGTAACTCTTGTCTGGCAAGCAAAAACATGATTATAAAGTTGTATAAAAAAGGCTTAAAGAGCCCTCTAGGAGCTCTTTATTAATTTATACTCTAGTTAGTTGTTGTTGTTGTTTTGAATTAAGCACAAAGCTACACAATGGGCTATCTGTGCTCTGCCCACCACGGGTATCGAAACCCGGATTTTAGCGTGCAAGTCCGCAGACATACCGCTGAGCCACTGGGGGGCCTCTAGTTAGTATAACATATTTCGTTGTATAGACCTTTACATTTATTTTAAAGTTAATCTAGAGTCTGTCGAATAAAGAACTGAAACCCTTTCGTATTTGAAGCCCATAATGCAAAATCTTAAGTGCCATGTTTAAAATATTCTTAATTCACAATTTTAATTAATTTACTCCGTGTTAATTTTTGGCTCAAGGTGTATTCAACCTGTATGTACGCCACCTTATGAAACACGTGCGTTAAACGTTGAACGGTTTAGAAAACAGAAAATCCACACTCAGCCATAACTGATTTATAACTGCTGTTAAGAGGGAGTGTAACCAATCACCACAACTAATCGCTGATGCAACTAATGTTAAGTCGAATAAGGTATTTGACTGTTACATTTATAACGCACCCACAGCTTAATGTACAGATTGCGTTCGGTGATATGTTGCAGCTCGAACTCTAGACTTTCTGGTACACAAATAGTCATCAGATCACTTCCAGCCCTGCAAACTAAGAGTACGTGCAGGTTTTAACCATTTTATAACTGTTGCAGAACGTTGCTCAGTTGTTGTTGTTTTTTACAGGCTTTAGTCGCATCGCTCATTAAATTCATGTTGTGAAATGTAATAACTGTTACAGATATAAAACACAGTCCTGAAAAAAACAAACTCATAACTGACAAAATAATCCGGTAATGTGTGACTCAGTTTGATTTTTTCAAAATTTCTCGTCACGGTAAGTGGTTAACTATGTTCCTCCTTACAATACGCGATTAACTACGTTTCTCGTGACTTAATATTAACTAAGTTTATCATTACATAAAGTGGTTAATTATTGCCATATGATCAGTCCATATTTACAAGATCTTTATTCAATTTCAGAACGTCGTATGAGTACATATGAGAAAGTCCACAAATAAACGTTTTATGATAAAAAATAAATGCACAGTGTAACATTACACATGCCCCGTGACAGAACTGCAAAGTGAGTGCACAAAGAAGACAAAATACTTCTTCGTATGTGACACGTTTTACAAGATGGCGTGAATTATGACGGTTCTATAATACACACGCACGGAACATCCAAGGGGCTTAAATTTCATATCAGGTTTAGCAGTGTACAACAGACTCTTATGAGTCTCAGCTGTGTGGGGCCCGGCATGGCCTAGCGCGTTAAGGCGTGCGCTTCCAAATCTGAGGGCCGCGGGTTCGCGCCCGAGTCGCGCTAAACATGCTCACCCTCCCAGCCGTGGGGGCGTTATATGTTACAGTCAATCCCACTATTCGTTGGTAAAAAGAGTAGCCCAAGAGTTGGCGGTGGGTGGTGATGACTAGCTGCCTTCCCTCTAGTCTTACACTGCTAAATTAGGGACGGCTAGCACAAATAGCCCTCGAGTAGCTTTGTGCGAAATTCCAAAACAAAAAAACTCAGCTATGTTATCAATGCGCGAGGAAAAGTATTTGTTTGTACATGTGTACGTGTATAGTTTATAAAGGTAAATTTATGCATGATGTTATACACGAATGAGGAAATAAACTAGCTATCGAACACATAAAAACTTTAAAATTATTGACAGTTTATAAATGAAAAGTTTAATGTGAGACGGCAGTTTGTTTTAAGTTACCAAATGTTTGCACAATTCCGTCTACGTAATCGTTCACTAGTTTTAACCGGTATTTCATGTAAACATTAAGAATGTCTGTAAACGTTCTTCCATTGAGTCGAATTTCGTTCAACGTGTACAGAGTTTCAACGCATAAATAGCTTATTTTAAAATAAAAATAATCCTGGGGGCGTTTCTATGAAAATACTTTTCTGTTCTCTGGTTCAGTTTAACTATAATACTCCGGGTCGTGAAATTCCTCAAAACGTAAAAGTGGTAAAGCGTAAAGTGGAAAGAAGCAAGAGAAACAAACTTTAAATACAGAGCAAGTCATCATAGGAATAGATTAAGCTTGGTTTGTTTCGGAATTTCGCGAAAAATTACACAAACCAAACACGCTCGCCCTTCTATGTGACGGTCAATCCCATTGTTTGGTGGTAAAAGAGTAGCCCATAAGTTGGCGATGGGTGGTGATAACTAGCTGCCCTCCCTCTATTCTTGTACTGCTAAATTAGGGATGTCTAGCACAGATAACTCTTGTGTATCTTTGCGCGAAACTAAAAAAACAAACAAACATACAAACAAAAACTACACAAGACATACCTGTGTATAATCGTCCCCGTGTTTTAAATAATAGGCCATAATGTAGACAATTACATCCAAAAATGTGGATACTCTTTTTGAGGAAAGAGTGGGGTTTCGCTATCACACTTATAACTCTCTCACTGTCCCAAATGTTTGAACGAGTTTTTGGAGCGACATTAGGAGAGCCACAGACACTGGAATTTACAGCTTGGGTACAATAACCAGTAAGACACACCCGACTAAACTGAAATGAGAAAAAAATAGTCTGGTTGTTGGTCATTTTATAACTATCTTTTGCTTCTTGTATGTTTAATATAGTAGTTGCACTTAAGAGGTTAATACAAAAAGTTATTTTAAAGTAAAAAATATTAGACTAAATTGGTCAACCTTCTGTGATGCTATAAATAGGTGGGAAGTGTGTTTGTTTTAGAGGAATGAACATTGTTTCAGGGAAGTGTGTCCAATATCCGTCTGACATTATTAATATGAAGACCAGGAAATATTTTGATAAAGGTTTATTTTTATGAAAACTCATATCAAAAACTACTAAAGTTCACTAATATTTCAGTGCATGTGATCCTTTTCCCTTTATAATAAATGTTTAAACGTTGCCTTTAAGTTACATTTTCTTACAATTTAAGGTGTTCTATTGATGGTAGTGCTTTGATAATAATAATTATTATTATAACGACCTGACGAAACACCACACAACTGTAATCTTCTTAAATTGTAATAGTAATAATAGTAATAATCATTAACTTCAAAATTACTTTATGCACAAATGGTATTTCTAGTGTATTAAAATAATGTCTGTTCCAGCAAACAGTTTTCTTTTAATCTCTGTATTTAACTCAGTCTAGTCAAATGCATTTAAATGCTTTTTACAGATGACACACTGCTGCCCAAAATCTTGAGGCCAATAAACATAAAGAAAAAATATGCATTTTGCATTGTTAGACTCAACCACTAATTTGAGTAGAGGCTCGATAGATAAAAATATGAAAAGGGAAAATAAAAATAAATAAAACTTTTTCGCATTTAATAGGAAAAATGTGAACACTATGAAATTAGCTTAAATACTAACTGGTCAAAAGTTTAAGACCATACCAAAAAGAAGTCCTAAACAAGGTAGGAAATGTTCAACAAGACATCTCAGTAGTGAGTTGCACGGTCGTCATTGCGAATAACTAACTGCAAATATTTACTTTGACATGGTCGATACAAGCCTTTGCAGAGGCTGGCTGTAATTTTGTTCCAAGTGTTGAAGATGGCTTCACGAAGATCATGCACTATTTGGAACTGACGTCCATTTCTATAGACTTTCCTTACCATCCACCCCCAAACATTTTCAATGGTGTTCAGTTTTGGCGAACACGCTGGATGGTCCAAAAGAATTACGTTATTCACCATGAAAAAGTCCTTTGTCCTGCAGGCATTGTGGATTGCAGAATTGTCCTACTGAAAGATCCAGTTTTTCCACACAAACGAGAGCCTTCAATCAATAAAGATGCTCTCTCCAACATGTCAATGAAGCTCCATTGTTCCATGGAAGGAGAAAGCACCCCAGATCACAATGGAACCTACTCCACTATGTCGTATAGAAAATGTCTTTGTTGGGATATCTTTATCGTGCCAGTAATGTTGAGACCCATCTGGACTGTCCAGGTTAAATAATTTCTCATCATAAAACAAAACCTTCTTCCACTTTTCTACGCCCATGTTTGGTTCTTCTCAGCAAAGTTTAACCAAGCTGTTTCATGATGTGGAAAGAGGCGTGGCCTTTGAAGACGTTTACGGTTTTTATAGCCTTTCTCTTGTAGATGTCGTCTTATTGTTCTTGAGCTGCATTCTGCGTCCGTAAGAGCCTTAATCTGGTTCTACGATCGGATGGTGTCTTGCCGGACAACCCGTCGAATCGTCCTGCTCTATGCCAGCGAAATTTTCTTGGGCTGACCACTTGAAATTCTCGTTCCATATCCCTCAGGGTCTTTTAAGAAATTTGCAACAGTAATTTCACTGCGTTCAATCTCACCAGCGATGGCACGTTGACAGAGACCTAGCTTTTGCAGCTCGAGAATTCTACTACGTTCAAACTCTGACAAATTTTTAGCCTTTGCCATGTTTTTACCCAATGTAAGACAGGATATGTCAGTGGGAGATGTTGACAACGCTAATGCTTGAATACAAATGACATAATTTCGTTTCGTGTTTACCAATGAACGCTTCGTTTCAGTTTGGTCTTAAACTTTTGACCATCTAGTATTTAGGCTAATTTCATAGTGTTCACATTTTCAACTATTGAATGCTGAAAAAGTTTTTTTATTTTTATTTTATTTTCCCTTTTCTTACTTTCATCTTTCGAAGCTCTACTTAAATAAGTGGTTGAGTCTAACAACGCGAAACGCATATTTTTTTCTTTATGTTCATTGGCCTTAACATTTTGGCCAGCAGTGCACATTGAATAGATTGCGAGTACTATTGATATATTCAAAGATACATATAGAGAGCTTTATAATAACTGAATATATTGAATAAACAATTAGCACCACTGATATATCATGAACAGCGTGAAAGGAGATGCTCACATTGCTAAGGTTATGGTACCAGTGAGAAGCAATGACACGATGTTGTATTAGTCATTGATACAGGACCGAGTTTATGATTTGTACCGTAATAAGACCCAACACGGATCAATGACACTATGCTGTATTAGACCCAATACAGATCAATGACACGATGTTGTATTAGACCCAATACAGATCAATGACACTATGTTGTATTAGACCCAATACAGATCAATGACACGATGTGACCCAATACGAATCAATGACACGATGTTTTAGGAGTCTCTGATGCAGGATGGTGTATATAATGGGTGTTTATAAAATGGATGATGGTGCAGCAGTTTTTCCTGTTTATAACTCTACTCAAATAAGTGGTTGTGTCTGACAACACAAAATGCATATTTTTCTTTATGTTCATTTGTTGTAAGCAGTGTATGTAGTTTGGAAGTTACTTCTGTGTTTCAACTAACCAAATCCAGCACAAAAACTAGATTCACTGTGTTCTTTTACCAAATGATTTGTGTGAAATCAGTATTTATATTGAAAATCAGATAAACTGTAGATAGTATATTAACAATAATGCGAAGCTGCAACAATGATTTCAAAAGGAACAGTTAAATCTGTCCAGAATTAGTAGTTCATGTTGAATAATCATGAATATATGTTTAGAAAGTGGCGTTAGTCCCAGTTCTTTGTTTCTGAACTGTAATGATTAAAACTAGAAAAAACTAGAAACTAGAGCAAGAGAAATAGAGAAAAAAGAATGCAGTACACATAAAATTAAATTATTTCATTTATTAATTAATAACATAATGGAATATATATGGGGGTATACATCCCCCTTCATTTTAGGTGGGGGGTATGGTGCATATAATCATCCTCCCCTACAGTGTGGTCTGTTGAATTGTTTTATTGCATCACAGGCCTACAAATTGTCTTTGTTCTTGTGATTCTCATGTTCTTACCAATCGAATTACATAATTAGGCCTAGATGTAGGCTTTTTCAGTAGCCGAAATGTACATCTTTAATATAGGCGTGCTTCTAAGCTTTTCGATCTAAAAGATAGTTCGTAAGCATCAGACAGTAGGCCTAAGTATGCATCCAAGTATTGTGGCAACACGATTACTCTGTGACTGCATGTTTACAGCTTTCAGGTTCACGTAATCAGAGATTACCAATTTGCAAATTCAATAGTCCACATGAGTGGTTGCAAAAATCATCACCCCTCGGGTGTAAAAAAAATCTACGCCCCTGGTCACAGACATTTATATACTCATCGAAAAATATCTGACGTGGCCTAATAGGATGTGTGTAAGGGTGTGATTCAGGATATTTACAGTTTGAGTCGTGATATGTCTATGAACACGTTTAAACCTGATGTTCTTGTTGGATGTACCAAATACTTCTTGGAAGTGTTATTGGATTCATAAAATAAGTTGTTTGTATTCGTGTGTGTTTTAGTTCATTATTCGATATTTTTATCTTCATTTGTTATTTTAAATTTTAGATTTTTTTAATTTTATAGCTTTGTTTTTTAATTTCACATAAAAATACTCATAGAGTGCCTTCGATAGCCGTTGTTATTTTATAAGTAATAAACTCAAGTAGTGGCTTATCGACATCATCCACTGCACACTTTATAGGCTGTTCTTTTACCAACAAAAAAGGGATTGACTATCACATTACAACAACTTCACAGCCGGTCAAACAAACATGTTCGATAATGGAATTGAAACTCTCAATTAATCGCTTGCGAATCGAGTAAGTCATGTTATATTCCTTGTTATCTTCATGAAATATACACAATTGTGTAAAATGAGTTTCGTTTCATTTATTATATAACGTCATTTTAGGAACAAACAAAATAACAGAACCTCACATTCTGACAAATAACATTTGTATTCTGTGTAATGATACAAAAACATTAAATGTTCTTCACTTAACATTTTATCCAGTCATAAAATTTTGAGAGCAAAGTGGAGTAATTTTAAACCTCTATGTATTTACCTCTCATGTATTCGTCTTTTTAGGTTTATGTATCTACATATACATTTCTATAAATCTCTTTAGGCTCGGCATGGCCAGCGTTCAGGGCACGCGACTCGTAAGCTGAAAGTTGCGCGTTCGAAACCCCGTTACACCAAACGTACTCACCTTTTTAGACGTGAAGGCGTTATATGTGACGGTCAATCCAATTATTCGTTGGTAAAATAGTAGCTCAAGAGTAGGCGGTGGGTGGTGATGACTAGCTGCCTTCTCTCTAGTCTTACACTGCTAGATGGCTTGTACAGCTAGCCCTAGTGTAGCTTTGCGCGAAACTCATAACAAGCAAACAAATCTATCTCTCTATTTATATGTATATAAATATCTGTCTGTCTGTTATTCATTTTTCATCTGTCTTTGTCACGGACATAACATGTACTTTATGTGATCATTCTGACGAAATATGCATATATTATTAATTACAATTTCACATATTCTTTCTCCCACGTATCAGCTTTTGTAAATCACAAAGTTTTGTAAAGTGTCGCTTTTACTTTAGAAACGTTACTGTAGCGTTAAAATCCTTGCTATCATATTGAAACCATGCAGTAATTTTGCTGCGTAAAATGCGGTTTTCATCAACAAAGACACGTTCGTGTTGTCCTTTAATTCGCGCCTCCAGTGAAATCTTTCACGAGAAAGTTGCAGTTGTAGCATTCTGGTTACATATATGACGCTTTAGGCTTCAAATAACGTACTAGAAATGTTATGCCATATTTGCAGAACAACTTCATTTGCAGGATTTCTCTGAACGGATGAGCCATCCGTGACATCTCTGGTGGTTATCAGGATGAGCTAGCCGTGGCATCTCTGGTTATTAGAACGAACTAGCCGTGACACATCTGGTTGTTATTAGGTTGAGCTAGCCGTAACATTTCTGGTGATTATTTGGATGAGCCTGTCGTGACATCTCTGGTGATTATTAGAAGAATCTCCGGCGTGAAAGTGGACTGTATGATAGTATATCACTCATACAATATCTGCTACACCCAACTCTAGAGACGTCTTTTGTCCAGCACTGAAAGACATGAAAGTGGTTGAGAGTTCGAACAATTACTGTTTCGGTGTCAACAATAATAAGTTGATGTAGTCTGATTTTCATAAATATTATTTGTGTTTTGTGTTATTACATATAAGAAATAGGTTAAAAATTATTTAACACTGTATTTTTTCCTCTCACGATCTATTTATCTATTTTTAGTAAAAAAAAGCATATTTTTATGCAAATAATTGTGAGAAGGTAAAATGTTATGCGATCAACGGTTACAACTGACGTTTAGTGTTTCGAAGTACAACGTGAAACGTGCCCGGCGTGGCCAAGCGTGTTAAGATGTTGACTCGTAATCTGAGGGTCGCGCTAAACATGCTCGCCCTTTCAGCCATGGGGGCGTTATAATGTTACGGTCAATCCCACTATTCGTTAGAAAAAGAGTAGCCCAAGAGATGGTGGTAAATGGTGATGACTAGCTGCCTTCCGTCTAGTTTTACACTGCTAAATTAGGGAGGGCTAGCACAGATAGCCCTCGAGTAGCTTTGTGCGAAATTCAAAAAGAAACAAGCAAAGAACGTGAAATATTTACTAAGACCCAATTGGCTCAGTAACAAGTCTAAGGGCTTATTAACACAAAACATATTTCGATACCCACTGTGAGTGGAGAACAGATAGTCCAGTGTCTGTATTAACAAAAACAAACATGTAATAAACCTTCATAGCATCTATTGAATTTGAAAATTGTTTATGTTTTAAAATTCTGTCGAGAAGAGACCCTAAATGGTTGTTGACTATATCACACTTAATGGAAAAGTTTGTAATCGCTTTGAAATAATGCCCCCCAGTGGCTCAGCGGTATGTCTGCGGACTTACACGCTAAAATCCGGGTTTCAATACCCGTGGTGGGCAAAGCACAGATAGCCCATTGTGTAGCTTTGTGCTTAATTCAAAAAACAACAACAAACAAACAGCTTTGAAATAAACCTATCATCTTATTTCATGAAAATTTCAATTGCTGGACAAGTCATAATTGTGGTCAGTAATGTGATATATATATATAGCTCCGTCAGTTTTGTTTACTTTGAATTTCGCGCAAAGCTACACAAAGGCTATCTTCGCTAGCCGTCCCTAATTTAGTAGTGTAAGTTGTTGTTGTTTTGAATTAAGCACAAAGCTACACAATGGGCTATCTGTGCTCTGCCCACCACGGGTATCGAAACCCGGATTTTAGCGTATAGTAGTGTAAGACTGGAGGAAAGGCAGCCAGTCGTCACCACCGATTCTTGAGCTACTTACTCCTTTATTAGCGAATATTGAGATTTTTGTCACATTATAACGCCTGCATGGCGGGAAGGGCGAGCACGTCTGATGTGACGGGATTCGAACACACGAACCTCAAACCCTTATACGCAAGTAGGCTTCGTGTAGCTTGATAAAAACTCCTGAAACTTGAAAAACAATATACACGGGACACCTTACATTGACTGATCACAGTAGTTGTAACACAGAGTACTATAAGTTAGAGTACTTGTCTGGAGAGTTTTAACAGTCGCCCTATACTGAACATGTCTTATCTGTCGCCTTTTTAGAAAACATTACCATGTTTACAGAAGAAATATTAACAACAAAAATATTGCGCATCGTGTCCCACATGAGATTCACTCACTTTGCCAGAGAGTAATGGTTTTCAAGCGTTATAATAAGAAAATCATCTGTTATTTAAATGAAAATTTATAATCGCTAAGAAAATAAAAGCTGTTATAGTGCTAATTGGTAAAATAAATTTTTACTTTCGACACATGTCATTTGATACTTACAGGGGATCTGATACAAACCAGAAAATTATATTACAAAGTCGCAAAGCAGCACTGAGTTTTATTGTCGTCTCTTGGGATTCAACTCCTCTTTCGAAATTGTTAAAAAAATAAAAAATACTGAAATATGTATTGGTTTTTTTTGCTTTAAGGTTGCGAATATAGAAAGAGAAACGAAAAATTGAGATAAATTTAAAAGTATATTTGTTTTAAAGACGATGCATAACTAATACTGTTAAATATCATTTCAAAGCAGAATTATAACATAATTTATTGCTACGCTTTCTTTGTGTTTTATAAGCTTACATCTAATGGTAATGTTCAGATGGTAAATAGACAAAAAAGAGCTTTCGTGGACATCATCAAAGCTGATAAAACCCTAAGCCTAATGTAGGATAGAAGATATAACACTTCATATTGGAAGAACCCCCACACATACGTTATTTGTGCCTGAAAATATTTTCCAATATTAAAGGATAAAATTCAAAGAACTTGTGTAAATATTTAAAATATATTAAAATACTTAATCGTGCAACGTTGTAATGTACACAATTAGAAACTGTTTTTAAACACCAGTCTATTTTAAATATGTAAACTTGTTGTGACATGATCATGCGTTTTCTGTACCTTTACAGTTGCGTGGTATTTGTTTGCACGCTCCTTAGAAACGTAGAAAGTATCATTTACTACGGTTGATCGGTTTTAAATAATGATTTAAAGGTGTATTATACAACCTTAATCGTTTGAGTATTTTAATAGATTTTCCTACATATCACTCAGACACCACCCCCCTTACGCCCCCTCCAAACTTTCGTTTGGTAGACTGTTAGAGCTTAGAGTTCCAGTGATATTTTCACGCACAGACTTGTATACAAAGGCGCCCCAGACACTTGTGACACTTGTGACACGGTGCTCGGTGAGAGACTGCGCATTGATATGGATCAATGGAACTTATCTCTCGCAAAACGTATTTGAAAACGAATGAGCTTTAGCCTCAGTAACTGGTCGCACTCAGAGACCTTACAGCTGTCGTGTTCCTTTGACAAGGTGTATTGAGAAATACAGACAGCTTCCATGTGAGTGCGCTGATTGTAACCAGGAATTCTTGTTCCCGTCGTCTTGGAAGTCGATAAAAGAATCAAGGTAATCAATTTCCCTTTGTAAAATGACGAATGTTTTCATTCTTTTCTAAAACGTTTCTCTTACACATTTCGCAAAGTGCCAAACAAATTGTGTGGGCACATTTATAACTTCCACACTAAGTATCATTTTCAAGTCGTTTCTGTGCACTCGAGAAAAACAACAGCTTTTCCGGCGTGAAAGAAGTCTGAAATATGTCGATAAACAGAACTACTTACACATCAAAACAGCTGTATTAAGTATCACTAGCAGAAATAAGTCCATTACTTGACGTCAGTAAAGTGTTACCTAAAAATATTTATATTTAATTAATACATAAGGAAATAAATAACTAGGTAAAGGCTATCCTCATCAACAGGGTGTCGTATTTTGGTTGAAAAAACTAAACGATTTGTCAAGTTGTTTGAATAAGAAAACTTATTAATTTGTGATATTAATACTCAAATACCTAACGTTGTAACTTAGTAGATAGACATCTCGTAAAATGCGTTATACTTGTTTGGAAAAAAACAGTTCAGCCACTAGTTTACAAACAGAAGGTAGGGGGCGCATAATTTAACATAAGAGAATTAAGCGTGGCTAAATTGGTTTTCCCCTTCCTCACAAGTTGTTCTGAGACATTTTTCCTCTGACATCAGATCCAATTTTTTGCTAGAAAGACTGATGTTGGTATAGCTGTGTAAATGTTGGTATCGACGTCAATCATTGACAAGTCTTGTGCTAGCACGAGGATATATCCCTTGTGTTCAGGTTAAACAACGGTACAGTGAGTAACTCATACCGACTGAAAAATATGACGCTCTTGTATTCCTTATGTATTAGCACTTTCTCAGCCTTATTCAGGCTACTATCAGATTTCTTATTGGATCATATAATGAGTTTTCTTAGTATTATTTGTTTGATTTTTTTAATTTCGCGCAAAGCTATACGAGGGCTATCTGTGCTAGCCGTCCCTAATTTAGTAATGTAAGACTAGAGGAAAAGCAGTTAGTCATCACCACCCACCGCCAACTCTTGAGCTACTCTTTTACCAACGAAGAGTGGGATTGACCGTAACATTATAAGGCCCCCACGGCTGAAAGGGCGAGCATGTTTGGTGTGAAGGAGATCCGAACCCGCGACCCTCAGTTTACGAATCTAGTGCTTTGACCATGACAGGCCAACAATAAGTATAGCACCCACATTTGTTTCTCAGTGTTTTGATTTTGATAGAGATAAGATTTACTTTGATTTTACAGTTAGAATCTCGGACTTAATTTTGCACAACATTTACTGTCTTTACTTTTACTACCGCGACAATTATTCTTACTTGTAAGGTTAGTCAGTGTATTTGACAAGACGACAGCTGTTGTTGTTTATCAGTGTTGAATAGAACAAACTATGCAAATCGGACAAATACCAACAAAACAAAACAAGAACGTTTTGACACGACCACTAAATAAAGCCGGTGAGAACAAAGTAAGTTGGAGTTTCTTACCGCGATCATGATTGCTTTTATACAAACAAGCACTAAAGTTTGTAAGTTACTAACTCATATCAAAACCCAAGAGATGTCAATCTGTGTACAAGCTTCTAATTGTATGACTCACATTTTGTGTAAGTTATTCAGTTACCATTAATACGTGGTGCACATTTTGAACAGTTTCAATTTACTAACGTTTTATGTAAGTTATTCAGTTATCATCAATACGTGGTGCACATTTTGAACAGTTTCAAGTTACTAACGTTTTATGTAAGTTATTCAGTTATCATCAATACGTGGTGCATATTTTGAACAGTTTCAATTTACTAACGTTTAATGTAAGTTATTCAGTTATCATCAATACGTGGTGCACATTTTGGAAAGTTTAAGTTTACGATAATATATATTATTCTGAAATAAATGTTTCGCGCTTTTGGAAAAGGCATCTTATGAAAAAAAAACATTTTCATGTCCATTTAATTGTTTGTTTGTTTTGGAATTCCATACAAAGCTACTCGAGGGCTATCTATGCTAGCCGTGCCTAATTTAGCAGTGTAAGACTAGAGGGAAGGCAGCTAGTCATCACCACCTACCGCCAACTCTTGGGCTCCTCTTTTACCAACGAATAGTGGTATTGACCGTACATAATAACGCCCCCACGGCTGGGAGGGCGACCATGTTTGGCGCGACGCAGATGCGAACCCGCGACCCTCAGATTACGAGTCGCACGCCTTAACACGCTTGACCATGTCGGGCCATGTCCATTTAATATTGATACAGTTGCACTAAATTATCTTTATAATCATAAACTATGTATGGTCTTAATGTTTACACACTGCACACTAAAAGTGAAATGGTAATCAAAACTCATCATGTGACTTTTATGGTAAGGCAAAACCACTAATATCAGCCACTCTTCTGAGTAGACACTACGTGTCATTTATTTCATACGTTTTGTAAACTGAAATTAGTTTAATCATTCAGTCAGTGTCTTCTATCGTCTCACTTGCATTTATCTCAGTTATCATTTGTACATGAATCGCAGAGTTTAGAATACTCCTAAATCAAAAACAGACCTCAAATTGAAGATTACCAAAAAAATAGAAGCCAGCCAATTACAGTTGACCCTTACAAACTAATCACATGTCTTTCAAGGTTGTCATTAGCAGAATTTAAAACTGTTTCCAATATAAATGTCTGATTTTCTGAAACTATGATCATTATTCACAACACAAGCAGATAACATTATCTGCTGAAAGATTCTTGTTCATAATGTTCGCAGTCGTAAATGGACACCATATAACTTTTCAGACATATAGAAAGATATTACACTCGGTCAGCCTGTAAGTCCAAGCCACAACAAGTCACAACACAGCTTACATTAGTACAAAGTTGAGCAAGATATATCTGTACAATGTGTTTCTTTGAAGTTAAGTAGAAAGTAACACAATGGGCTACCTGTGCTCTGCCAATCAGCGGTATACGTTAGCAGACATGCTGCAGTGACATCAGAAAGCAGGTCGTATCAACAATACAAGCTTGATTCTAAAAACTAGCTATTTATTTTTTTATATACTATTCACTGCCGTCATGATAGACAATTTTTATCGCATTGAATTACTTGGTGGTTCTACCTGTCACAACATTACTTGATGGTTCTACCTGTCACAACATTACTTGATGGATCTACCTGTCACAACATTACTTGATGGTTCTACCTGTCACAACATTACTTGATGGATCTACCTGTCACAACATTACTTGATGGTTCTACCTGTCACAACATTCAATATAAAGAATCAAACAAAAACAAAATGTGTGAAATCATGTAAAATACATTGTAAACTCCAGCATTAATGGGTAACAAATAGCAATATTGATTATATATTTGTTTAAATTATGATGTAATCTCGTTATTAAAAACTCTGTCACCTTCGAAGTCACGGATCTATATGCAGTTTGATGCATCATTTGTTTTTTAAAAAGTTTTAACTACAACAGTGCTTTTTGTGTTAACATTTAAAAATGTCAAATAGCCAACAATAGGACAATACATCTTGCAAAAAGTCTACTTTTAATGGTACCACGAACTTACGCGTCATGCTTCCCACGTGATACATTGCCGTGAGATATTGTCTAAAATATGTGCTTCTCTACAGACATTCTGAAGAAACAAGATTTTAAAAAGGTTACAATATGTAGCAGTAGCTAGCCTCGTCTAAACTGATCTAATTAAACTACACTTATTTTAAAGTAAAAAAATTGGTTGTTGAATAAGAGAGGTATATACGGTTGAAGTTTGAAAAAGGGAACCAAACAAGGTAATGGGTATATCACTTGATCTCATAATCACAAAGCAGACTAAGGTAATGGGCACATCACTTGATCTCATAATCACAAAGCAGACTAAGGTAATGGGTATATCACTTGATCTCATAATCACAAAGCAGACTAAGGTAATGGGTATATCACTTGATCTCATAATCACCAAGCAGACTAAACCGGTTCGACTTTACATGAAGAATACAATTTCGAGATTTCTGGCTTCTCCACTTTGTCTATCGAGAAATTGGTGTTCGAATAGAATCTAAATTTTCATCATCATACCTTACATTCACTTAACTTTAGAATACTATTTTTATGAATATTTTACAATAGTGCAATATTTTCCGATTAAAAATTCTGGTTTTATTTGTCTTACCAGTAAGAAAGCCATAATGTATGGATTTTATTATCCACATTGAGAAGATATAGCTTAATCTGCTATGTAAGCGATCATTGGCTGAAACTAGTCATGTGTTTTACTTCCCTCCCTGTCTCGTTCGGATTTTTTTCCTTCAAAGTTCAGTAACCATCTATACACTGTTTTTTTTATTTAGCAATAATTTATTTTTCCTAATACAATGTTTACTTGTTTATAAAATGTGGGTTACTAGGTTATAGAATTTATTCTAAAGTTTTATAAATTTTCTATATAATAATAATAATAATAATAAAATAGGTAGTTAAGGATCCTGAAGACTGTTTTGCTCCTTCAAATGACGATAAAATTATAGTTACCACAAGAATTATGTAGACACCAGTCCTGTGGAAGAAAGATGGTGATAAACTAAAATAAGAAATTTCGATTTGGCTATTCCTCGGTTTTTGACTTCAAGACTCTATGAACAGCTGAAAAGCGGCATATACACTTGAAATAGAGGTAACTCTACATATCTAGTTTATAATGACCTGTAGAGAATAAAATCGAGATGCCCTTTATATTGATTGAATACGGATATCCTTGCCATCCCCACATAGAGAGAGACAGCGCACCCTCTGATAGTAATGATTTTAGAGCAACACAATGCCGTAAGTCAAAGATGTAGAAAGCCTAATCCAGGTCACGCATATATATATAACAAGCCTTTTTTATATCAGTACAACCATTCGTTTAATAACTACAAAAAAATGAACTTCTCAAGTCGGACGTTTAGCAGGGCCCGGCATGGCTAAGCGTGTTAAGGCATTCGACTCGTAATTCGAGGGTCGCAGGTTCGAATCTCGGTTGCACCAAAATGCTCGCCTTTTCAGCTGTGGGAGCGTTATAATGTTACGGTCAATCCCACTATTCGTTAGTAAAAGAGTAGCCCAAGAGTTTGCGGTGGGTGGTGATGACTAGCTGCCTTCCCTCTAGTCTTACACTGCTAAATTAGGGACGGCTAGCACAGATAGCCCTGGAGTAGCTTTGTGCGAATTTCAAAAACAAACAAACAATCTCTCAACTTTGAATGATTTTTCGTGAATTTCTTTGCAATTTCTCTTAATTTTGTATTTAATAATTTGCTTTATCATGATACCCGTGAGTGTGGAAACAAAGCGCAGAATGTAGATGAATATTTGAGGTTTCTAAACCTGACATGCAAATTTGTTTTTACACCATTTTTGTTTACCAGAACATTCTACTTCCAGATAAACATAACACTTACTGTTCAACGTTTTCCAGCTTCTTACAAGGTCTCGGCAATGAATAATCGATTACTGAAGCTCCAAAGTAAAATGTCGGAATAAACACTTTGCGTGTGTGTATTTTCTTATAGCAAAGCTACATGGGGCTATCTGCTGAGCCCACTGAAGAGAATCAAACCCCTGATTTTAGCGTAAATCCGTAGATATACCGCTGTGCTAGGGAGGGGACCACTTTATTCGCCGAAGATTGGTTACTGTATTATATATTTGACATCTGTTTTACTGCACGCGGAGTTACATATCAAGAAAAAGGCATATAAAATTTTCTTTGCGAATATTAGTATGATCCCTTATACACGGTCAATTTATTAACAAATATTTTTATTTCATAGTAAAACAACAACAGAAAAAAGAATCAGTGGTGGACAGGCTTATAAAATGCCTTCAAAATCACACTGATGGCTAGAGGGTGAAGGAGTGTATGGCTACTCTTTTTGAATAAAATATTCGAGCTAAATTGTTAAACGCTGTCAAATAAAAAATGCACAATATTTCAAAGGAGAGAATGCCTAATGTTCCTCAAGAAAATATCGAACTCTCAAAGAGAACAGCAACGATTCCGAAGGTACACCCAAAGTCAAGTAGAACAGACGTGCTCATTTGTAAAGTGAAGTCTATGGTTGTGAAAGAGAGCTCTCCGATTCAAATGGCCACTGATATGACACAAGATATACTTTCCTGTAACATTAACAAGAATTAATAAGAATTTAAAGTTGACAAAGATAACAATTAGACTAATTTATAAGCTTTCAATCACTCCTTGAAAGTTGTTTTAAAAAGAAAGAGGCCAAAGGGACTAACAACACAGCAATCCTTTTTTTACTGTATACTTGTAACCAAAGGGACTAACAACACAGCAATCCTTTTTTTACTATATATTTGTAACCAAAGGAACTAACAACACAGCAATCCTTTTTTACTGTATATTTGTAGCCAAAGGAACTAACAACACAGCAATCCTTTTTTTACTATATATTTGTAACCAAAGGAACTAACAACACAGCAATTCTTTTTACTATACATTTGTAACCAAAGGAACAAACAACACAGCAATCCTTTTTTACTATATATATTTATAAAATTCTTGATGCAGCGCCAATGGACTTTTGTGCCTTTGGGCAACTTAAGTAAGGCTTGGAAGTGGTAGATTTAAGACATTAACCAATTTGTGGGAAGATGCACAAAATAACCCGAATGCTCTTCGGAAAAGTAAAATCTCAAAGGTACTTTAATGCAGTTTTCCTGTTATCCAAAGTAGAAGTACAGGGAACAAGACTGTCTGGAAAGCTGTGGTACTACTTAATTGTCCTTCACATCATGTCAGATTCGCTCTGATTAAATTACTGTAATATATAAATGAGCTTAAACATTCGTTGTATTAGAAAGCGACAATTTTATTCTTAATGTACAGTTGACAAAACATAGAAGAGAAAAATATCCAATTTATATAAGACTTCGTAAACCATAATGATTCACAGTTGAGTCTTATAAACATAATTGTTTGTGGAATTTCGTACAGTGGTATTTTGGAATTATGTGTATCACTAGTCACTACCACCTTCCATCAACTCTTGGACTGGTCTTGTCGCATTGAACAGTAAGATTTGAGTGTCACTCTTGTAACGACACTCTAGCCTCAAGTGTGAAGCACGATATATTTGAACGCGGGAAGAGAGAGAGGATCGAACCACAGAACTCCACATCCACATTCTAACCATTTGGCTATGATACCTTTCAAGGTAAAGGTATGACAGTTTGCTAAGTAATGTACAAGAACTGTGTATAATTTCCGTTATGATGAATTTGGTATTAAAAAAGGAAAATATTTTTCGAAAATTTTACCTTCAAAGCAGTTGCAATGGTTTCAAAAGTTCGTAGTACATTTATTTTGGATTATGTAGAGAATTTCGACCACGTACTGTGGCACTTTCTAATATCTTGTTATAACAAAGTTTGCAATGTTTGTGTTCACAACTCGAATCTCGAAATGTGTCACACCGATCATCACCAATCATATAACTATACAGTATTTTTACAGCTGGACAATTGAAATTTTCACAAAAATAACATGTTTCAAGTTTAACTAATAAAAGTTACAAACAAACAGAATTAGATTTTATATTTAATTCATAAGAATTACAAAAAAGAGCAGAATTCAAACACAAACAATCAAAAACATTTTTTTAAAAATATTTGCTTTTATTTAGTAAAAATCTCATGAGTGTTGCAACAGAAAAGTAAGACACTTTCATTAACAACAATTGTTAGTTATTTACTAGTTAGATGCTCATCTGCCAAGTGACATTCAAATCATCAGAAAAAAAATGAAAAACCTTTATCTTATTTACAACTAAAGCGATTCTGATCGCTCAATGGTAAATATGAATGAAGGTTTCTAACTCTGTATGTTCGGGAAATATCTGCAGTACCATCAACGGGGCTGAAATCTACGTTGTATTTTTCACTCGCTATATAACCGTTGCTTGTTGAAAGGTTTTGTTTTGAGTTTCGCGCAAAGCTACTCGAGGGCTATCTGCGCTAGCCGTCCCTAATTTAGGAGTGTAAGACTAGAGGGAAGGCAGCTAGTTATCACCACCCACCGCTAACTCTTGGGCTACTCTTTTATCAACGAATAGTAGGATTGACGGTGACATTATAACGACCATACAGCTAAAAGGGCAAACATGCTTGGTGCGACCGAAATTCGAACCCATGACCTTCGGTCTACGAGTCGAACGCCTTAACACGCTTGGCCATGCCGGGCTTTGAATGTTAAAAGATAAATCTTATATTTTTAAATCTAATTTAACGACCTGTCACAGAAAACGTGTATTTGAACTGTCATCTTTGGATCAAAAGAGGAGTACATTAATGCTAGAATACAGAAAGGGTGCATTGTGGTCAAAATGACGCAATTCCAATGCTATTATTGAACAATAGTGGTTGCTTTGCACAATACTTGAAACATCTGCTATGTCGTGTATTTTCGAATTCAATGGTTTTACCTTGATCACCCGCGAAAAGATGAACAATGTATCTTCCTTTGCTAACAAAATATCGATTTGTTTGTCGAAGACTGCTTGAGCTAGTCGTTCGTCATTTTGAAATGATACACAGGAGGAAAAGCTGCTAGTCAACACTGCAAACAAATAGTGGTATTGAGCGTCACATTATAACGCTTATTTGGCTGAATGGGCGAACATGTTCAGTGACTAGATTCAAACCTCCAACACACGCTTGCAAGTTAAATACCCATACAACTAAGCTATAAAAAGCACAAAGCATCGAAACAGTAAACGTTCTAACTTAAGTTTATCTTTTTTTTGTGAAATCTCTTCTGCACTTTTGAATTATATAAGAGTCAAAATATAAAACCCCCACTTCGATTTTCAGTAATTAATTACTAGTCACTCATTGTATGTACATCATATGTACATATGATGTCGGATACATTATATTAAAACTATGTTGGAGCCTCATCAGGTCGTTAAATCCTTATGTCCTATCATGCTCCTTCTGACGGCCTTGCATCTTAACAACAGTCCTGCATCATAGTTTCTGTTATAAAAGGATCTGTGGTAAAAATTATCTTCTCAAAACCCCACCACTCTTTCCTGTTTGCTTTCCTCAATCAATCTACTGTACGAGAGCCCGGCATGGTCAGGTGATTAAGGCACTCGAATCGTAATCCGAGGGTCACGCGTTCGAATCCCCCTTGCACCAAACATGCTCGCCTTTTCAGTCATGGGGTGTTATAATATGATGATCAATCCCACTATTCAGAAGTAAAAGAGTAGCTCAAAAGTTGGCGGTAAACGGTGACGACTAGCTGCCTTTCCTCTAGTCTTACACTGCAAGATTAGGGATGGCTAGCGTAGATAGCCCTTGTGTAGCTTTGCGCAAAATTCAAAACAAACCAAACCAATTATTTCATCCATTGTTATACTTTTCAACATATTGCTGTGTCTATTTCCAGTTCAATCCTTGTTCAGAAATTCAATTTCCAGAACTTCTTATAAAGAAAACAATAACATAGAAGCACGATCATTACTTTAAAATGGCACAAGATAAAGTGATATTAGATTTTACTGTAGAAATGAAAGAGTGCGCTATTGAGAAATTGCAAAACTTGTAGACGATTACTTATTAGATTCTAGTCAAGACTGACAACGGTATATAGGCATAGTAATTAGATTTACTGAAGAACAGAAAACAATGAATGTTTAAAAATCACAATAATATATTAATGACTTTCAGTGACTTAGCAGTAACTTGGTGGACTTACAAAACAATAAACCGTGTTCATGAACGGAGCACAGATAACCTATCATGTACGTCATCGCTGAAACTTACCACTCTAAACAATTCTGCGTCGATATTTAAAAATAAAGGTTTTTAAGATGTAGCCCTGCACTTTTTTAAACTTATTTCCCACTTTAATCAAAATATGTTTTGTAGCACTTGAAACGAGCTCGAGTTGTTCCGTACACTAAATCTCATTTCTGTCAAATATTGCTCTTCACCAACAAAAAAATCACGTGCTTTGCTCGTGCAGAGCGAGCAAACGTGTCACGAATTCGCAACACTCCTCACCAAGCGAAATATAGTTGCCCGAAAATTACGTGAAACACGACCAGATGTATCATTCTGCAAATTATGCATATCTGACATTGTATGGAATTCTGATTTATGGCGTAGCATATAGAGAGCTTGTTGGTAACGCTTTCTGTTTGTTTTCGATTGATCACGTGCTCTCGCTCATCTCCGTGCAACTGTTTACATTACGCGTGGAAATTGCATTCCTTGTGTACGTGTGGTTCTCTTCCAAATTTATTAAATTACATACGTGTTTCTCTTGCTTTAGATTTTCATATTATTGTACTCACGATCTTGTTTACGCAATGTTTCATAATTCAGGGAGCTCTGCGATGGCTCGGCAGTAAGATTATAACACTAAAATTCAGAGTTCGTCTCCTACAGCTAGAGAGGCTTTAAATACCTTTGCTCCATGACAAATAAACAGAAAAATTAAATGTAGGTATTTCAGAAACAAATTTCAGTCTTTGATGTGAAACTTCAGTCAACATCACAAACGATTGTTTGTTTGTTTTTAAATTTCACGCAAAGCTACACGAGAGCTGTCTTTGCTAGCCGTCCCTAATTTAGCAATGTAAGATTAGAGGAAAGGCAGCTAGTCATCATCACCCACCGTCAACTCTTGGGCTACTTTTTATCAACGAATAGTGGGATTGACGGTTACATTATAACGACCATAGAGCTAAAAGGGCGAACATGTTTGGTGTGAAGGACATTCGAGCCGTCGACCCTCAGATTACGAGTCGAGCGCATTAACCACCTCGGCATGCTGGGATCCCATTACAAACGAACCAGTCATATCTAGGGGACCTGTACGAAAGCATCTTTGTATCAATTTTTATGCAAGTTGGTCAGCATATGGCAAAGTAATTTGTAAAAAGAAACACACAACAGATTATACGTTTTGGCGAGCTCTGGCCTCCTGAAAAGGTTCAAAATATGCTAATTCAACTTTTTTATGCAAATGATTTGGGGCATAATTTATATTTTTGCCACATTTCATCTAGACTGTTATAAATATGGCCGCACATGAACTGAAAAAAAATATAGCTTTGTTTAATTTTTATCTTTTGCTCCATAAAGTCTGTAAAAAGGCCTAGAAAAAATAAAAAATATGTTTGGGGATATTGCATCAAGGAACAAATCGGATAAGTTTCAAGACAATTTATTGAGAAATGAAGAAATCGTGGTCGATTGATAAGTGTAAGAAAGAAAGAGAAAGATAGATAAGAAGAAACAAAAGAAAATAATGTTTCTTTAGAATTGGAGTGAATTTATCAGCATGTTCCATTAGCCAAAACTCAATATTCGAGTCTTGCTGCCTTACCTTTAAACAACAATGGAGAAGCATGTAAACGAGCAACCCTGCAGATATCACATATTGGCTCAACAATTAACAGTTAAAATCAGTTTCTAAGAACGTGTTAAATACAACGTTCTACTGTATCGGTTATTCTTTTCGATTTATTTTCTTATTTATATAAGTTACTATTAAAATTTTCCGAACATATTATTTGCGTCATGATTCTTTGCTTTCTCACTCGTGATACGCGACGAAAGAAGGTTTGGTATTACTGTTAGATAACATTTCCAGTGTGGTGAACAGTGATGTAGAAAATAGTTTCCTGTTTGAATGACTGGTTCGTTTGTAATGGGATCTCAGTATAGCCAGGTGGTTAATGCGCTCGACTCGTAATCTGAGGGTCGAGGGCTCGAATGCCCTTCACACCAAACATGTTCGCCCCTTTTAGCTGTATGGTCGTTATAATGTAATCGTCAATCCCACTATTCGTTGGTAAAAGAATAGCCCAAAAGTTGGCGGTGGGTGGTGATGACTATTTGCCTTTCCTCTAGTCTTACACTGATAAATTAGGAACGGCTAGAGTAGATAGCTCTCGTGTCGCTCTGCGCGAAATTTAAAACAAACCCAAACATTACGGTTGTTGTTGTTTAGAATTAAGCACAAAGCTGCACAATGGGCTATCTGTGCTCTGCCCACCACGGGTATCGAAACCCGGATTTTAGCGTGTAAGTCCGCAGACATACCGCTGAGCCACTGGGGGGCCAAACATTACGGAAATGCTGTGTTTATTGGGGTTCTTGTATTATAATATTGATGGATAATTCAATTTCATATACAACTCTCAATACATAACTAGTTTTGAGCTATACACAGATATCTTACGGTTAAAATGAGGTTAAAAAACATCTTCTCGAGTCCCGTGGAGGGTTTTTTTCTGTCCTGAGATATAGAAATTTTCCTGATGTACTTATAGTAGTTAAAGCACATGACTTATATGTGTGTGATGGAAACTAGCGTATTTGTAACTTTGTAATTGTTTGTTTACTGAATTTAGCTCAAAGCTACAAAATGCTATCTGCACTAACGGTTCATAATTTAGCAGTGTGAGACTAGAGAGAAGACAGCTAGTCATCGCCACCCACCTCCAACTCTTGGGCTACACTTTTACCAAGGAATAGTGGGATTGGCCGTCACTTTACAACGCCCCCACGGCTGGGAGGGCGAGCATGTTTGATTTGAAGGAGATTCGAACCGGCAACCCTCTGATTACGAGCCGAGTGCCTTAACCACTTGGCCATACCGGGCCCGTGTCCTTTAGAAGAAATGAAACCCTGAAAAGAAAGAAAATGTGGAAACTACTGTGTATTATATAGTTTATTTAGTACAGTTCTCACACCATTGCTTCTCACAAGCTGGATATACTAAGTAAACGCATGCTGTAAAGAAATAGACGTGTTACCAAAGATTAAATTTTGTGTTGGAAATTCTATTTTCTAAATACGTTTTGAAACTCCGTATACTTTAGACTTTTTGGTAAAATGTGCGATTAATACTGAAAGATATAAAAGTATTTAATCTTAATTCAAAGAATTCAGTTTTAACACTTTTTATAAGCGATCTTTCTATCGAATACGTCGAAAACTCTCAATCTTGCAACACATTGAAAGATTCAAAACACCATTGAGTATATTTCTACACACAAAAAGATTTGAAACAGTCCTGAGTTTACCAGTCTAGAAGGAAAGAATTAAAAGAGTCCTGAACTTACTAATCAACAATAAAATAGTCTTGTATGTACCAATCTATGACAAATGTCCTGAAATAAGCTTTAATTCACCAGTCCACAGCTTTCGAAATATTTATAAAGAATTGTTTAAAACATGAATCTAACCATTCCACTATCTTAACGAAATCATCACAAAAGCGTGCATGTCTCTACTGCATGTTGTACTTGTTATCTTGTCTGAGGCTGCCGCTCGAAATTATTTTGTTTTTTGTTTTTGAATTTCGCGCCAAGCTACTCGAGGGCTATCTCACAAGCCCGACCCTAATTTAGCAGTTTAAGGCTAGAGGGAAGGTAGCTAGTCATCACCATCCACTAACTCTTGGGCTACTCTTTTACCAACGAATTTTTCTGTTTGTTTCAGTGGAATTGACCGTCATATTATAACGCTTCCACAAATGAAAGGACGAGGATGCTTGGTATGAAAGAGATTCGAACGCGCGACCCTCTGATTACGAGTCGAGTGCCTTAACCACCTGACCATGCCGGGCCTCTTCTTTGTTTGAAATTAAAGTGATAAAAACATATTTTTCTGTAATTTACACTTAAGGGGTCTTGCTTTACATATTTTATAATATTAATAGTTTTTTTGTCCAGAATAGTGTTTCTATCTAAACACAAACAACTTCCTAAAACGTACTGTCTAATAAAATAAAATTAAATAATTGATCCTTTCTAGAATGTTTTCCAGTTCTGTTTTATATACAAGAAGATAAGAAAAAAGTTAATTCCTAACCTTAATGTGGATTACAAAATTCCTACAAGTGATACGACTTTTTTGTCTTGATGTCTCGTTGTGGAGACTAACATACCTGAAAAATATGTCATTGTATTATCCACTGAAATGGAGATAAAACTGTATCAAAAAATGTATATATTATTAAAAATGGTGAAAGCTACTTTGTTACTTGACTCATCTTTTATTTCCCTCTATAAACATCCAAAGAGAAACTTTAGTCTCTTCACGATGCACCTTGAAAAATGTATATAAATGGTTCTTGTTTTGAATTAAGCACAAAGCTACACAATGTGCTACCTGTGCTTAGCTCACCACGGGTATCGAAACCCGGATATAAGCGTGTAAGTCCGCAGACATACCGCTGAGCCACTGGGGGCATGTATATAAATGGAGTTTCGAACATACTTACTTTACTTTACTTTTAATTTGAAATAATAATAAACTTCATCTGATAAAGTATATTGTATAGAATAATTCAATTATCAAATAAATAGTAATAATTACGAGGGAAGAGTGAGATCAAACAAAATATCAAAGTATTTCTTCACATTTATCAGTTGTATTTGTATCATTGCAAAATATTTGTTTCAAGAGCCTTCTTTTTCTTATGTATTTCTAGGTCACGAATGATGATGAAATATCATGAGCTACTATTTAAACACATCTGAACCACTGGCGAAGAAGCGGATAAAGCTAAACAACTATGTCATCATCAGTCTGGTTAAATAACAGAACCATCTTGAAGATTCAGTTTGGTCCTCTATAATATGGGAAGTCAAATAATGAACTTATATTGGTGGCTGTGTAGTGTTGAGTAAGGTATAACTGGCTTCATCTAATCAATGTAACTTTCGCTTTCCAATATAGCTTAGAAGCGCATGACTGCAGCTAACACGTGAAGATAGATAAATAGATTGTTTTACTGTTTCAATGATTATTCACTTATTGTACCTTTAGGCAACCGTTAAAAACCTATTAATAATATTCTCTTCTATGTATCTACAATCTGCTCAATGTGTCGTAAGAAAGGCTATCCTGTAGATGTCTTTAAATTAATCCGACTGTTTTCAGTAACCAAAGTTTGGTTTAATGATCATCACAAGTTATTTGTTGACACACTGAAAACCTAACACTTCCGATACTGGAAGCTAACGACGGGAAATGAGGTTTAAGTGACTAAACAGACAGTTTGAGTGAATGAATACAATTCAGTATAGAAAAAAAAAACAACTAAGTTTATGTTTTCCACCGGAAATACGTACCCGGAAACCACTGAGTTTGTGTTAGCGGAGGTGGGTGTATTAAGAGAACCGATAGGCGATGTGGTTGCTCGTATTACTGTTCTATACAAGCACTTTTCCTCCGTTACTCGACAGCTAATACAAGAAAAAATGTAAAGGTTTAAATATACAATAAGTAAAAATAGTAATAACAACTGCTTCTTTGCATTTTAAATGTAAAGAGGTTTAAGTGGTCAGAATTTTCAACCATGGCATTCTATTTGTCGAATAATGAAGGCAGAAAACCATTACTTGGAATCCTGTGTTTCTTATTGATTTATCCATTGTTCTTAGTGAACTCTGAACTTGACTGTCCAAGCTCTTGTTTTTGTGACGACAAGGAACAGTTTGTGAGTTGCGTTGGTGATGCATTGTGGCACATGCCTCCTAACATACCTACGTCAGCTGTGAGACTTGAATTGCGAAACTATATAATTCCAACTTTATCAAATAAAGCTCTGAAGAAACTGACTGAATTGCAAGAGCTTAAAATCCATCAGTCCAAAATTCGTTACATCGAAAACGGGACTTTCCTTGGATTAAAAAAACTTCATCGATTAGAGTTAAGTCTAAATCTTTTAGAAGGACTAAATGTCGCCATTTTTCTTGGACTGAATGATCTGCAATACTTAGATTTATCTTCCAATAAACTAACCAGTACTGAGGAGGCTTTTCAAGACTTAAAGCTGGTAGAACAATTGAATCTTAGGGACAACAAACTAACCACAATCACATCATCAAGTCTAGACGGTCTTCACAAGGTTCAATATCTTAACTTGGATTCTAATAATATCTCTAATATAGAGGTGGGGGCTTTCCAACACCTGACTAACCTTGCCCACTTAATTCTCAGCAACAACCCCTTAACCCAGTTGTCACGTCTTGATTTTTTTGGCTCCAGACTCCAATATATTGACTTCTCTCACGTAGGGTTGAAACATGTACCACAAAGTCTGACAAGGTTTGTGCGGGATCTGAGATTGGCCAAGAACAATATTTCACAAATTGGAGCCGGGGACTTTGACAGCTATCCTTACCTTGGTCTTCTTGTCCTTGATGATAACAATATAACAAAAATAGAAAATGATGCCTTTGGCAGATTGGAATATCTCGTGCGTTTATGGCTGAATGGTAATCTTCTTGAGAAGATTCCTTCTAACTTACCATCTTGCCTGAGTGCTTTGTACATCGAAGAAAACCACGTGAAAAAACTTCCTGCCCACAGCTTTCGTGGACTGAATAATTTGGAACAGCTTTTTCTGCAGAGGAACGATATTAAAGAACTGGAAGTTTGTGCATTTTGCGACCTAATTCGACTAAAAATTCTTGACTTGCAAGCAAATAAAATTCAGAACTTGACCGAGGGAATTTTTGCGAATTTAACAAGTTTAGAAAGCTTAGATCTTTCGCAAAATAAATTAAGAATTTTGGACTCTCAGTGTTTCACTGGTTTAACTTCCCTAAAAACTCTTCAGGTATCTCGTACTTCTACGTTTATTGAATTTGACGATTCAGTCTTCGACACCCTGAAGAATCTGGAAATCCTTGAGTTGTATGACAGTGCTCCTTTTTCAGTTGAAATTCTAAACTCCACGCGCGGTCTGCACGGTCTTCGAAAACTAAAAGAACTTAACATCATGCATAACAAATTAATTTCTCTACGACCAGACCTACCTTCTTTTTTCCCTACAATAAAAGTGATTAAAATGAGTGGGAACAGATGGCACTGTGATCGGAATATTTTGTGGATGACTAAATGGTTAAAAACGACAAGTATTCAGTTTTATCGTAGCTATGATATTAAATGTGCTTCACCGACTGAGCTAGAATATAAGCCTGTCATGCTATTAACCGAAAATGACTTTATTGTTACCACTACGTCCGCGTTAGAGCTAGGATCTACTATGGAATATAAAAGTGTTAAAACGTCTGAAAGCGTAACTACCACGGGTCATTTTGTGGCAAGAATCTATCCATATGGACCTCTTATTCCAGTAAGCATGACGCCAAGTTCAACAAAGGTACTAATGGAAGAAACGTTTCCCGCGTACACAAGCACGAATGGATTTGGGGATAATACTTCGACGACTGTGACATTTACCTATTCACACCAAATCTTCAATGACAATAAACAGCGAGGAAAACATGCGGGAGGAAGGAACAGCCCAGAACAGAGAAATGTCACATTTGATGAAGACGATGGTAAGTTACATGAAAACTCTAACCAAAGCTATGTAGAAAATACTGTGACAGAAAACATACATACAAATACGGCTTCCTCGCACAAAGAAACAACTCATTCCATTGAAATTCTAGCATCTAATACAAGTTATATTTACACCACACTTTCTTCTATAAGTCGGAATAATAAAGACAAAATGTCGGAGAAAAATAGAAAATTTTCTCACGCATTAGGCTTAAGGCCGACAACAGAAGGATACCAAAACCGTCTCTCAACTCCTAAAGGATTTTATTTTTCGCCTGTTGTAACTCCACATAACTTAGCACATAATAACGATAAAACTATTGCTATTATACTGCCATCTAGTTTAATTGGAGGCATCCTAGTGGTACTGATTGGGCTACTGATTGTCATAGCAGTATTCAGGTGTCGAAAACGACCTGATGGTACTGGATGTGATGTACACAGGAGTAGCAGCAATATCTCTTATTGTCCGCAGCGAGACGAGGTGTCAATCCTGACTGTTTCAGAAGGAACTGTGGACCTCAAAACGGAAACTCATCACGGACTTGGAAACAAACTCTATTATCTAATGGAAAATGGAGATATCCATAAAGATCCAACTAAAGACGCAATACCCGAGCCACAACTTCAGGATATGCTATCGCAACTTCCTGGAGAAAATGGGCAAATCTGCGAGCATGCGGCCTCGTGATTGTTCGTACGATCTCGAATTTTAAATATAATATATTTTGTTGAGTTATCCCACGACTTCATAAAATAAGATCACAAACATAGAAATCATTGATTAGTTACGTCATAATTAGTGTTGTCAGATGTTATTTTCTCCTTCGATCCAAATAAGACACGTTAATACTTAGCTAGTATCATATAAAAATGTTATAAAAATTATGAGATTCAATCTTGGCTCTATGTATAAATCGTTTTAAGCTAGTAAGGATAAATTTATTCATGGCCCTTTTTGCTTATCAGTGAGGTAAAAAATTTCATACTTTCAATTACATATTGAATGATAAAATAAAATAACATGTCCTTGCTAACCTAAGGGGCCTTCTTCTTTAGTTAAGCTCTTCATCACAGTTATAAATATCTGTAATGTTTATATGTTTCAAAAACCAGACGAATTACTAAGGTATTTTTGTATTAAACAATGAAGTGATAATGATTGAATAGTCATTTTGTAATATGTGAAATCCAGACAATCTGTTCATATTGAAATGCTCTTAATGTCTGAATTTTTTAACTTGATTTTAAAAACTGCATTAGAACAAAACCATAAGTCACGATTTAAAAGAATTTGAAACTGTTAGTAAAATGTAATTTTTTGGAGTAAATATAACGTTTCTGTTAAAAGTTTTTGTCTACTGTACGTGATACCAGTTTAGATTGTTTACCATAAGATGTACCTATAATTAGATATAAAGCATAATATATAGTTTTTGTTAATTACCTATTTGTCTTAGTTTTCTACTTTATGTGTAATGCAATTATTCTCCATTGTTTTGTAATTGTAATTACAACGCTGATGCTAAACAGGTGTTAAAACATTGAATGTACCCTACTGGATTACCGATTTAGAAATCATTGTTGTTTTTAACAGTTCCTTTGCTAACTATTTTCAAAATTTTCTCCATAAAAATAAAACGCTTTAAATACCATATTTTTTGTTAAATATTTTACTACTGGTAACAGGTTTTAATTAACAGACATAATCAGGCCAAGAACGTATCGGAACTAGTTCTTGAAGCGCAGTGTTTTGTGGAAAGGTCAAGCATTATAAATGTTGGCCTGATTCTAATCTGTAAGAAAATGATACAATGTTTGTATATAATGAGACTAATAAATATACTATATTTAGTAATGACCAATTGTGACTATAGGAATATTGTATAGGTTAGTAAATATATGATATTTTCAGTTTGTGTGAAATGTTATACGACACATGGGCTAAACGACAAGAGTTTTCAAAATTCATGCATAGGATGTTTTGTTATAAACTTTTTTTGCAAAACTGCATCAAATGTTATCTGCGAATAGCCTATCTTAATTTTGAACTGACAGAGAAAAGACAGCCAGTCCACAATATTCACTGTCAGATATTCGCTAGTTCTTGTTTGATTGGCCAGTGAGTGGGAACTTATCATCTCTTTTATAGCTCACTCAATGCGTGTTTTCTTTGTTGTTTAGTTTTGCGGCATCGGGTCGCGAACCATAACTCCTCGGTCTAACAGTCTGAGCATGATAACCAATTGGCCACTGCCAGCCAATATCACAGAAATGTCTTTCCAAGAATTATCATATCTAAAAACTAAAAAAAAATTATATTCGACATGTTGAACCTCGTTGTTCTTGTTTGTTATGAAGCACAAAGCTACAGAAAGAGCTATCTGTGCTCACGACGGCTATCGAACCCGATTTACAGAAGTAGAAGTTTGCACTGTTGTGCCACTGAACCTCTCTCCTTATTTTAAAACCCGAATCAGATGAACCTAAAAGGTGCTGCAATTTACTGACAGAACAAACATTTATATATGTACATACATTGTTTCTTAGTTTGTTTTTAATTATTCGTGCAAGAATATTACCCAAAGTCTGTCTGCACAAGTTTTCTCTGAATTACACTTAGGGCAGCAATTCAACAAAACTTACCACTAGATCTAAGACTATTCTTATCTAATCAAAACAGAGTGATTACATTGTCACTTAAAACACATGCATGTCCACAGAATAAAATCACGGTTTGATTTCTTTTTTTCTTCTCTCTCTCTCTTTCTCTCCGTGGTAGGTGGACAAGAAATACGGATGATAATTCGCAGTCCGACATGTTATCGTCTGGCCACTGAGCTTTTAAGTAATATTTAAATTAAAGAGAAATGTTGATAAGTTAAAACAAATTATTTAACTAAAGTATCAACCGCTTATATAAATGTATTATTTATTGTATTAAAACTGTCAGTTACGATTCAAAAACAAACTTCCATTTCTCAAAAACGCGTATCTTGCAAATTGTGTTTGAGACAGAAATGTTCACATTTTTATATGGATACTTTGAAATCACGTAAACTTTTATAAATTATTGTATTTAAATATCAACTTTGACAACATATATTTATTTATTAGTTTGTTATTAAAGAAACACATATCTACAATGAGCGTCCAAAAACTTCTGTATTTAGCTACTGTTCCGTGAAACCAACGTACACACTTCGCCTGGTCACAGGACGCTCCATGCAATTAATTTGATCCATCTGGAAAGCGGCTAACGTAATCCAGTAGTGAGCGTTGCGGACTATGAGTCTGCGGTGAATTGATCGGGTGCTCGTAGCGAAAAGAAACACCGCACCCCACACTATAAATACATTATAAGGTTTTCTATCAAATTTCCACCGTTCGTTTAAATATTATAAAGTCGTCAGTCAAATCCCCACTGTTCTATTAGATAAAGTTGTCAGTCAAATCCATACTCTTTAATTAGATATAATAAAGTTGTTAATCAAATCGCCGCTATTCGACGAAATATTATAAAATTGCCAGTCAAATCCCCACTATTCTATCAGATATTATAAAGTTGTCAGTCAAATTTCCACTGTTCTATTAGATATTATAAAGTTGTCAATCAAACCCCCACTGTTCGATTAGATATTATAAAGTTGTCAGTCAAATCCCCACTGTTTGATTAGATATTATAAAGTTGTCAGTCAAATCCCCACTGTTTGATTAGATATTATAAAGTTGTCAGTCAAATCATTACTGTTTGATTAGATATTATAAAGCTTTCAGTCAAATCCCCACTGTTTGATTAGATATTATAAAGTTGTCAGTCAAATCCCCAATGTTTGATTAGATATTATAAAGTTGTCAGTCAAATCATTACTGTTTGATTAGATATTATAAAGCTTTCAGTCAAATCCCCACTGTTTGATTAGATATTATAAAGTTGTCAGTCAAATCCCCAATGTTTGATTAGATATTATAAAGTTGTCAGTCAAATCCCCACTGTTTAATTAGATATAATAAAGCTTTCAGTCAAATCCCCACTGTTTGATTAGATATTATAAAGTTGTCAGTCAAATCCCCACTGTTTGATTAGATATTATAAAGTTGTCAGTCAAATCCCCACTGTTTAATTAGATATAATAAAGTTGTTAATCAAATCGCCACTATTCGACGAAATATTATAAAGTTGCCAGTCAAATCCCCACTATTCTATCAGATATTATAAAGTTATCAGTCAAATCCCCACTGTTTAATTAGATATTATAAAGTTGTCAGTCAAATCCCCACTGTTTGATTAGATGTTATAAAGTTGTCTGTCAAATCCCCACTGTTTGATTAGATATTATAAAGTTGTCAGTCAAATCCACACTGTTTGATTAGATATTATAAAGTTGTCAGTCAAATCCCCACTGTTTGATTAGATATTATAAAGTTGTCAGTCAAATTCCCAATGTTTGATTAGATATTATAAAGTTGTCAGTCAAATCCCCACTGTTTGATTAGATATTATAAAGTTGTCAGTCAAATCCCCACTGTTTGATTAGATGTTATAAAGTTGTCTGTCAAATCCCCACTGTTTGATTAGATATTATAAAGTTGTCTGTCAAATCATTACTGTTTGATTAGATATTATAAAGTTGTCAGTCAAATCCCCACTGTTTGATTAGATGTTATAAAGTTGTCAGTCAAATCCACACTGTTTGATTAGATATTATAAAGTTGTCAGTCAAATCTCTATTGTTACATTAAATAGAATTAGCGATGGGTGCTCTTAGGAAGCTGCTTTCCTTCTAAACTCTTAATTTAAAATTCGGAACAGCTATTATAGATTGTCAGTAATAACTTTAACCCAACGTCCGAAAAGAAACAAACAGCTGTGAACACAATTATCTGAATGGCACGAACAAGTGTATTCACAGTCGTTACAACAATGGGAGCCCACAATCCAGAGTTATCCCTCCAGGATATGGTAAAATTGATAAGAATATCTGTTAAGACAGTATCCCATTTCAACCAAGAATTGAGAGACCGAAAGAAAACATTCAACAGCACGCGCATCTCTGGAAACAAAAGTATCACCACTGATATGGATTGCCAACGAGTAGGACACATTGTTCAAAGTCACGTGCATGAAACATTTATCAATATCGTGGTAACGTTCAACAGTGGACAAAAATGCGCCATATCCGTGAGTATATCGCACTATTGATTGAACATAATTATATTTGTTAATTTTTCTTTTGTTTCGGATATTCTTACGTATCTGTACAAGCTGTCTATAATTTTGAACTGATAGACTGAAGAAGATGCAGTTAAGTAATAACACTCAACGCTAAATTTTGGACTACTCTAATAAAGCAGTGAGATTTGACTCAAACTCTTATGCCACAACCAGAGGCACCAAAAAGCATAGATTGCAATAACTCTAGACCACGAATCAGAGTCGGTCAGCTTCACAATCAAACATACTAACCACGAAGCAATGACCAGGCCAAGATTTGATTTGAGACTTGCATCTCCATTTAGAAGCTCTTAACCTTGGGTAAGAACCAGAAAATCTTAGTGTACTTCACTGAATAAAGGTCATATTGCCCAATGGATCCTACTTCGAGCTTTATTAAATAGGTATGAGGGCTTGAATCTGATAGATACCTCATTAATCATTGGTGTATCATGCCAATAATTTAGTCCACTGAAGATGGTGTGATGACAATAGAATGTCAAACAAATACGATTTATGGCCTTTCATCCTCTTTGGAAACAAATTGACCGCTACGAATTATATAGTGATCCTCGCTGACCAGATACATCTTATTACATTACATATGTATCCAAGCAATAACTGCCTGTTTCCGAACGATAACGCCGCCGTCAATCAGCCTTGGGTGTTGAAAGACAACTGGATTTTTTGTGGACATAACATTGACTTCATACATCTGGCCAACACAGTTTCTGGATTTTAAACGATTAATCTTATTTAGGATATGGATTATCACATCGTGAGCTATTTACTTAGTAGAACCATGCTCCTAAAAAACTGGTATCAAATGTCATAGAAAGTCCATCACAATCATTACAGCTTTTGCAATTTAAGCCATGTTGAATTTGCTACAACCATCTAGTACAAAGATGATCCAACACCTTACTGTGTGCATCATGTACGAGACTGACTGGTATTAGATTAATATTTGTTGTTGTTTTTGTGAAACACATCTTAATGAAACACATTGACAAGATGGTCGTATAACAGACCTCAAGATTCAGCCAGACATAGTAGTCACTAATTTGACCAGAGAGAGAAGAAACATTCAAAAGCACTTGGAGAAGTCAGAGATGAAGAGTGGAACGTTATTGAAGTGTCTACTTGTGGCTTTGTTGGTATAATTATTTCTTATGTACGGAAGATGTTCATATGAATGACCTGTTTAACGATTATACAATATTGCATTTTTTTTATTTATTTTTTTACAGTACACACAGTATAGAAGGTCTTTTTCGAACGCGCGTAAATGATTGTAATAAAGACATCTTATTCTATTAGAATTCGTTTGCCACATTTCTGATCAAATAATATCCAAACACAATATTATGGCTGGCCTCAACATAGGCTTACTTTTCACCAAGACAACTGCTAAAGATACCATAGAAATAATACACAGACGATTAAATGGCGACATCTCACTTCCAAAAAAAAAATGTCCATCAGCATCCCAAACATCATGGTCTTGCTGGTCATCTGCCTTAATGCTAATCACTATCTTTGGAATAGCCAGTTTTATAGTATGTTAAACGATATTCTAATCGGTTCTCTTGTAGTAGCATTTTGAACACATCATTTTAATACCACATCTTCATTAACCTCAATTATGGGTAAAATATGTTATTTTATGGACCTATAGCCAGGTGGTTAGGGCGCTCGGTTAATAAGCCGAAGGTCGTGAGTTCAAATCCCCATCACACGAAACATGTTCGCCCTTTCAGCCGTGGAGGCGTTATAAATTACGGTCAATCCCACTATTCGTTGGTAAAAGAGTAGTAGTTAGGCGGTAATGACAAGCTCCTTTCTCTCTTGTCTTACGCTGCTAAATTAGGGACAACGAGCGAAATTAGCCCTCGTGTAGTTTTACTCGAAATTCAAAAACAAATAATATGTCCCCAACGTGCATACTAACTAGCGAAAGCACTGTCTCTTCTCTGGCACACCGTAATTAGTTCTGAGTGCATAAGTTTTAACTCGATGCATCGAAGAATCGAGTTGATTCTGTTGTTGTTGTAGACAGTGGACGTAACGTAATATAAAACTTTTAACAATAACTTTATGACAAACGCGGGTACTCGTAAAAACGAAGCGACTATAAAACAGTGTCTTCCATATCTGCTGTTGAATAATAAAAGATCTCTCGTAAAAAAGTCGTGGTATTATGATAAGAAATAGAGCTTCCGAACACGTATGTTGCTACATAAAAATTCTGATTTTCTCCACCTGCCAAGGAATAGTTTCAAATCTTTACAAACACCATTTTAATGAAATTGTTGGTGCAGTCAAAAACACCATTAAGTGAATTTAAAAACCTTTTTACGATCTATTTGCTCCTTCCTTATTGCGTTTATTCACATGGACATTTTCCTCAACTACTTTATACTTTTACATATTCATATTTCCTTTCACGAATGTCTTTTATCGATATCAGTTCATTCCAAACCCACCGACCTCCCAGCGGTATGTCAGAGTTTATAAACCAACATCAAATTTCGAAGCTTGCGATAGATGTAGTACAAATAACCCTTTGTATAATTTAACAACAAACCCACCAACTATTCTCATCTACACCATAGATTTCAGTCATTTTCATATCCCATTTTATAACGGCACATTATAACGCGCCCCCCCCATCCCGGCTGAAAGGATGAGCATGTCTGGTGTAACGGGGATTTGAATCGGAATACGAGTCGAGTGCCTTAACTACCAGGCCACACTGGACCCATTTCCCTTATATCTATTCTATACAATCTTCAACTATCTCGGTTTTTCTCTTTAAAAAGTTAAGCTAGGGTGTTCTTTATTCACTAGCTCGGTGACGTCAATTTATTTATTAGAACGAGTTATTTTATTTAACACACTTGTCTTTATTTTTATATTCATTATTATTGTTTGATAAAGCACTTTTTAAATTTTCTTTTATTGTCAATTAATGCATAACGTTATCACACGTTACACTTTTTACAGTGGGATATTTTAAAACAGGTCTACGACGTTTCAGTCACCAGTATAATTATTCTCAAGCACATAGGTTTTAACCGTATAGAAGATAGATGCTAAAATCCTCTTTACCGTTAAACCCTGGGTACCTGGAGGATGAACGTACCAGTGATTAAACCTTCGTACCTGTTTTTAAAATGCTTCTTTTCTGTGAAAGCTGTAACTGGTAAATAAATAATTTGTGTTATAATACCAATACCTCGCATTCCTACACCTTCTTTGTGGATGTTATTATTCACAGCTCACAGATAAATTTTTTACTTTTGTATATCTAATTTGTTGACTATGTTCTCCTTACTTCATTTAGTTAAAGGTCCGGTATGGCCAGGTGGGTTAAGGTGTTCAACTCCTAATCTGAGAGTGGCGCGTTCGAATCCCCATCGCACCAAACATGCTCGCCCTTGTGGGCGTTATAATGTTAGGGTTAATCCCATTATTCTTTGATAAAAGAGTTGCCCAAGAGTTGGCGGTGGGTGAGTGGTGATGACTAGCTGCCTTCCCTCTCGTCTTACACTGCTAAATTAGGGACTGCTAGCGCAGATAACCCTCGTGTAGCTTTTCGTGAAATCCAAGGCAAACAAACATTTACTTAAACATGTCATGACTCCTCATACTATTCTTTATTGTACTTTGATGTAAAATTATGCTTCTGAACCACACGTTTTTGTTTTTCTTATTTTAAATTGTTGTTGTGCCTTCACTATTTTAAAATTCGTTTTTACTCATTGCAAAACCGATTACGTTTGAAAAACAAATCAAATATATAACGTTATTACAATTAGAGTAGTTATAATATTTTTATCTTTCGATTAGCCGTTTTCACTTTTACTTGTTTTTGGTTTTTAGGCACAATACTAAAATTTTAGCTCCATGTTTAACTCCAAACTTAAGTACTACAATCCCACAAGCTTGTCAGAGAGCAATCTTAGCCATGTTCACAAAAAGAAGTGTTCTGTTCGTGACAAGTTTTGAAACACGCGTATTGTTTTATAGAGTATTGTTCTATGTTTTTATCGTTAGTTTCTTTCATAAAATGATTTTGAAAAACAACGATAAACCTGAATTCAGAATATAGTCACAGGCCGTGGCGCCATCTACTAATGTGATACGAAATCATTTTCTATATCATCATCTCTACTTTTTGCAATAAGTAATCTGAATGATACACAATCCAGAAAAACATGTCAAATAAAATATTTATTCAACGTTAGTAATCCAACAGAGCTCGTTTCCATTATACAGGGAGAAAAACACACATAACATTATTTTTCCAATTATGAATATTCCACATTAAAAAAATAATGTTGGTCTGGAAAAAAACTGGATTGCTTTAGATCTTATGTACCCCTGTGGAAAAAAAAAGTAAACTATTAAAAAAAACGTTATTTTTGTTTATCATAACACAACTAAGTAAAACAGTCTAACAAAACCCTAACAAACCAATGTTTTTTTAACATCATATGTATTTACAATTTGGATAAACTAATATTGGTCAGAATCACTGGCCAAAACATGATGTTTACCTTAAGTCACAAATCACATGAAAGTGATTCCTTTAATTATATTGATAAAGCAAGCCATATAATTATGTTCAGCATTACAGTATTAAAGAAAATACACTTTACTGCCTTATCAATGATGCAAACCAGTTGAGGTTTAACGCAGAAGTACCGAAAAAAACATAACCAGTAATAAAATAAAGTGTTAGTACAAAACTTCTCCATTTTATCTGAGGAGTTTTCAGTTTACATCAAATTAATATCAAACCCAACAGACTAGCTGATGTTTTATCATGATAAAGTATCGTGTAAACACATTCCAAAGAGGTTGTTTACATACGCAGTCCCAGTTCTCAAGCATTCCTAATATATAGACCTTTATGCAGTCAAACCTTCATTTATACTACACTTTATTTTTTTTAAAAGCTGTGAAATCTTTATCATTACTGTTGTTTCTACAATCATTTTCCATGACCGACTTTTGGTTATCCTATACCTAGTACAAAATGTTATCCAATCTGCCTGCATGGCAGGTGTTAAAAATATCCAACATTTAAAAGACTTACATGTTTATGAAAGTAAATTATAATAATACAAGTAGATGAATTATTTTTCAAAACCTTAAGCATGAAACATAATTAGTTTCAGGCTTTGTCTGACTAATTATTTTTAAATTATGGTATTTAAAGAAAAATTTGTTAAACGTTATTATCATTCAAATGTAATGACAAAATCACCAGATCAAGCTTTGCACCAATACGAGTTACACACTATAACAGATATATTTTAAGTAACTGATATAAGTAGCATTTCAATCTAAAATATGTTACATTCCAAGCCAACCTAATAAGCTTTGGTAGCAAGCAAGCATCTTAACTATTCAGAGTGAATCAAATCTAGATATGATAAATACTCGCATTGTGTTGGGAAAGTGATAAAATTAACCATAAACTCAGTTACTACTTCCAGTGTTTAACATTGACAAATATAATTGTTTTACTGGTATTTATAAGTTTTGAATGAAAATCAAAAGTCTTAATAATACATCAAACAACTTATTCTGATATCATATGATGATGAAATATGCTTTTAGATGTTTGAAAGGAAAGGTGCTTATATCAACAAAATATATCTGATGTGATGAAACTAATAACTTTCCAATAAAAAGTTACACTTCTATTTGTTGTTGCTTTTTTCAGTTCTATGGAATATGTTCATTTTGCATTATCTGTAAAAATGTTGTCTAACATAAATAAAAATAACTATTTGAACAGATGATATGTCTGCTACATGATTAATGTACATTTTTAAATAAAAAAGTACAAAAAAGGGATAAAATTAATGTTTATCTAATTTAACTTTCAAGTTTTTAAAAGGTCACATGTACTTACACAATAATATTGTTGATTGGAATGTGGATGAGTTTCACAAAAAAACCAATAAAACCCATAATGCCAAATCCAATTGCTGTTGCTATGACAATCTTCTGGAATTCTATGAATAAAAAGCATAAATTACAGATTTTATTATTTTTGTATCCAAATTGTTTGCTGGCATTTCTTAAACTTATAAACCTCATCAGGGTTTCTTGATTTATGAAATAATTTTGTTTTTGTTGCACAAAGATTTAGAAGTTCCATCACATGATATTCAAATTTTAACTTTTATTTAAATTTCATTTATTGTTATTCTTGGATGAAAAAAAATTTACAAAAAATAAATATTTTTCTAGCTTCAGTCATCTCAAAATCTAACTTAAAGTTTCTACTTTCAAAATAAAGATTTGCTTAGTCCAGTATCTGAAAACAAATTATTCATAACTGATTAACTAGCATGAAATCTAAAATTTAGAGTATTTTGGTTTAAAACTTTCCAGTGAAATGTCCACAGAAACCTAAAGAAAAATATAGGTAAGCTGCCTATGTAGGTGGTGAAATATGGTTAATTTTTAACATAAGAATGTAAATAAAAATATATTTTTCTTATAATCTATTTTGGCAGGTTTAAAAAGCCAAGAAATGCAAAATAAACTGCAACAATACTTGTATAATATTAATAGAATATTACATTAATTTATTGATAAATTAATACCACAAACTTAATAAATTACAGTTTAAGATAGAATTCAATACATCTATAAAAGATGTAAAATAATACTCTAAACTGTTAACAACAGACATAGAAAACAGCACAATAATTGCATAACAAATTTAATACATCTATACCTTTCCTGTCTGGCTTTGTGCACCTTTTCACAAGTCGAATAGAGTCCTTCACGAACTGATGACAAGGTTCAATTAACTGAGTAACTTGATCCATATTTCTTCACTGAAACAAGTTTGTTTTGAACATATTTAATGACTAATAAAGAAACATCTGAAACTCTGAAAGTATCATTCCTTTTAAACATCCAAAATGCATAAAATCATAACAATGAATCTTCTCACACTGCATTATCCATGTAAAATTCATATACAAATTAACTGTTCTTTGCCCTTTGCAAGTCCGACAATGGTTAATTTTCAAAAAGTTGAAAACAATTATGTTTTTGGTTTAACTACTGGCAGTGTAAAAAATTATGAAAAAAAAGTTCTTTGAAAACAACAATTTAAAACAAAAATTGATACAATGATATTTGTATCTAAACATTATCAATGTGAGTATGATTATTAGTATTACTATACTGGTATTGCTACTACTGAATTTCTTAAATTTAAAGTATGGACAGCGTAGTACCAATACTAACCCCAACATGGTAACAGTGCCATTCACACAATGCCAGTAAAACACTTGGAGGGGAAACTTACTAGCATTACTTAAAGTTAGTATATAAGATGTTAATGGGATTCAATAAACGAATAATATGGAAAATACTGAATTTTTAAACATTCAACACTAACGAAGTCTTTTAAAGAAAATATAAAAAAAATTAAATTTCCTACCCTAGTCACTTCTACCCTTCTTCGAAGAAAGTAACACCGTTAGAGGTCGCAGAATGCTTTTCAACGTCAGCATGTGCCACGAAACATGAAATTCATTTAAAGGGGGTCGCTTCTAAATATATAAAAAATTAAACTTTTAAATAAAAATTATCTTTAAAAACTATGGTAATAATCTATGAACTTGGCAAAGTTTTGAGCAAATATTCTTTTTCAAGCCGCAGACGCCTTCGTATTTTCTACTTATACCTTTACAAATGGGACTAATACATAAATGATAATGAATAATCTAAATCAAAAAAGGCTTTTTCAAAAGGTGATCAAAATATATTTTCGCCTCCTAATTAATATTTAAATACTTATCGAATAACAGAAAGTAAACATTATAATATGCTTTGACTCAAAGGTGAGAAAAGGAAACAGTACTAGTTACAGAAATGTATATATATATATATTACACATATAAAGCGAAATCTGTTGAATGTTTGATCGCTAATTCGTCATAAACTATTTGACCAATCTGTATCAGACTTAGCATGATGACTTTTACAGCCCCCAGAAACAACATTTCTTAAATAATATAATTGTAATTACACATTTTTTTCCAGTAAATGTGATGTAAGTGCCGCATTTAGTGCAATTAAATTCACTACATTAAGGTGGTTCTTGTAAATTTTAAAAACCTTTGATAATAACACCCATAAACACTAATCTCTGAAAGTTATTTATTGTTTTTTTGTAAATACGTATCTACAGTAAAGGTACATATATACAAATCCATTAATCAACTGCAAGAACAAAGTTAAAATCTACCTCTACTTAAAAATCATGGAGTAAATTTTTATTCTTAATTACAGGTTTTTAATGTTTTCTTTATTGCAAATATCACTTTAAGTAAAACACTGGTTGAGAAAGCACTGTGGTTTACGTTGATATTTAGCATTTTCAACCTAAACAGCTCCTTATTCAATACAGTGGACAAATGACCGTAAGTATGGTATAAGTCTGCAACATCAGTTTCCTTCTCACTCCTTTTATCGACATGAAGAAGTCACAGTTAAAACACTCCCACACCTGAGAATAGAAACGGTGTTAAGTATCCTATCATGGATAAAATTTGGATTTTCGTCTAGCCTTATGTAGGCCAATAAAAAACAAAATATTGAATAAAATTGTTAACAGTGGTTTTGTTGTGAAAATTTGTCAAAGAAGCAAAAATAAGCTTGAATAAAATATTATCTAAGACTAACTAAAGATTTCTAAATACCAATAATTTGATAGATTATCCATATGCAAGCTAAAAGTTTTCTTTCATTGTAAGATCACACATTGCGTTTATTCTGTAAAACAGTATAATCATTATATAGAGCTCTATATACATAAATATACATTTATTTTGATATTTACGTTTGTTTCAATTTAATGCGTATAACATATATTTTTAATGTGCATTGCGCAATTCTCGCGTATTCTCTAAATTTTTAGATGATTCTCTAGTGTAAGAATCAATAATATATGTTTAACGAGAACACTAGCGTATTTTTAAATATTGTTGCCAAGTACATTTCCAGAAGTTTGCCAAATACGTATAAAAGCTAGCCATCGCTACACGCAGAGAGACCGTTATAGAATAATATTGGTCAGCTGTAGTCTGAATATTACAAAGGAAAGTATAATTGTGATTAACGCTTATTAATCGGCAACTACAGAATTTGACCAGGGACGTTTATAGATTTCGAACATTACAATTGTTTGTTTGTTTCTTTGTTTTTGAATTTCGAACAAAGCTACTCGAGGGCTATCTGCGCTAGCCGTCCCTAATTTAGCAGTGTAAGACAAGAGGGAAGGCAGCTAGTCATCACCACCCACCGCCAACTCTTGGGCTCTCTTTTACCAACGAATAGTGGGACTGACTGTAATATTATGACGCCCCCACGACTGAAAGGGTGAGCATGTTTGGTGCGAAGTTGATTCGAACCTGCGACCCTCAGATGACGAGTTGCACGCCTTAACATGCTTGGCCATGCCGGGCCTGAACATTACAAACCGTTCGATTTCAGTGAATTAACTTGGGCGTTGCTATTTTTACGAGGAAATGAAAATATTCGTTGGTGAAAAGTCAGCTTATTAGCAGTGTGAGGCCAGCCAAAAATAGACAGCTAGTTAGTTTTAAGCGAGGTATGACAATATCAACTCAGAATTAATTAGCTTGTCGTGGACTTAGAGTGTCGATAAAACATTCAGTCTAGACCAGATAGAATACCCGGTACAGTTTGTGAGTTTGTAAAACTATTGTATATAAATTATTATTTCTGATAACCGTTGTTATAAATTGGATTATTGTGTGTAAATTAAAATATATTTGTATTAAGAAAGGAAATTGTGTGTATCAACCTTGTTGGCAAATATCGTAAATTTGATACATATCGAAAGTTAATTAATTTCTGAATTAAAATTTCTGTCTATTAGAAATCGTAATACATAATTTACTAACATAATAAACTGGGGGCTCTCTTCCTCGATAAATTATAGTTCGTAACATAGCTCAGAAACTTTAACTCAGAGTAATATCACATATATAAGCACACACGTTGTGTCAGTTTAACTACAAACAATACTGAAACATTCATAGTTGTTATAACAGCAACAATCACTTCCAATTATTATTTAGTGGCAGTGTGAACGAAAACAAAATACCTTGAAACCGGCACTTCTTACTGTCTTATAGGAAAAATATCTAGTTCCGTTGCAGCTTTTAAATGGTAACAATGCTTTCGGTTTAGTCATTTTCAAATCCAATAAAATAAGCTGCTATTGTTGTTGTTTCGATTTAAGCACAAAGCTACACAATGGGCTATCTGTGCTCTACCCACCACGGGTATCGGAACCCGGATTTTAGCGTGTAAGTCCGCAGACATACCGCTGAGCCACTTGGGGGGTGGCTGCTCTTGAAAACATCAAACTTCACATCTATGAACTTGCTCGTCTGGGTATAATTACCTCTTTCTGTGCTAAAGTTTATTACTTTCATGTAAATTGCATTACATTTTCTTTACTTACTGCATATTTTGTAGTTAATGTCTTCTTATTCATTTCAGTCGAATTAGCTTTAAATTACAATTTCAAACAGGCGTTTCTGATTATATTTATGTAATGCTCGTTTGAATTCAAAAACAATAAAATATTTCCCACTTAATAGTTTTGGGTCGCCCCTACAGCTAATGAGGATGCTTGTTTGTTTTGGAATTTCGCACAAAGCTACTCGAGAGCTATCTGTGCTAGCCGTCCCTAATTTTGCAGCGTAAGACTAGAGGGAAGGCAGCTAGTCATCACCACCCACCGCCAACTCTTGGGCTACCCTTTTACCAACGAATAGTGGGATTGAAGTTATAAGGCCTTTCTGATAATCCAGTTACTACAAAGAGAAAATGGCATTTCATAATTCTTTTCTTATTAACAGGTGCTTTTTGTTTTGTATTATGCACTTTATAATTGTTTATTTTATACTCAATTGTTTGTTTTGGAACAAAGCCACATTGTGCCATTTACTGCGTCAACCTCAAAGAATTCTGGATCCCGGATTTTAGCATTGTAAGTCCATAAACTCACCTGTCTTACTGGGATCTTTGTAGTTGATAGAAAAAATAAAGAGACTGCTAGAAGACACACAGTTTATTTCCCATTGTAATTACTGTATTATTTTTAAAGTAACAAACAATGTACTCTTTTTGTTTCACTACATTATAGCTGAAGTTTTACTGGCGATCTACGTTTGCAATGATTATTCCTTCTGATAACTTTTTTAACACTAAGCCTAAAAATATTCATTGCATACTTAGTGAAGTGAATTTGCTATATTGTCAGCTTGAGAATGTTTATTTACATGTTTTGACAATTTCTTTTTTAATAAACAGTAACAAAAGGCAAAAATGATTTGATGAAAATGTGAAAAATTATGAAACACCATATCGTTTTCTTGCAGTTAAGTCTTGTGTTTATTTATCTAATGAACATAATGTATGAAAAATTTTTAAAAATTACATAAGTGTATGAATGGCTTCTTTAGTTCACAATTTATTTTTCCAAATTTTAAGGTAAATATTCCAAAAATATAAAAACACAGTTTTCAGTAAAATTTTTTTACTCCTATAAAACTTCATTTAATATCATAGAAGACAAAAAATTTTAAGAAATTATTGAATAATGTTAAATGCAGTGCAGTGTCTATGTTTTAATCTTTTATTGAGGTATTTATCACAAATATTACCATGTTCACGCAACAAAGTACCAGTTTTACAACCTAAATATACATTTGTATATGTATATATATATGTAAAATTAATAAATCAAACTAATATAAAAATTACACTTTTACTCTTCTTTGTAGTAGAGGAAACATATTTGTTTTTTCTGTTGTTTACTAGTTTGTATGTATTTGTACTCTGTGTAACATATGAATCTTAGCAAATTCAGTAACATTGCAAATTTTAATTAAAACAATAAATAGCACCATGTTTTAAAATGTTTGAATAAAAGGAATATTTTAACACCATTTTAAGGAAAATTAATAGAATTGTTTAAAATACTGGTACAAGCACATTACACGAGTTTTTATGAAACTTAAGTGAAAAAAAAACAACCAATTAATATATGAAGCTTAAAATTTGTATTCCTTAACAACCACATTATTACATATCTTTAAGAAAAGACTATTTCCATTAACATAACAAAAATGTTATCTTCATACGGCATGAATAATAAATAAAAATATGAAGAGTTTGTTCACGGCAATTTAAAAATAAACCATGATATTCTTAGAATGGTATTTATTGTAAATGAAGTATGCTATTCTTTTTGTCATCTTCTAATTAATTCAAAACTTTATGCAACTGATTGTCACAACTTAAAGGTAATTGTTCAAATATTTACTGTCACAATATTTTCTTTAACTTGTTGCATCAGACTATCTGGATTGTTTCTGTGATTTGCATATCAGATCTATTTGCACCTACATAAATAGTTCTTCAACTTTTAGAGTATTTGTTTTTAGTCATGGTTACAGTGGTTCATTAAATATTTCACTTTCTCAAACTATATATCTTAACCATGTACTTGAAGCTCTAAGTTCATATTTGAATCACAAAATACTGTAGGTATAGAAGAGAATTTGGCATCTTTAAATAGCAATGTTACTTTATTTAATAATGCTTTTTAAACTCAATTTACATGTACAAAACTGGCAAAAAACAATGTCTAAATTGGTACTCTGTAAAGAAATTCACCATCCTCATCATAAAAACAGTCATCAACTTTATAAAGAACTCCTTCCTTTCTCAAATGATGAGGCACATGAATCTTTCTTTGTATTCTATCATGTCTACCAAAGGGATGTTGATATCCATGCTGACTATCATAAATGTACAATTGGGAGATATTACCTTTTTCTGATATATCTGCCTTTAGCTCAATGGTTTCACTACTGTTAAATTTAGGTACAAGTTCAGGTTTGGGTTCTATTTCCTCTTGGTTAGTTTCTGCAGGACTTGGTCTTTTTGGTCTTTCCATCATTTTACTTTTTATCCACTTCTGATAAGCTTCATCATTTTCAGTTTTGTGCTTATTATTATTAATCTCATTCATTAGATTCATTTGGAACTGGCTTTGGGTTACTAATGTATTAGAATAAGACTTTCCTTGTTTACTAAAGGAAGTAGCTGTGAGAAGGTCATCAACAGGTTCTTTGACTGATGATGACTTGGAACCAATTTTCACTTGTATTGTTGGCCTCTCAGCATAACTTCTGTATTCTTTATCAGATTCTTCTGAGAAATTAACAGAAGTTTCTTGTTTTTTAATATCAACATAAGGTTTTACAATTGACAAAAATGAGGTTCTCTTAGTGTTCTTATTGGTGGGAACATTTGAAACCATTACTTCTGAAGATTTGGGCATTGGGAGACTTTTATTACAATCTGCATGTTCAGGTAATAGCTTTCCTTCTGACCAGAGCTGCTTAATTAGGGGGGAAATTAAACCTTTTTGCTCACCAGTTAATATCTTCCAGTTACAAAGAACAGCTTTGTCATGCTTCTGGATCCTGTCTTTTGTTGCTGATGTAAACTTGCTCTTTAAAATTTTCTGGAATGTAAGAGAAGACATAAAATCTGCATCTTGTCTTTTCAAACACATTACCAAAAAACTGTTTATTAAAGAAAAAAAATACAACTAGTTTTCTTCACCATAACTGGACATTCATACATTGGCAAGATTTTCATGTACTATCTAAAAATAATTGTTGCAAAATCTTAAAAATTTGCCTTTAAAGTAGTTATTTTTCTCTAATGTAAACTATTGCCTATGGAGCTTCAAGTTGTTTAACTTTCATATTTTGAAATAATCTGTTCTGTGTATTTTACTCTACTATCCAGAATTATTTTTAATGTTAGTAGACCACTGATGAACTTTTAACAAATATGTAGATGAATAGGTTTATATATGCTAATAGTACAAAATATTATGTGACACAAGCCAGCTGTGAAGGAGAAAAAAATATATTTATGCTCCTGTACATTTCAATTATTTGGTTAAATGTCATTTAAAACTGCTTGCTAACAGAGTGTGAACATTTGTTTTCTATTTTTCAACGAACAGACTAAGTCACATAATCACCAAAACATTCCATGACATAAAAACAAGGCTAGACTTAAACTCTACCATATCTGATTTATATTCAATTTGGTATGTAACAGTTTCACAGAACAAAAACAAAATAATGGACTATGTGGTATAAGACAGATAAAATAAATATAGAAAGCAGAAAAAAAGAACTACTTACCGGTATTACTTTATTTTGTATCTAAAAAATATTTTTTTATACTGTATTAGTGTCATAAAAAAGACAACTGGTTCATTAAGGACATCCTTCTGACTGAACTCAAGTGCCCTCTATAGTAATATGCCCATAATATAAAAAATAAAACATACAAAGCTGAATTCCATATTGATTACACTAAATTTCTGAATGGTAAGGCTTCCCATTTTATTTGGTGTATGCAAGACATGGGTGTTTGCGAGATGAACATTGCCATGACATGGAACATTCTTAACAGGTTTCTGGAGGTGGAGTAGCTTTCACTAATTTTCAAAGTACTTATTTTCAGAGTTTGAAGTGCTAAACATTTCACACTTATTTTCTCAGTTTATTTGATTGTCAAAGACTGAAATGCAAACCTAGATGAAAACAAAGCAACACGTCACCACTTGTGTTGTATGACTGTTTATGACACCTTAATCCGATACTCTCAAGAGCAACAAAGTAAGCACACAGAAATAAGCCAACTGCTCCAAGAACATAATGTGGAATTTATCAGGTTATGTATCCTACAATGTTTACAATGAGTATTCCACAGAGTGATATAACTGCACTTTGAATTCATGAAAATATTTATTACAATATATAGTTTGGAGCCAATCCAATAAATATTGCAAGTGTTTAAATATTTCTCATTCTTCTGGGATATTTGAAATTTAACAGTATACCATACCAGCATACAAAGATAGCTTCCCACTTTATCAAGTGCCCATTCAGAGAATGCAAACAAAGACACAGTCCTTAATCAACAGTATTGATGTGTCCATTACTAAGAAATTTATTTTGGTTATAAATAGTAGATTTAAAAGAAAGAAACTGAAAATGTCTACCCTTAATAGTGTGATGCCTGTTGTTTCAAGGTTCTCCTTCACATTTGCTAATATTCATATTTATTTTTCACACTTTAATAGTATTTTTCAACACCAGCACAGTCTGTAAACAAGTTTCCTTATGTTGTTCACAATCACAAGTAATACAATATATCAAAAATAATTTTTTTCTGTCAGTTAGAAGCTCGAATATCATTTGTTAAACAATGTTTAGTGTTTAACATATATTAAGATGTATAAACCATTATTTTCCTATTTGACCTGGCCATTATGCATATTAATAAAACTATCAAGTAGTGCATTACATATTCAATAAAACCAAGAAATAAAGCTAGCAAACAAAGTATTATCTGTATAGCTAATTATACAATTACATTTTTATGTTATGTCCATTAGCTTCATGTTGCATGGTCAACCAAGGATGGTTTGCCACATTACTATTTATACACTCTAAAGGAAACATTTAATCAGTACAAAGTGACCTAGCTCATGATACTTAAAGAATAAAGATGTACAGTTTATCACCTCAGATCAAATACCAAAGTTTCTGAGCCTAGTACTGTAAAACTGAAACTTTGCTCCAAAGTGAAAAGACACAACATCTAATGGCAAAGTAATCTGAAATAAATGCTACCAGCAATATTTCCAATATACATAATGTGGTGCACATCATGATAAAGTCATTGCAGTTGATGACCACAAAAAATGTGGTTGAATCCAAAGATGAGAAGCTAAACAAGAGGAAGTAAAGCCAAGTCTTTTATCTGTCCAAAACATAGGAATATGTTACTTCAGTTAAATCCATGACCCAGATGCTTGTAAATCAATATTATTACTCCCGGTAGAGTAACATGTTTCCAGTCACCTAAATAAAAGATATTTTTTCACACATTATTCAACTGAATTAACCTTAGCTGTCTGATCACATGTACAAAACAGAACCAATATTCTGAATTAAATTATAAGTACAGTTGCTCAATGATTAACATGCCCAGACACAAACTCACAGATTAGGAATACTTCAATCTCACAAAATTACAAAGATCTTGGTTTGACGACATATCATGCAGCCTTAATGCTTTCATCATCGAGAATGTACATCTATGCTTTTGGCATTTGTTCACATGTGCACCCCCAACTAGACAATACACCTGACCATCATTTGAAATACACATTTACAATAGTAAATGTAACCATGAGCATTAAATACAGTTGTCTTATTTCATGTAATATATGCAAGTATAAGAGTGAAATTGACAGGTAAGAGCAGATGTTATCATATTGTTCTTGCTCATGAAAAATCATAAGATGGTATAAGAAAATCTGCTATTCGTATATTACAAATTACTCTACTAAATTATTTTTACAAAATGATACTGTATAATAACCACATGGCAGAAATACAGGAGCTTTTATCACCTCCAGAGACAATTTCATCAGCAAAAGCTAAAGATGATGTACATTTAACATCAAAATGCAAAACTGGTTCAAGCTGAAAAACAAAGTACAGTTATGTAGTCATAAAGGGAAAATGCAAGGATTCAATTCATAAATGTGAAGCATGTAAAGAATCACCTGGTCTTTGTTTGGATTCATGTTTCAAATTGTACCACAAAAAATGTTAATGTACCTATCATGTAACATGTATAACACAAGAACATTGTTCAAATAGATCTTTGTCTTTTCTTTAAATAAAATTATATTTCCACAGATTTTATCCAAATAACTTTCTAGATCCACGTGTATATCTATAGCACTTAACCTCTATAATCTTTATATAATTCTTAAGATGCACATGTGCATCTCACATTTCAAAAATCTCACAATTAAATGTTTTAATTATATTGCTATTATTAATATTTTTTAAACTGAAAACACAACATTACTGTACGAAAGCATATCAACACTTGTCACAGATGTTGCCAAGCACCTAAGTTGTTAACATGTTAAGCTTCCATATCAAATAAGATTCTATAAAGTAATTTACGTTTACAGGATTGTCCTTCCATATACAACTTTTGTCAGCGACTCTTTACACTTTGAGGTTTAGACACATTAGTTGTTAACAAACAACTGACAAATCCACATCTGACAACAGGAAAAGGTACTGTCTGCTGTATTGTATTTAAGTTTGTAAAACTGTTGTACATAAACCATCATTTGTAATAACTATTAGTAATAACAGTTATTTTAAACTGTATTATTTTGGGTTTGTACATTAAAATATATTTGTGTTAAAATATATCAGTCCATGATGATGAGAAAACCCATCGTAGATAAAATTATATTTGTAAGAAACAGCTGGTATGTTCACTCCTCTACACAGTGCTTTCTCTAACCATATCAGCCATTTTTTACATATATAATTTACGTATCAATCTTGTTAACAAATATAAATTTAACACATTTTAAGATTTAATTAACTACTAATCTCAGATTCAAATTTCCAGTTATTTGTGATAGTAATGTGTGACATATGTAAAGCAATAAATCAGAGACTATTCTGAAATAAAAGTAATAGTGCATAACAAGTTACACAAACAGCTGTCTGTTGTGTGCCCATATGAATATCAAAACCCACTTTTTAGTAATACAGATCTCCACACACAACAATAAGCTTCTGGTGGGATCACACATATGATAAACATATTGAAGACATCAGGAATTTGAAACAATCCCATGATGTTCTATTGTAGACAGCAGTTTTAGAGATACAGATAAACTCATGCTCCACCTTGGATTTAAAACACAGATACTGTGTTCTCTCTAAAGGATGCAAGCAAAACATAAGTGAAAAACCCAATCTATCATGATTGGTTACCACAGTATGTTGGGTGGTCAAGGCTGTCAGAAATTGCATCAAACAATGGAAGTTACTGGATATAATCTTCATAGGTGATTACATCTAGTTGTTAGTATCTTTTCTGATTGTTATTCCCATAATCTTTCAGTAGATTATTGTGGAAAAAGGTGGAAGTCCATGAAAAAGCCTTAAAAATACCAAAACTGTCAAACAGTTACCTTTCATTCTCTTACTTTGTATGTATTTTAGCTTGAACAAGCAGAAGTTAACATTTTTATACATTGAAAATATTTCCAATAAATACTTACCCCCAATTACATTAGTTATTTCTTGGTAATTACTGCCGTCTATATGCACAAGTTTTGTCCACCATCAGCCTTACACTTCCACCTAACTCCACATTTGCATATGGCCAAGCTGCAATATAACGTTCACGTTAGTATGAGATAACCCTCCAACAAAAGAAATGCAATATACCCTCTGAGAGTAGCTGACTCCCTCTGCACTGAAGAACTCAATCATCACTTTGATATCAGGCAAAAAGTAAGCACTGGAATAAGGGAGAATGAATGAGAACAGTAAGAAGAGGTATTTATCAGAAATATATTTTCAATATAGTAACATGTTAACTTCTGATTCAATACCTTAACCTTTATCACATATTAACTAGAATCCCAAACTGAACAGATGGAGGAATCAGTGCAAAAGTATTTAAATGAGCACCCTTCAAAAAGTGTTCAAAGAGTGTCCACAGAGTGTAAAATCTTAATAAATGGAGTCACACCCATGAGAGATTTCAACACATTAATACCATGTATACTTTTTATCCACAATGAAGTGATGCAAACAAATGCAGAACGAACCACATCCAAGAAAGTTAATGTATGAATGGCATAATGTGGCAAAAGTGTAGCAGACTATAATCAGTGAGTCAACTCCACTCCAAAACCTGGTGGCACAAGAAATGGCACATCCAGATCACAGTAAATGGAGTGTATCAGGAACGGAGGGGTGGGCAGCAATCACCTCCCTGCATTACTCATGACAGTCCATGTGGTCAGTATCCAGTTGAGGAAGAAATGACCAAATAGTGGAAATAATGTGTGACAGAAGTGAACAGCATGGTCCACATGTCAGCCTAAATGATCTATTTAAACAGACATTGAGAATTAGTAGCCAGGTATATGTTGTACTGGTAGATCCGGTGAGAGGAACTCCTAAAAAAACAAACAATGGGTATGGGAGGATAATAAAGAACAAATCAAACAGATGAGTTGGTGAATCCAGCCTGCAAGTGTTATTGGGAAAAGTTCAAGGGAGGAAGAAGGATTCCAGTGGATAAAAAGACATGAGCAGAAACACCACAGAAAGAACCTGCATGCCACACAACACCTGAAAGCCCAGACAGGACACTACAGGCAATCTAGGTTGAATGGAAATGAAATATGAATGGGGAATAGGAGGTACAGAAATCTGCATGAAAGTAAAACTATTCTCACAAGCCACTCAGGTCTTAAGAAGAAAAAACAACTAGGATCAGAACTAAGGTGATGACTAAAGGGCAAAGGAGCAGTAAATAGGTATTCAAAGACAGGTGGTATGGCATACAAAAAGACAAGCATTTCAATAATGAAAAGGTAAGGGTATGCAGAATATATATGCAAAAACAGCTTGTTTGGGTTGAGAAAAAATGGAAACCAAATTCAAAGAACATAAAAAGTCACCTTCACACATTTTCAAACACTGCAAGTCAAATAAACACAACATAACCATAGAAAACACTAAATAAAAAAACAAACAAAAACAAATACAAAGGAACTTAACACTCCTACGAAAAAAATATTTACATCCACTAAAGTGATATCCTCAGTGGATGTTTTGAAAAAAAAAAATTAAATATTATTTCGCAAATGTCTGAAAAGTCAATATTATTGCTCCTTAAAATATAAAGGGTCAGGGTCAGTTAATGGCGATTTCATTTAAATACAAAATTATTAGCCTAATATTAATAACCTTTCAAGTTGCTCTGGGGCCTATTAGGCCCCAATTTTCGTAGGAGTGTTAAATCCAAAATAAACCAATAGAAAGGAACACCTTTATACCTATATTAAAAATAATAAAATAAATAATATAAAATTATATATTCAAACATCTAACACCACCCTCTACATTCTGACAGTCAGTTACACAACCCCTTTCAAACATGTGGTCAGTTAGCTCTTTCTTTCTTTGTGAACCTAACAATGACTGAATAAGATCAAAACGTTGTTTGCTCTTCTGTGTAAAATATTTTCTCAACCCAAATGAGCTGTTTTTGCATAGATATTTCTCTACAAGTGGGTTTTCTCAACATTACTGATGGTATGCAGAATGACATTACAATTTCAATCTGGCAAGGGTATGGGGTAAGAAGTACAGGAAATAAAATAAATGAAACGAAAGGAAGAAAACAGGAAAATAACATACATATGGGGGAAATGAAAGATGCAGGATAAAGCTGTCGTATAGCCAACAACGGCCAATATAAAAAGACCATTATCAAACAGCCATGTGATGAAATCAGAAAGATGATGGATACTGGGATAGAAGGAAAGAAAACTTACTGTAGAGACTAATGGTGAAATATTTGCCATTTTTAATGATAAACTCACAAGGAAAGTGGATTGGCTAAGCTGGAAATAAGGAATGCTACATGTGTGGAGAGTCTTGACCACCTTGCAAGGGGCCATGCAAAAAGTTAGTATGGGAAAGGCAGGGTGAAACACAGATATACAGGTGAAGATAGATCAAGACAGTTGATTGATTCATTGATTGATTTAGTGTTTTACGGCACAAAGCAACGAGGCTATCTGCGCCAAACAACCGGTAAAAATGTAGTAAATCATAAATGGAAATGAAGGTAAAACAAAAAAAGTATAAAACCAATGTTGACACCTAGACTACAAGATAAAGATAGAAGGCAAAGTGTAAAAAGTTGTAAGGTATTTACTCTATCAAAAAGGTATAATCATAACCCGCCAGGAAGACTAACAGGCAGGTACAAGACCCACCGTCAGTCACCTGAAGTTGGTCTTTCCAGTCCTGGTTCTGGGTTATGTGTCATAGCAACCAGTATCAAAATGTAAAATAAGAGAAGTATTATAAGACACACAGTAAAATCACAACAATGAGTAGCCAAATGTTCAGTAAAAATAGAAAAATCACGTAAATGGAGTAAAATTTGTAAAAGAAAATGAAGGTAATAACAAAACAGCAATTAAAACAGAAAATGGTGTAAAAACCAATGGTGACATTTAATCATTCAAAGTTATAAACTATTTACTCTAGCATAATAATAATGATCATAACCTGCCAGGAAGACTAACGAATAAGTTCAAGAACCACGGTCAGTCACCTGAAGTTGGCCTTTCCAGTCCTGGTTCCGGGTTATGTGTCATAGTAGCTATTATCAAAATGTAATGGAATAAAAGTTTTAAAAGACACTCAGCAAAATCGTAATAAAGAGTAGCCAAATGTCCAGTAAAAAGATAAAAGTCATGTAAATGGAGTAAAATGTGTAAAGGTAATTGAAGATAAAAGCAAAATGGCAATTAAAATAGGAAATGGTGCAAAAATCAATGACGACATCCAGTCAACAAAGTTGTAAAGAACAACCTGTAGCAGAATGGGAATGATCATAACCCGCCAGGAAGACTAACAGGTAGTATATAAACCACCGTCAGCCACCTGAAGTTGGTCTTTCCGTCCTGGTTCTGGGTTATGAGTCAATATGGCCAGTACAAAAAGGTTGTAAAAGTGCGAAATGATATGCAGCGAAAGTATAATAGTAACTCGCCAGGAAGACTAACGAGTAGTTCAAACAGACAGTTCAAACAGAAGCGTTAGTCACCTGAAGTTGGCCTTTCCAGTCCTGGTGTCGAGTTATTTAATGTTCTGGCCATTGAATGAGAGAGAATAAAACTTTAAAAAAGGAGCCACAATTAAAAAGGTGTAATAAATAAACATACCACACTTAAATGATATAAAAAAGATTAATGGCTATTAAAAAATTAAAAACGTTATTAAGGTGGACAGAGTCACCATCACCAATAACTCTGTCCAATGTTACAGACTGACGCTGGGAAAAAATATGTTTAAAGTATTGCCGTCGTTGAGAATTGTAACGATGGCAAGAAAGTAAAACATGGCTGATAGTGATATGAGTGTTACACAAACTACACATTGGTGCATCAGTTCCAGATAAAAGAAAATGATGAGTTAAAAAACTGTGACCAATGCGTAGCCTAGTGAGAACAACTTCTTCCCTCCGAACTTTACGGAAGCTAGATGGCCAAACTCCAATTTTGGGTTTGATTTGAAAAAGTTTATTGTCGCGTTGTTCACTCCAAGTGGACTGCCAACTGGCACGGAGCCGAGCTTTGAAGACAACACCATAGTCCATGTACAGAAGAGGCATAGGGGTGATGGTGCTGAGGCAGACAGATTTAGCTGCCATGTCTGCAAGCTCGTTCCCATGAATACCAACATGGCCTGGTATCCAGAAAAACTGAATTGAAGTAGCTGCTAATGAGAAATGGGCCAGTTGGTTTCGAATATCTGCGAGAATAGGATGTGAGCTAATGTGAAGGGATTCCAAGGCAAGTATAGAACTAAGCGAGTCAGTATAAATAGTGCAGTTGGAGTACTGCTCAGCTGCAATATGATCAAGGGCAAGAGATATGGCATACAGTTCAGCAGTGAACACAGTAGCTGTAGAGGGGATTCTGTGTGCAACTACTGACCCATAGCAAACCATAGCAGAGCCCACTGAATTACCTGATTTGGAACCATCTGTATAAATAGGAACTGAATGATTGTTTGAAAGATATTCATTGAATAAAAGACGGTACTTCAAATTCTGGAGTATCCGCCTTTTTTAGGTGATTGAAAGAAAGATCACACTTGGGGGCTGTAATAAGCCATGGTGGGATGCGTCGACCTGTGGAATCTGCAATGTTATCCAAGGACAGACCTAATTCATCCAATTGCGCCCGGATGCGAAGGCCAAATGGAGCAATGACAGATCGTCTGTTCTGAAAAAGTACTGCCCACCGAGGAAGGAAAACACATTCCCAGGTGGGATGCTTTGGTAAGGAACGAAGTTTTGAAGTATATTGTAAAGATAGTTGCAAACGGCGAAGGTGTAGTGAAGGTTCATGAGATTCAATGTATATGCTTTGAACTGGAGAGGTACGGAAAGCTCCAGTGCAGAGTCGAAGTCCTTGGTGATGAATGGGGTCCAGTATCTTTAAGGCCGAGGGTCTGGCAGAGCCATAGACCATTGATCCATAGTCAAGTTTCGATCTAATAAGTGCACGATATATCTTTAACATTGAACGGTGATCTGCCCCCCCAACTGGTAGAAGAGAGGACATGGAGGATGTTCAGTGTTCTTGGGCATTTGACCCGAAGCTGCTTTAAGTGTGGTATAAAGGTCAGTTTACGATCAAAGATAAGCCCCAAGAACTTTGTCTCCGGGACCACTGGCAGCAAAACTTCACCGATATGAAGTTCAGGATCAGGGTGAATACCTTGTCGACGGCAAAAGTGCATGCATACAGTTTTGGAAAGAGAGAAATTAAAGCCATTCGCAAGAGTCCACTTCTGTACACGATTGAGGGCAGTTTGTAGTTGCCGCTCAATATATCTCATGTTTGACGACTGACATGAGATGTGAAAGTCGTCAACATATAGCCCATTCGTAACGGTGAGAGGGAGTTGTTCAGTGATGGCATTTATCTTTATACTGAAGAGTGTAACACTCAATATACAGCCTTGAGGGTCTCCAAGTTCCTGTACAAAAGAACGTGAAAGTGCCGAACCTACACGAACTTGGAATCTCCTGTCCATTAAAAAATTTTTAATAAACATTGGTAGATGGCCACGTAACCCGTATGTATGGAGGTCTCGCAAAACACCATACCTCCATGTTGTGTCGTAAGCCTTCTCTATGTCAAAGAATATCGATACAAGGTGTTGGCGGTTGAGAAAGGCCTCTCTGATAGATGTTTCAAGACGAATTAGGTGGTCTATGGTGGAGTGCTGTCGACGGAACCCACAATGGGTGGGCGAGAGGAGGTTGTTTGATTCAAGGAACCAAACAAGACGAGCATTAACCATCCTTTCTAAGGTCTTACAGAGACAGCTCGTCAAAGCAATTGGACGATAGTTTGAAGGAATCTTCGGATCTTTCCCTGGCTTAGAGAAAGGTAAAATAATAGCCTGGCGCCAGGCATCAGGAAAAACATTCTCCTGCCAAATCCGGTTGAAGATAATCAGAAGGACATCAAGAGAAGCAGGAGATAGATGGTGCAACATGTCATAAGGAATATCATCAGGTCCAACAGACGTACTGGCAGACCGATGAAGGGCCATTTTTAGTTCCACCAGGGTAAAGGGACTATTATAGTCAAAGAAACAGTCAGTTTGAAAGGAAAGAGGTGATTGCTCTGCCCGAGTCTTGATGGCCAGGAAGGTGGAGGTACAAGCAAAAGTGCTAGATACCCGGCAAAAGCTTTCACCTAGAGTGTTAGCGATGTTTCGGACATCAGTCACCTCCTGACCATCAGAGAGTAAGATCGAGAGGGGAACAGAATTATAGTGCCCATTAACCTTTCGAATCTTGTCCCATATGATCTTGGAACTGGTGGTAGAAGATATGCTGGTTGTGAACTTAATCCAAGATTAATGGGAGAATAATGAAGGGGAGCAAACTGAGAGATCAATAGCAGTAAAGGACTGACTTGGTGCATGAAAGTAAGTGGAAGAACCAGTATTGAAAGGAGAAATATTGTGATCAGAGAGCATCCGCTCTACAGATCGACCCTTCCCATCAATAATAGCACTTCCCTAGAGGGGATGTTGTCCATTAAAATCCCCCAGGATTAGAAATGGAGATGGCAACAGTTCAACGAGAGCATCAAGGTCTGATTGATCATATGTCTCTCCAGGGGACAGGTACAGAGAACAAACAGTGATGGTACGACCCAAGGAAATACGGATGGCTACAGCCTCCAAGGGTGTGTTGAGTGACAAAGACAGTGTGGACACATGCTGATCAACAAACAGTGCCACCCCTCCATGTACTTGACCATCACACAATTTGTCATTTCTGTACAGAGAAAACTGCCGAATGGAGACTGTATCAGCAGATTTGAGAAATGTTTCTTGTAGAGAAAGACAAACAGGATGGTAGGAAGCAATCAGCGTTTTGATATCATCCAGATTAGAACGTAAACCTCGACAGTTCCATTGTATCAAGGTGGCCATTTTTAAGGACGGGTAGGTGAAGTGGTTGAAGAACCCTTCGGTTTACGACCTCGTCTTTTTTCTTTACTGTCTTTCTTCGGAGGAGGTCTATCAACCTCCATGGATCCTGCTCTGGGTCGAGTGGGCAGGTTTTTGTTATTGGAAGAGGAATCAAGTGACTGAGGATGCGGACGAATAATTGTTTTGTTTATTGTGGTGGGAGAAAATTATGTATCAGAAGAAATGCCTGTATTTGAAACTGAAGGACATGGATCTTGAGGGTTGTTGGAAGATATGGGAGGAACAGAGATGGGTGTGGAAGTCGATTCATCTACTTTTTTAACCACAAAGGGCAAAAGGCTTTTCATTTGTTTTGAAAACGATTCTCTTGGAGGCACAGAGAGATCTGTCTGCACTTCCACTGTAGTTGTAGAATGGAGTGCAGCAGCATATGTCCGAGATGGGATTGTGGACAGCAATTTCCGAGCCTAAGGATAACTAATGTTATGTGTCTTTTTCAAACGCTGCACCTCTTTTTCCTCCAACCATTTTGGACAAGAATGAAAGTAAGACGGGTGAGAACTATTGCAGATGACGCAATGTGGGTTTATGTCAAAATCATAGGCATCATGGTCCTTGCCTCCACAACGAGCACATGTCAGGGAACCATGACAAGATGTCTTTGAGTGGCCGAACCTCTGACATTGGAAACATCGAAGAGGGTTTGGAATGTATGGCTGAACCCTGCAAATGAGATAACCTGCTTTGATGGTGGCAGTTTCACGTCGTGAAGTAAATGTTAAAACGAGGGTATTTGTTGGCAGTGTAACTCCATCTTTGCGAGTGGAGATGCGCCTCACTGCAGAAACTCCTTGAGTGGAAAGACCAGCGAGAATCTCTGATTCGGGAACATTCTTCAAATCCCTTTCAACAATAACTCCTCGTGAAGAATTCAAAGTAGCATGGGGTGTAACCTCAATAGGTATATCGCCAATTGCCTTTGATTTCAAGAGGAGTTCACTGTGTTGGGATGTGGATGTTTCAACCAATATGTCACCAGATCGAAGCTTCTTTACTGACTTTGGAGAGCCAGCAAATCCCTCTAGCCCCTTTTGAATAAAAAAAGGGGACATTTGTCCTAAAGGTTTTTCTGAAAGAGAATGCAACATCAGAAAATGAGGTACGTGTGTTACTGATGTTGGAGATTGCTGTTCTGAGTATTCAAGACGTGGTCGCTTACCCATTGACTGTTTTTTTACAATTTTATTTAAATTTTTTGTAGGATCCATAGGAAAGGGAAAAGTTTCGGTACTCACTGACCCCACCCACCATGGAGCCCTACAAGGGGACGCGCCACAAAGTCATGCAAGGACAATGCAACAACGCCAGGGTTTCGTGAGCACTATACCCAAACACCAGCATCAGGCACAATGTCCACAACACCCGTTGAGAACTTCCAACACTGGTACTTGGTTGGCTCTAGCCCAGGTGGACCAGCCGATTGACCCAAGGGCCGCCCGTCTACAGGAATTCGAGGCCAAAGTGGTGTGTTAGGGTTGGACCCCTCAACCACCAGGATCCTCTCCTCCCCTTCACAGGTCGCCACGCACGGCAAACACGTGGGTGGATGTTTAGATCCCAGAGAAGGTAAACAGACAGAACCTTCCCCGGGAGGTCCCCTCACCACGTACAGGAATCCACTCCGAGGGGAGATCAAGACAGAACGGAGATGATGACTGAAGCAGTTGAAGTAATGGGAATCATGGTTAAGCAAAACAGAATGGGGCAATAAGAAGGGCCTGACTGGAATGGACTGTATAATGGATAAAACCGTGGGAATAACAAAGATATAAAGGGCAATTCTAACTGGAGGCATAGTCCAACAAAGCCAATGGATGTGAAACCAAGGACAAAAAAAGAGCAAGTTTGGTACTGAGGTGGATGGAAAAGCATTCAGCAGAGGATTACTCCACTGTAAACACAACCACCAGAAGACTTGAGAACATTCTATGGAGATAATCTTGTTGGGACAAGATAAATAATCCACAATAAAATTGAAATTACCAGATACATGACAAGCTAAGTGGTGAACATATTGAGTATGGGGCCAGAAAAGGAAAACTTATATTTTTAAACAAACAGGAGATGAATGGGCATCCCTTGTTGATTGATGGAAGAGAAAATGGTTGAATTGTTAGAATGTATCATGATCAAGTTGCCCCACAAAACTGGAAGGAAATTATCTGAAGCCTGACAAACTGCCATGAGTTCCAGAAGATTGACATGAAATCCTTACTTAATCAAAAACGAATGACTAGGAACCAATTAAGAGTATAAATATGCTTAACAACCCATCACAGAAATATTGGCGAAAAGCTGTAGATCCAGTCATGGAGGCAGAAGATGAATTCCAGCCAAGGTTTTGTCCCTGTTAAGCCATTAGATAAAACTGACTTAAAGAGATGAAGGAAGGAGGATAAAAAGATCAATTACAAGATTCCATTGATCTTGCAACTTTCAAAGGAGTACTCTTATATGAACATGGCCCAAGAAAATAAGGGCTTCCATTGAAGCTCAAGTCCCCAAAAAAGATATAACCTTGCAAACAGGAAATGAATAAGAAAACTGAGCTTACAGAACAAACAGCTCTATAGAATACAACCAAAGAGGCTGGCCTGACTGAGTTGGGAATTGAAAAATTCTGAAGCGGCTGACATATTGGGTCAGGATAAGAATGGACTTCTCCACCTTGAAAAGCCAGCCCCAAATAAGCAGCTTCTAAAATAAACAGCGTTTTGTTGCATGAAGATAAAAGCAACCAGTTTTCCATACAATGGTGGAACAAAAGACTAAGAGATTGTGATATACAGGCAAAAGTTTCAACCACACCACAGAAAATGCAGGGAGTTGAGGCCACACTAAATGAAAGGGTACAAAATTGAGCATCCTATATCAAGATATGGGGAGAATGCTGGGGAAATAGGACTGTGAAGGTGCACATCCAATGTATCTATATTCAAAGACCCATCAACGAAATAGGAAAGACTTCATGATGAAATGGGCAAGGTCTGTGAAACAGTTTAACTAGGAAGGATCTATGAATGGACTTCAGTCTTTTTAGAGATGACAAACAACTGGAAATAAAACCCCAAAGTAAGTTGATCACTTGGGTTGATAATGACCTTGTAAAGAAGATCCAGAACCATCTTGAAAATATACTAGCTGGAAAAGAGATTTCAAAGAGGAGGAAAGGAAACAAAAGATGGGCTAATAGGATAGTCTTTTCATGAAATTCCAATAACTTGGTAATTCAAAGCAGTCTGATGTAGAAAGGTGGCTCATGTATAAATCACACAAATACATGAGGAGTAGATGCACCTAAGTTAAAGGTGCATCTTGACCCAAAAATTCTAACAACAAAATAACCAGGTGTGGAGGGAAAGGACCCAAGAATAAAACAAAGAGACTAAGTCATCAAAAAAAGCCTATTTCCTGCAATATTTAATTCAAATTATTAAACACATTAAGAATTCTAACATTTACATTACCTGTGAATCTCGAGAAGACAAAAGGATGATTCACTACCGTACTATTATGCAGTATTCAACATCCAAATCTCACTTCATTTGTCACAAGGGACAGGTTACAGCTGTCCAAAAACAAAACAACAAAAAGAGAAAAAAAAAAGAGAGACCAAGGAACAGCAAGACCAGAGACAGTGGCAAAAGTTGTGTAATTTGTGCTTGTGTGAACATTATTCATTGTCATTACCACATTGTCCTGACCATGTCATGTGATCCAAACTGTGTTTTTGGCCTGTAATTAACTACAATGATGCACAGTGGGCTATCTATGTTCACTGTGTGTATTAAAACCCAATCTTAAGCATTATAAACTTATTTACAGGTTGTGCCATTTGAATGTTATTCATAATCCCTTGAAATAGAATGTGTTGGATTTTTCTTTTTTACAGAAATAAAGACTATGATTTTTGATGTAACTTTGAAGATGAGAAGCAGAGACACTGGCCTTTACAAGAATATGTTTTCAAATAATAAGTTTTGAGGTTATACCCCAATTATTAAAGGTAACTACTTATTTATTTTATCAAGTGCATATTATATATATTTTTAATTCTAATGTAATTTCTAAAAAAATTATGTCTAACACATGTTTCTGGCAAAAATAATTTCTGAGAAAGAGATTAATTAAAATTAATCAAGCTGTATTAAATTTGGTGTACATCAGAGTCATTAAGGTGTCACATAATGGAATTTGTTTTTCCATGAAATGGCCCAGTGACATCATTTTACATAGATTTTTACGTTATGTTAGAAAACTGAGCTCAAATGATATTTTAAATTTTAGTACTGAAACCTACCTTATTTCTCTACAAAACTCTCCTTTGATAAGATATATAGACAACAATGGACTTGTTAATTTCCAAACAAAAGCTACTTGCAATGTTAATCCAAGAGTTACTTAACCCTAGATTTAATGATGCATTCTGTATGGATTACATTTGCTTTTTTAACCATTAAAATCACCAATTGTTTGTATACCATTTGCAACTGTAAGATGTATGTATTGTACTATGTAGTTTTACTTTTGCCTGTTACAACACTCATCATCATGAATTTACCATAAAACTGCACAAGATTCACTATCATTTGGAGCTGTAATTTTACAATTCACTTAAATACTTAAAAGTATAGCTATTTAAAAATTAGTACTCAGGCTAGATCAAACATATTCCCATATTTACATAGACAAACCACAGTAAATTCCCAGTCATTGGTCTACTCTTAAATAAAACTACTAACAAAGTTCATGCTCTGTTCTTTCTTTGAATTTTAAAAGTTGAAAATATAGTAGCAGTACACAGACCTTCTGGTTAAAGCTGCTTTTCTTAGCTTAATGGCAAGATATTATAGCATTCTAAGTTTTAATACTTCCCAGGAATGAAGAATGATATGGAAGAAACATCACATTTGTTTTAGTAGTCAAGTAAAAGAATGCTATATCAATAAACCATGAACAATATATTATTATCAATCAGTATCTAAACAAATGTAATGTGGTCCATACCTTCATTTCCTCTGTGCCATCCTACACTTCTGGAAAATTTTATTAGAATTCTTGCTATTTAACTAAGAAAATGAACTCTTGACCAGAAGATGAGTGCACAGTTACTGCATCTCAATTGTGAAAACATAAATAAAAAACACAGCAAGAACATCCAGTGTCAGTTGTCAGTTAAGAGGATGACGAAATTTATTCTTCTGACAACACTGCAAGTATCATCAAACATCAAACATAACTGACCTTAATTCCATCAACTGAAATGGGAAAACTCTCTGCTAGCTTCACAGGTGTCCACTGTTCAGGATTTAACTGATTAAGATAACGAATTTGTTCCTTTGCAGCCCAGGTCAGCATATTTGTCTCTGGCTGTTGTTTGAAGTACTTCCTTGCCACAATATTTCTTTTTGCTTTCTTCTTGTGAGTTTTCTTCTCCCTGAAAGTAACATCCATTTAGAAAAATTACCATTTCAACTGAAGTGTTAAATATCATAGAAATTAATAATGGCATCCTTGAATCTAAGGGTAAGATAACTAGTCATTTGGGATAGTTTCTTAATGTCATTTCATTAGTATTCAATATAACAAAGTAACGTTTTAATGTAAAAAATTTAAGACATTTACAAGTAAAAATTCTGCACGTAAGGCAACAAAATGGTAATTCCTATCACGATTCTCATATTATATGGAAATTACTTTTTCGTAACTATGCAAGTTCATCTACCTAAGTATGATGCTGTTTAAAAATTGTAATGAATTAATAATACAACAACTTAAAGTTCCAGAAGCATGTGGAAACAGGATATTGCAATGACAGAGATTGAAGACTAAAGAAAACTTAATTTTAATAATCATAATTAGTATTACTGAAACAGGCATAGTGGATTTTACCTAATTATTCGAAAAGAAATAAGCATGTGCTTGAAATTCTGTAGATTTAAGAATTTTATGTATAGTTTAATATCACCATATGACACTACAATATTTTCAATGAACAGAACAACATACCACCTACTGAAGACAAATATATTTTCTTTAATCTTTACAATTCTATGCACTTAAAGGATAAATTAAGATGTCTCAAATTTTAGTGATTTCACATACTGTTAAGACAAATTCAGTTATTACACTTCATTTCAGACAACAATGAACAATCAGTGTAAGTGCATATTAATAAATTATGTGTATTATATAAAAACATAATATAAAAAAATCAGGTCTAGTAGTTTACAAAACCTTTTCAGTATTAATTTTCACACTTATTTTTAATATCCAATTAAAAGTGTCAAATGAAATGTGCAGTTATCACAACTATGACACCATAAAACTATTTAAGAATTATATATTAGGCTTTATTCATTAACAGAATATTCTATAATATAAATAACTGACACCTGACTGAAGTAAACAATTAACTTGTTTTGTTCATAAACTATATATATTCTCTCTTTCAGTCAGCTTAATTAACAATACTGGTTAAAATGTTTAATACATATATACACATTTATTATTATTGTTTGTCATCTTTACTCTATAAAATTTGGTAAGTCATTACAAACTAGTCATTGTATGTTTTTCTTTCATGACATTGCATATTCCTAGTTATACCATTAAATTACATTAACTTCATCAATTACATTCTTACTGTTTTATGAAAGTATCTTCCTCTTATCAGGATTTAATGATTAAAATTAGCAAGTAGCTGTAGCACTGATAAATTTGATGTTTGTTTTGGAATTTGCACAAAACTACACATGGGCTATTTGCAACAGCCATCCCTAACTTAGTAGTGTGAAACTAAAGAGAAAGCAGTTTGTCATCACCACCCACCACCAACTCTTGAGCTACTCTTTTACTATCAAATAGTGGGATTGACTGTTACATTATAATGCCCCCATGGCTAAAAGGGCAAGCAAGTTTGGTGTGATGAGGATTCAAACCCATGACCCTCAGAATGCGAGTTAAGTGATATTCCGAAACAATATCAATACTAAATCCAAGAACTGGGTGTCAAACCTTAATTAACACGTGCAATACAAGTTCATATGGAACAAAACAGACTGACTTTTTTCCAAAGAAGCCATATTACTGCCTTGGTCTTATCATTCCATATATTCAAGAGGTTATGCCATCTGAATATTGTCAAGATTTCTTTGGTATAAAAGTAGTAAAATTAATACATTGTTTTCACAGTAAATGAAAAGTACTACTATCCTGTATCTTTGTGTGGGAGGAACAGAGAGACTGATATATATATATATATATATATATATATATAGAGAGAGAGAGAGAGAGAGTTTAACCTCAAGAACATTTTTGATAAGGAATAACTGTGCCTGTTTATCAAATGTATTTTTTATCTCTTTTAAAATTTTTATACAACTTTTCATAAAAGGCTTTTAAGCCCATGTAAATACCACACATAAACCTTTCTTTTTCTATTAGTGCCCATTAAAAGTCAAGACATTAGTAACTGATCACAGTTTTTACCTTTGTAATTTCTGACCATATTACATGGTCAGTTTTATTGTTTTGCTTAAAATAACACGATATCCTTAATTTAAGGTAACTTGAAAATGTCATGATTTTTCTTTCTTGGTAATTTTTTACTTGGTGTAAGTAAATAATGCTAGGGACTGAGATTTTGGATCACAATTCAGATTTCAAAATAATTTTTCTGTAGATTTTCTACCTGAATAGTGAAATAAATGTGAAAAATTTTAGGGTGAAAGTTTAGGAAAATACATTCCACTAAGTTACAGTATCAACTGAAGACTAAATTGCAAAAAAAAAAAAAATATTTGTACTAAAAAAAAAAAATCTTGGGTACACCACTCAAATACACAATCTTTTAAGAAGCTATTGTTTCAGAACTTGATCACTAACCAAAATATTTTTGCATCTTAATGCAATTAACTTGTAAACTGACATCAAACCATTACAAGTTTACATGCTAACCTTTGAAATTCATCATAAATCTCGTCCGAATGTTCAAGAACACTTTCTAAGTCCAATCCTTTCTCGTACGATTCTGCAAATTCTGGATAAGTATTTAAATCAATGTGATCAAGATCTTCTACAGACATGGTACTCATGTCTTTCAAGTACTTATTCAACTGGGTGTCTAACCCATCCTTCTGTGATTTGATCTTTAGTTTACTTTTTGTCCTACTATCACTCCGCTTTGTAGAACGCTTCGACCCAACAAACGTAGCGGATCTTTTCTGATTAAAACCAAAAGATTTTGATAATAAAACAGTTTCTAGATTAAACATGTTCGTTTGTGCAATTTTTGTATTAAAGAATTCTTTCTTTATAGCCCATAAACTGTGACTAAATCGATTTAAAAGTTTAATACAATTCATGGTACAATCCTCGCACCTACATAAATAAAATTTTAACTTTATATCTGATTTATTACTCTACTTCCACTACTCATCATTTTACACCGCGATAGTCCTCTAGTGGCAAAACGAAAGTTTCACTCAAGAAACTTAGAAATGTAATTCAAGTCATTGGAAATGGCGAAATTCAAATTTCATAATTCGTTATTACAACTTTAATATTATTGCTTTCTTTTATTATTCAAAATTAAATTTTGTTCTGAAAATGGCAATTTTTTTCCTTGCAACCCTGAATTACAGCAATTTAAGACCATAAAATTACAAAACAGTTAGTAATGAAAGTTGTTATATGAAAACAGAATGCCAATTATTCAATAAACTTTCGTTTAATCATTCGAAAAAAAGTGAGATAAAAGTTTCTTCCAGATAAATTTTGTGTATTGAGCTCATTAGAACGTATTTCAATTTACCCCTAACAAGAATAATCATCAATACAAATCTTGGAATAGGTGGTTGGCGTGCTTTTTACGGTATTTTGTCTTTCTTTGGTTATTTGGTTATCGCACAAAACTATGTAGGTATATTATGTACAGCTATCCTTATTATGAACTGATAAATAATAGGAAAGGAAAGCTAGTGTGTTGTAAATAACACTCATCGTCAACACTTGTCCGACCAAATACAAAGGTTTACCTTTACTATTACGGCCTGGCATAGCCGAGCGCGTAAGGCATGCGACTCGTAATCCAAGGGTCGCGGGTTCGCGCCCGCGTCGCGCTAAACATGCTCGCCCTCCCAGCCGTAAGGGTGTATAATGTGACGGTCAATCCCACTATTAGCTCTTGTAAAGAATTATCCTAGAGTTGGCGGTGGGTGGTGATGACTAGCTGCCTTCCCTCTAGTCTTACACTGCAAAATTAGGGACGGCTAACACAGATAGCCCTCGAGTAGCTTTGTGCGAAATTCCAAAACAAACAAACCTTTACTATTATAGCGTCCCACGTCCTCAAAATGCATGGCATGTTATTGTGACAAAAATACATAAATTATTATCCTTAGTTTCACAGTTCAACTACGCTAAGCGTGAACGATCATGAGTATATTGGCAATTATAACGTTTTCTTCTTAATCATTGAACAAACCATTAGTAATTCTTGCTTCTGTTTATTCTGGGTTAATAAAAAAGGGAGAATCATCCAGCTTTACACGTTCAATTGCTTCAGTTCTTTGTTTTATTTTCATATCTTCTAAGTAACGGTTTTGAGCAGCTACACATCCATTAAGGTCGCTTTATGCCAGTGTGCATCTAACTGTTTTGGAAGTAACATTTAAATGTGTATTTATAGCTATTGTAAAGAATTAGCCTAGATTATCGAGTATCGCTTACATTACAAAGCATCACCTTTAAAATGTTTGAGCTTTTCACCTCAATCAGTTCCATTATTTACAGTACTAATTTAGCATAGCTTCTTTAGTTCTTACCAAAGCATATTTTGCCTCAGCCTGTTGCACATAGAAATATTTATCAATCAAAACCTAGGTTTACATACGTTTATCACGTGATATTTCTGTCCTGGAAGTCAAGGATGTCTTCACCTACTATTGTTAAGAATGATAAGATTGTTTTTATAAGTATAATTATCAGTTTGGTTTGAATTTCGCACAAAGCTACACGAGGAATACCAGTGTTAGCAGTCCCTAATTAAGCATGATAAGACTAGAGCGAAGGCAGTTAGTCATTACCACCTACCGACAACTCTTTGGCTACTCTTTTACAAACGAATAGTGAGATTGATCGTCACTTTATAACAACCCCACGGCTGAAAGGGAGAGCATGTTTGATGTGACTGGACCCACGATTACGAGTCGAGAGCCTTAACCGCCTGACCATGTCGGGCCCTTATAGGTATAATACTGGTATCACACTACCTTATTGGTTGAATAATAGCTATTCTTCTTGCAAACTATTAAACATGAATGTACTTTGGTGCTCTTCAGTTTCACGTAATCGAAGCGAAACAAGTTTATAATCTTTGCATATTGCACCCATTTTATTAACTGCTTCCAATACTGTTTATACAAAAGTATATTGTTTGGTTAAATTTGTGTATAAATCAAAAAAGAAACATTATAAAAGCTTTACTTATTTTTTATCATAAAATCACATTACACAATTAAAGAAACGTTTATACAGTAGTTAATAACAATTTATACTTTTTACTGATCTTCATTATAATAAAAATAATAATTAAACTTTAACTTGACTTCAGTCTTTTTATTCGTAAGTTATTATATTATCATCTGAATCTTCTAAAATTATAATAACTGTGTTCACCATCAAAGATCTGATGTTGACACATATTTTTATTACACTCTAAATAACTAAATCGCAGTAAATACATGCCAAAATATCAAAATTATTAATGTATTCTTACGTTTTCCTGGTCTTAAAACAAAGCCATAGAAAAGTTTTCAACTTTAGAGTGCTGTTCTCCTTGAAATAGTGTACCACATAAAACAAAGATAAAAAACAAGCATGCAAAAAATTTAGCACTTGTTCACGATTATTTCAACAATATATTTTATAAATTGTTATATCTAATCCTTTATGATCTCACTTATTGTATTAATGCTACTTTACATCATTTTATTCAACAACCATATTGACTCAAGACAAAGAAATAAAACGAATCTTTTAACTCCAAACTCTTTTTTACATAATTCCGGATCCCTTGTGCTCCTTGGATCGCTGATGTTTATATGTGATCATTGGGTTACATTTTGGATTGTTTCACGCTTCCTTTAGAATAAATAACAGCTATTACACGAGCATTCTGCCTGTCACCAAGATCTTTTCCATCATCAATATTATAGATTCACTAACTATCACCTTGCACAATATTAATGAATCAAAATCTGATTAATATTCCAGTTTATTAATCAACAAACCAACCTATTAGCTTGAAAATTAAGAATCGGAAATCATTTTGAATTTTCCGATGTTTCCAAATTTCTAGCAAAGTAATTCTCCATACACAACTTGGAGCAAAATGCAGTGCACGTACTTTATGAAATAGCAGGTAAATTATTTGGCTGAAAAGTATACAAATATTAATATACCAGTTTTATCATACAATTTTCATCACGTTCAGTATATTTCGAATTCTATTGTCTGGAAATATTTAGTTTGAGAAGGCAAGGTACATCACAACGTTATATTTGCATACTACATAATAATATGTAGTACTCATTCTATTTATTTTACTATTATTGAAGTATATCGAAAGTTTGAGCATCGTAGCTAAAAAGTACTAATGCCAATTGCTGAAATAAGATAACTTATGTGACAAAAATTTATAATCCTACTGTACAAAATAAATTTTCATTAACTTGTCAGACTGCATATAAAAAAAGTCCTGGAGTTTACGCATGATGTTGTGATAATCAGACATAACATTCGGTGTCAACCTCCATGATGTACAATATTTTTTTTTCGTTTATTCTGAATCTATACACTTTCTGCACAACAGGTGGTCCAAAAATGTGTTACACAGGTATACCATATTCTTCTATTATGATGTCACAGTATTTTCATGACGGCAGCGCGTAGCCAATGGTGTCTAATCATCTTCTAATACTTCATTCGCCACCCATGTCTGCAAAGATATTTCAATGTTTATCTTGAGCCTATGTTAAATTAATTAAAATAGCAAGAAAACTGAATCAATTTGAAATTATATCAGTGGATATAAATTGGAAAGGATTTCAGTGGAAATTTGTTACAAATCACCAAATGATACTGATGAAATCAGTGAGAAACGTTATAATAAAATTAAAAGTTCAGCTGTTAATAAAGTCATAGTTATTGGTACTTTTAATTTCAGGAAATATTAGAGCTAAACCTTGAAGGTATGGGTAAGTGGGTCTAAGTATAGTGTGTGTGTGTTTTCTTACAACAAAACGACATCGGGCTATCCGCTGAGTCCACTGAAGGGAATGGAATCCCTGATTTTAGCGTTATAAATCGGTAGATTTACCGTTGTCCCAGCGAAGGACTCAATTCACTATTTAAAAAAAAAAGCTTTTGGAAACTGTTAAGGATGGCTTTACTCACCAATTAATTAAGAAAACAACTAGAAGCAATGTTTATTTTAGATTTATTATTGACTTTAAATACAGAAATAACCCATGAGTGGACACTGGGGAACAACTAGGTGCAAGTAATTATGGCTCTATTAAAGTTGATGTTTTGCTGTATATGGAGATAAATAATAATGATATTTTGGCGACAAAAATTGTAGAGATATTACAAGAATTATGTGTTGTAAACTGTAGAGCTGACTTTTTGTGGGCTTTTATCACACGTGAAAATGTTCTAAGATATTTTTAAAATATTCAATGTAAACACATTCATTGTAGTAAGAAAAGAGTAGCTACAAGTACATTTGTTTGTTTGTAGTTAAAGAAAACTATACAAGAGGCTAGATACGCTCTGCCTACCACGGGTATCGAAACTCGATTTCTAGTGGGATAAGTCCGCAGATATACAGCTATACTTATGGGAAGTAGCTGCAAGTACAAAAACCAAGTTGTCTCACAAAGAGCTTAAGCGAAAAATAAAAAAAACGCATTATAAATTTAAGAAATTTAAAATGACTGGTATGGCAGGGGAATGAGAGGATTAAAAAAGTTGATGAAACTGAAAATTAGAAAATCAAAAAGAATGTATGAGAAAAGGTTGACTGAAAATGTAAAAATTAACAGTAAGGATCTTTAAAAATACATTAAGGGTAATCAGAATGTTAAAATATGGACAAGACCCTTGAGGGATGATAAAAAGGCTAGTATCAAACGATTATATTAGATGGCTAGGCTATTAGGTTTTGCTTTTTCTTCAGTGTTTACCAGCAAAGATTTAAGCAGTATTTCATATTTTTGAACAGTTGATAAACGTAAATGAGATCAACTAAGATGACAGCATTAATTCTAAGCTGGTTAAGAAAAACTTAATAAGCTTAAAATACGATAACGTTCCTGAGCCAAATATTTCCCATGTGAGTCACTTATTACTGCTTTTGTCACACCTCGAATAATGGGCAGGTAAGAGATGAGTGGAAGTTAGCTTTTGTTCTTTTGTTTTCAAGGGAAGTGATAAAAACTTTCCCACAAATTATTGATTCATTAGTCTTACATCAGTTATGGGTAAAGTCTTGGAAGGTATATTAAAAAATGCATTGCAATGTCATTTAACAAAGTGTATAATTTTATTAGATAGGTGACATGGTTTCACTAAAGGAAAATCTTCTGTGAAAAGGTTATTGCTTATGTAGATGAGGGTAAAGGTGAAGAAATGGTGTACCTGGAATTTCAGAAAGTATTTGATAAGGTGTCACATAAAAGGCTTGTAAAAATATCCTTCTAAATATGGGGGATAGGTTGACTCACTAGATAGAAAATTGGCTGGGCAGAAGAAAGCAGAGTGTTGTTACAAAAATTCAGTCAAACTGGATCAATGCCACAAGTGGAAACCTTTAGGGCTCAGTCTTAGAACCTTTACTCTTTATTATTTACTTCAATGAGATATATAAATGAACAGTTTATAAACTATTTAAATTTGCTGATGATATCAGCTGATGGTGGCTGTTCTTGTTTGTGAAGAAGATGCTGTTGCTTTACAAAAGGATTTGAATCATTTAGTGAGTTGGGCAAGTGAATGGCCCATGGGTTTTAATTGTAATAAATGCAAGGTGATGCATATGGGTTATAATAATTTGAATTATTGGTATAATTTGAGTGGAAATAACCTCAAAGTGTCACGAAAGAAGGGAATCTTGTTGTAATAGTCGATAAGTCTCTAAAGCCATCCAAGCAGTTTCATTGCTAGTGGAAGAGAAAAAGATATTTTTAGCTGGCATCTAAAGAAATGTTGAATACAAGTCTAAAGAGGTTATAATTACATTGTTTAGGTCATTGGTTAGGCCACATTTAAAATCATGTGTTCAGACTTGTGCTTCTTACCTAAAAAAAAACGTGTAAATGCCAATAGAATATTGCCTGTGATGAATGGTTTGTCATACGAGGAGAGGATAAAATCGTTCAAATTGATTTCTCTTAAAAGAAAGAAAAATTACGATCCATCTGATTAAGGTGTTTAAGATTGTAAAGAGAACTGATAGTGTTTTTGCATAATCTTTTGTTCATATATAACAGTGAGAACAGTAAAACTAGGGAATACAAGCATGAATTTTGGCAGGGTAGGAGTTATCTTGAGCTAAGACAATTTTATATTTTAACAAGGTTGTTGGCCTTTAAAACGAGTTGCCTTAAAATGCTGTAGAGGAAGTAGATTTAAGTGATCTTAAAAAAAATCTTAAGTAAATGAATGGTAACGACTGGCATTAAGATTTTTTTTAAATTATTTTAATTTACTTTACAGTATGTAACAGCTGAGATGAATCAATTGGTCTCATGCTATTCCAAAGCGTCGTGTTATGTTAAAATTGGAATATTCTTTGTTGATTGAACTGTGACCTCAAGTGATTTGATAGCTGATCAATTCTGGGAGAGAATAGAGATGACAAGGTGACTTTGTTTACCAGACAAAGAATCCGAAATGATTCTTAACTCCAGGCATAGCTTCTTTGTACAGTTTTCTCCTTATTTCTTTCTAGTGAATATTTGCTTTTCTGCTTCTTGTTTTTGTGATAAAAATCCTTGGCGCTAAATATTAACGAGGAAGAAATAAAGACTGTTTCACCATCATCTGTGGGTGTACACACTAAACTTTATTTTCTTGCATAAATAAAAATGCTATTTATTTTTCTTAACCTATATATTCTATTTTTACACTAAAGTTTTTGTCTATTCAGCTCTTTCAGTTGTGAGGACGTTATACTGTTCAGTCAATCCCACTATTCGTTGATAAAAGAGTAGCCCAAGAGATGGCGGTGGGTGGTCATGATTAGCTATCTTCCCTCTAGTCTTACACTGTTAAATTAGGGACGGGTAGCGCAGATAGCCCTAGTGTATGTTTGCGCGAAATTCAAAATAAACAAACAAACTTCAAAAGTTATTCTGCTGATCTTCGTGTTAGAAATCGGACCTGCCTAATAGTCTTTACTGAAATCATTTTAACGTAAAAATAGAGCAATGCCACAAAACACACTCTGCACCTTCAGGTGTGGGCGCGTTAAAAGTGAAAGTTAATTTGATTACTCAAATTAAAGAGCCAGACATAACTTTCATGACTGGTAGCTGAGTATTATCCCTTTGGTCAGTAATGTAAAATTATGGAGAAGCATATATGAGGTAAAAAAGGTTTCTGACTTTACAATTTATTTAAAGTGTACATAAGTTGCCTTGAAGGCTGGAAATTGTTATCACAAATTCTGATTAGCATCTACAAGTTGATATCAACGAAATCCAAAATATATCACAATTACGGCTCTAATAATTTCCAAAGCTTAATAACTCGTTCTACACTTCGTACTTGTAAAATATTTTACTTCTTTAAAGTTTGTGTAAGACTACAATGAGAGATCTGCTGTTTACATTGCAGGAAATAAAGCCCAGACATCGTAAGTCTGCAAATATACCGTAGGTCTAGCTGTTTGACTTATAAAAAGTTAAAGTAAAGAAATATTAAAAACTTAAATCTTAAAATTTAAACTTGTATTATAAAATAAGTAATATAAACAAAAAATATCATTGTTCTGTCTTTTAATGCTTAAAAACAGCAGCCATGAGAGCCATGCCTTCAACTCTAAAAATAAAGAGGTAAGAATTTAATACCTGTAACCTTGGATTCAGATAAAGTAAAAACGAAAAGATTGTTTTTAAGGATGAAATTGCAAAGTTGGCTGTCAACTTTACCACAGAGTAATAGTCACGAATCCTTAAAAATAATGCAGTGAAAGTTTTGTTATCAAATGCAAGAAAATACACAAGTTTGAATCTAATATCTGAAATAATTAATCCAACAAGATATTAAGTTTTTTTTCCTTATCGCTAAGCGCAAAGGTAAAAAAAACTAGTTATGGATAGTGTGTTAGTTAAATGGATCGAACTTTTGAACTGTACTGTTAGAAGCTCTTTGGTCTTATCACAGAGGCATTGGAACAAAAAGACTAATTAAAACCGATTAAAAGTTGAATAACTTTTTTAATAATATTGCATAGAATTAAAAACAAAACTAAAATGAGGAAATTATAGTGAATTTATCTCTGTGTTAAATTATATCACCATTCACCAGAGTGCGCAATGACACGTAAGGGATGAAAATGTGGTAAAAAGAATTTATGATTATGGAATGAATTATTTTCTTCCTAGTTTAATAATGTATAAATGTGGTGTTAAGACGTAATAAAAATTAATTTAAAACTTATATGATCAACAATTGTATCATAATTTATGACGTTTTATTAAAGTACAGCATTGTAGTTCGTGACTGTTCAGCTAATGCTTTTGGTAGTATTTTATTATGAGTGCTATTAATATTAGATAAATAGTTTATTGCAAATTAAGCCCAACTTCTGTATTCATAGTTGAATGGTTTTCACTTAGGTTGTCACATCTATATCAATTAGAAGAAAATTCTGAATATAGGGAAAAGAAAGATGTGGAAGCTATTATCGGCGAATCGGTTAAAAAAGATGTAAATAAGTATTTTGGTGTTTAAGATCGTAATATGAAGATTTGACTGTTTTGAATTTAAATGCACTGTAACACAAATTTAAAAAGAGAAATTTCCTGAAACGCTCATGGCATTTCATTCCTCTAAGAAAGTGAAGTATTCACTGTTAAATGAAGACCTTTCCAGCAGTCATGAAAACAACATTAAAGGTAATTTTAAATTTAGCCCTTTTCTGAGTAAACTAAGTCGTACAAGATACCTAAAAGGGTATGCCAAGAGTAAAGATGCTTCACACAGTGATAGTGAAGAGTATGATGAGCAGCTTTTTGTTTTTGATACTGAATATGCTGGAGATCATGAAGAATGCTGTACTGATCTATTGGATACAGCACATTTCCGTCAACGAGGACAAAACAAAAAGTCCAATAAGTCAAGTTTTCATCAACCATCCTCTAAAAATTGGACAGAATCAGGTCAGACAACCCTTCAAAACAAGTTTGACACACTTAGGGACTTTCTCGAGCATAAAGTCAAAAAAGAAGATACATTGCAGCGTTTGTCACTCTTGTATAGTTGCCCGGTAAGTTTATTTTAGTGGGTATTGTTCATGAAATACACATAAGTGTTTTCCTGTAGCTGTTAAAATGAAGAACCAATAATCTAAGAAATTAGTTTTGTAATGTAGTTATATATTGTAACAATGTCAGTGACTTCATAAGTATGAATTTAATAATTAGTAATACTATTTAGAACAGCTGCATATATGTAAAATTTTGTTTTATATATCAAATATTTACGGAGTTCAACATAATTTTAAGTAAAATACTTAGAACAAATTGTTATCACTGTAAATAGAAGATCTTATCCATAAGTATAACTAATATTGCGCACATAAATGAACAAATATACCAGAAGAGATGTGTAATTATAACTTCTTATTAATAGATCAATGTTAGTTATATAACATTAATATCATGGATTTGGGGACAGTTAATCAAGTAGATTTCTAGTTTCAAATGCACATACAACTACATACATTTTTGTCAAATAATGGTTTAGATAATACAAATTAGATATTCAGCCTTCATGTTTTTGAAGAACTTTCTGTGGGATAAAACATGGTTAATAATAAAAGCAAGTAATAAAACACTGCAACATAGTAAAAGTATTTGTATTGACATTAACAAAGTATATGTTTCTTATGGGACAAAAACACACACACACATATATTTGTATCATGTGTGTGAAATGACCGAGTCTTTACCTTTACTCTTCAGTTTTTGAAGAAAAGAAATTTTCAATAACCCTTCCCATAAGAATTTTGAGAATTGACCTGAATCATGTAAACTTTGCTCATTTAGTAACTTGAATATCTATTTAACAACTGATTAGTTACAGTTTTAGTTGTAATAACACAGATCTGTGAACTTAAACTTCATAAAAGTTGTTTTGGTTTTAATAATGAATTTTCCTTAATGATTGTAAAATAATATTAATTCTTTCTATCTTGTAAAGATGTTTTAAATCAGGAAGAAAATCTTACTTAGATTGAATTATTATTTTGTTTACCACAATGAACATTTTGTTTATTATTATGTTGGCTATGTTTGGGTTCTAGAATGATTGATAAGACTCTCACATATTGACTGTTCCAGAGAAATCTATAGCTATATTGTCAACATTTTAAGCATAACAAAATTTCATCCAATTTCAATGAAAATGATACACTTTTGTAAAAGTACACATGATTTTTTGAGAAAGATCTGTACATGATAGAGAAAAATCGATAATTTCAGATTAAGTATACACAAATTACCATAGAATATATAAACATTTCAAGACAATAAAACTATCACAGGCCTGTGTAATCTGTACTTGGGAACCAACTTAAACACCATGATGGGAAAAAAAAGAATCTTCGTGGTGACTAACTCACTCAAACAGTCTTCTTTTGTTAACACAAAGGAATAGAATTTGTTATTTATTACACAAATCGGTTACAAGCGAAAAGAAGTAAATACCTCTATACATAAGAACATTTTGTGGGAAATACTAGAATTAACCATAATCATGTAAACTTTGATCAGTTGATAACTTGAATAGTTATCTACAAGTGATTAATCACAGCTTTAGTCATAGTAACACAGGCCTGTAAATTGGATTTGCAGTTGCTGAAGAAAAACATTATGAGACTGTAGAATTCCTGAAAACAGTAGAGAGAGAGACCTTCAAAAAATAATAGATTCAACTCATATAAAAACAAAACTTTGTTCTTCTTGAACAAGAAGAGATATTGACTTATTGGTAAAGTTTTAGAGGTGAACTGCTTAATAATTCCAAGGATAGAAGGGTTATCTTACAGGGATAAGTTAATTTAATTTGTTTTCTCTCCAGAAAAAAAAAAAAGGTAAAAGATGATATTATTGAACTCTCTGATATGTGCTAAATCCTGAAAATAATAAGAAAATGAGTTCAAGGTTTGGAGAGTACAGGCTGTTATGATAAAAACAGTTTTTCTAGCAAGGTGGTTGAATGTAATGGAAGTTAGCATTTTACAGAAGTTTAAGAGAATAAGGAAAAGGCTTGAAAGGTAAAGTTTAAGTGTAAATTTTACTTTTCCTAAGAGTGGGTATTAAAGTTTTACCATTAGATACCAAATTGTCCTCAGTTGTGTATAAAGTATGTTAGTCCTTTTTAGTGCATTCTGATGGTATTATATACAAGTGACTGCAGCAAAAGGAAATAATATATATTATTACAAAATTTTATATCATTAGTTAATTTTCTTTCTTAAGCCAGAATACAGAATTCACACCACATGCAACTATAACACAGCTGAAACTGCAGGTGTTGTTCTTCTGTTTATACAAGTGTAAAGGTTGAACAACACAGAAAAATATATTTTGTCCAATTTTAAATAACTAATATAAAGTTGTCATGTTTTATTTTTCTTAAATGTTTACAGTGTATTAACTTAATATACATTTGTGCACTGGTCCTAAACAAAAGTAAAATTCTCATAGTTTATTCATGTCCTTTTTTATTATGTTCTCAATATTGTAAATGTCGTTATTTTTCCATCTCAATCATTTGTTAATACTAACTTTATTAATATTTAGAGTATGCACACCTGAAAAATAAAGTTGCCATTTTACAGAAATGTATTGATGCCAAGTTCACATATTTTTATTATCATAAAAATCTTGATTCTTTCTTTTAATTTATTAAACAGTTAGTTTATGCTAGAAATTAAAATATTTGACCATTAAGTGTCACACAAATTATTTCAATAAAATTGGGAATAGAGCTGGATAATTAGGGAATTTATTTACTGATTAATTGTTGGGCTCATTAATCAGTTATTCTCATTTAAGTTTATTCTTCGTATTTTAAGCTTTATTTGGAGTTTTATAAACAATTTTTAAACTACACTTTGTTAAAAGTGATAGACATCTTAAGAAAAAACAAATCAGAATTTTATTGCACAGTAAATTATATCATGTAACTAACTGATGTTGTAATAACAAAATAAGCAACAAAAAAACTTTCCTAATTTTATATGTAATACTAGAGCTGTCAAATTTCACAGTTTCAAGATGTAACTTGTATTTCGAGTCAAGTAAAATTTTAGGCATGTGTTGCCAGTGTGTCTTTATTGAAACAAATGCCTTTTTTCTTTAATAGGTTTCAGAAATTAAGAGAGCAAACAATCTACAAACTGATAAAGAATTATTTGCAAGACAATCTCTGATCATTCCCGTAAGGAAACACAGCATTTTAACAGAGATCCTTCCGTATGCAAAAAGCTCTTCATATGAGTCAAGTTCATTAAGAATTATTGAGGACAACACTATACATAGTGATACAGAACGGACAATATGTATTGGAATTGGCCAAACACTTGCCGAAGAAAAACATAATGGGACTGTAGAATTCCTGAAAGCAATGGATAGAGACCTTGCTAAAATAAGAGATTCTACTCATACATATAAAAAGTCTTTGGATGATGTCAAGGCTACTTTGACATCTCCAAGATTTGCTCCCATTATTCTTGAAAACCCAAAGGAGACAAGCATTTTCAGTGGTATTGACTGTGGTATTAGTTGGTGGAGTCTTTTAGTGGTCATTTTTATTATTGGAATAGTGGCCCCTCTTGTTTATATGTTGTATTATAAAGTCTTTCAACCTAGTGGTAATAACGGAACTACGTATTTTAATAGATAATGTTTTACATATCCTAGCAGATGCAGTTTTAATTAATGTTGAAAATACAAACTGTAGGTTTATTAATTAAATGTCCATTGTAACATATTTTAATAATTAAAGTTGTATGTGCAAGATAGTTAAAATAAGATGTATATAAATCTGGCTTTAGTTGTTTAAAACTGTGCAAAGGAACATTTCTGTTTTTGCAGCATTGCAAGATATTTATGAAGACAAACCATAAACTGTTATTACCAAAGAAAATATTTAAACTTGCAAAGAAGAATGTGGATATTGTACAACATAAAATATTTTTTAAAATATGAAATTTAAAGGAGTTGTTACATTCCTTTGAGAACTGTGTTTATTCAAGATAAATATTAGCCATTTAATATATATATTTTTAAGGTAAGTGCCATTTATTTCAAAAAAGCTTAAAACAGGCAACTTTTTTTAAATTTGCTTGGTAACTTTAAAATATTTCAAAGGATTGATTTTGTTATGACGTAAACAATTATTGTAAAGTTTTGTTAAGAATATCTTATGTGTATTACAGAAGGACCAAATTTGTAAAATCTCTCAACTCAGAACTGTGGCTTTTCAGAACAAAAAATTAATATTTTGAATAAACAGCATTTAATTAACTATAAAAAAAAATTGTGTGTGTATATAATATATTGAACATGTTTTAACTTCATATCAAAAGCTGCTGACTTCTCAACATTGAAGTTGAAATGAAGGTTTGTAGTTGCTTATAATACACTTCTTGTGAGTTTTTAATGGTTTGAATGAAGGCTTGGTATTCAAAGTTATAAAAAATGACATTAAACTTACTCATTCCATATAAAGATTCATAATGTGGTTATATAAAATGGTTTCACTGGCACTAATTTTTTGTTGATTATTTCACTGATACATAACAAACTTTATCAGTGAAATGTTTCTCACATTGCTCAGTTTAAGTGTTCCTGTTATCAAGCTTTTTATATTTTCAAAGTTAGTTATCAAGTTAATGTATTTTACGTTCTTTCACAACATCTAACTTGAACTTATATGTGCACTGATCTAAAGATTAGAACTCTATAGATTAAAACAATTCATAGATTGGCCTGTAATATACTGCTGGACATCAGAAGGCAGAATTTAAGTCGTGATCATGACATTTTGTGCAAACTCAGTTCCCGAATTTCTAAACTTGTTAGTGTTACCTGGTTTATAATTTTTGACTTTGTCTTTTGGTAAATAGTTTTGCTATTCAAGCAGTTACCATGGCCTATCAAAAGGTTTCCATAATTTTAATAAAAGGTAAACTGCTTTGGATGATGGAATTGCATAAATTATATGTAATATTCTATTAAATATAATTCTTTTTGGCTTTTTTTCTTTAGGCAAGGGTTACATATTTTTTATCTTTTGTGTGTGTGTGTGTGCATAAACTGCATAATCAATAATTTCATTGTGCATAATTTCTGATTTTGGGCCAAATAAAAATTGGGGCCATCCATAACATATTGTGTGAAAATGACCATTTTTATCACACGAACCAGCACAGTGTCTTCCATCTTAAATTTAAAGATAACATTTATTTAATTTGGCCTTTTTAATAATTTAGTTTGATACACAAAATACCACTATGTCAGTGAAATATTGGTGAAGTTGTGTGATTCACTTTGTGTGTTCACGCTTGATGTTCTGACAATATATGCTCAAATAGAACTACATCTGTTCTTAAAAATTTGGTTTTCCATACAACATTATACATTTTTTGGGAAAAATATGATTATAATTTATTAATTATAAAAGTGTTGATAGGGGTTGAACATGAAAACTGGATCTCTCAACTTTTGTATTATTTTTATCAAATCACTGCAGAAAATTACTGAAACAGAAGAATAATTTTAGTGAAAGTAAAGACAAATTTAAAGAAAAAATAAGTCAATATAATACAATAGCATTTAGTGAAAAATAACTTAAAAATTGTTTCAGTCAGATAGCTCTCAATGACTGTTTTCCAATCTGGGGGTTTCCATCCTTCCTCTGTCTTTAGGTTTAGAGCGAAGAGGTGTGCTTCTACAAAACATTAGAACCTTTGTATTATCAAATGTTATAGCACAATGTGTTAGCGAGTATATAGTGATTTAACATGAAAATTAATTTCAACAACCCACAATTTGAATTAGTAATATTGGTAAATGTACATACTTATTAAAAAAAAATTAAATCTTTTTTATTTTAGCTTTGCTAAATTTTGTCTTTTTGTCAATGTAGTGTACACTTAAATTGCAGAATATAAGTACCACATGAAAAATGGATGTTTATAACAGGTAAACTTGGATTAAGACTCATTTTTTACACTTTATTGAATTATAGCTAAGGCATTTTGATGATCAATCATTTGAGTATACTCTTTGGCTTTAAATAATGAAAAATGTAATTCCAATAGCATAATAAAAATATATGTGTAACTAACTATTAATGTGGGTTCATATTGTATTACATATTACTTTTGGTTACAAAAAGTACTTCTGTAGGTTAGGGATTTGGAAGTATTTAAGTTTCACAAAATTTATTATTGAGAAATAAAAAAATGTGGAATTTCCATTTGAATTCAGATAGAATGACCATAAGCAAACATAAAACTCAAAGCATATACAAACATGCTTAAAGTATGGGAAACAACAATTATCTCAGAGAAAACTTCAAATTTTTTGTATATTCAGGTAGCTATAATGAACTGCATACATACTTTTAGTCTTTTATAAATGGTACACCACTATGATAAGAAAACTCATCAGAAAGTAGCAGTTACATCATTATTCCTGTTCACAAAAAGAAAATAATTTTCTTTATTTCAATTACTTCTTTGCTATTGGATAACTTTAACCACATAAATATTTTGGAAAATTTTATGTTTTGAAAGTTGTCAAATATTTCAAGCATATGTGATGACCCAATAGTAACTTTCTAAAAGGAAAATTTATGGAAAGAAATTGAAGGTTCTTTCTGAAGAACTAAATGCATATTTAGCAAAAATGCCTTTTTTTTTCTTATTGTCATTGACAGTGTACATTTTATCTGTATGTACATTTGAAGAAAATGAGTTGTTTTTACTTCTAATTTTTTAAATCATAGAATAACACAACTAAATATACAAGTTAATGGGAACATAAAATTGTGCAAATTTTTCTGAATAGACAGTAATAAAATTAATTTTATAAACTGCACACAACCAATTAAATTATGAATTATTTATTTATCAACTATAGAAAAGATATTTATTGACAGTCAAAAGTACATACATGAATAGTGGTTTTATGTCTTGCTTTATTCTTACTTTATGAGAATGACAAGGCCCTCAACCTTTATAAAAGGACAGTCAAAACTTAATTTTTTTCTTTTAACATAAGAACACTTACTTGCATAAAGATCAAAATAAGTAATAGCATATGCATATGAATTTTGTCCAGACTTTCTGAGGACTTATTTTAGCTGACGATTTGTTGCATTTATAAGCTGCACAATAATCTGGGTTTTACTATGGTTAAATCTTTAAACGATAATGTATAATTAAAATAAAAACTGTTAAATCTTTACTCTCTTAATTAATGGTAAGCAGATTGGAGTATTATAGTATGAAAAATTCTCCACTTTGAAGTTTTCACCAATACTGAATAACCACAGAAACAAGTTAATCTGTCTTGTGGCTACAATATCACACAAATATTGATACCTAAAACATGTTACATTTTACATTCCATTTAATTAAGAGATTTGACTAATTTTGTGCATGAAAATAATGTTGCATTTGCAGTGGCTATAGTTAAAAGATTTCTTCAGTTCATATCAAATATTTAAAGTGCATTAAAAGTACTACCTATATGTGAACAAACAATAACTTGCTTGAAAGTAAAGATTTCCTAAAGAACACAATGAAGATATGACCATAATTGTTAAAAAATATGTAATATCTTGTACCAATAAATAAAAAAGTGTTGATTTCAGGACTTATCAAAGTTTTCTCAATTGTTTCAGTATGTAAGAGATGTGATTAAACTGGTTAGTTCCTACAACATTTGTAACAAAAGAATGACATATAAGAGTGAATTTCCTTATATAATATTAAAAACTGAAGTACAGTAGAATATATATAAATTGATTACACTTTGGCAAAATAAACAGGATGAAAAAAAAGAATACAACTTACAGTCTTAGGTCTTTTAAATTTAAAAGGTCAGACTTAAACATCCAGGCAAATGTAAGAAGTATTAGGAATTCATACATATTTTCCTTGAAGGCCAGGTTTAAAGTTTAACCCACAAAACACAAATGAACATTTCTTCACACTATTTGCCAAAGTCAAATTATAACTTTTACATTAATTCAGACTATTTGTTTAGAGTAAACACATGGATATAAGGTGGCTTTGACAATTTGTTCTCTGGTCAGAGGGACAAAATTAGGAGTATTTAAGCTGAACATAAGGTATCACTGATCTGTATGCTTAACCCACATATTACACAAGATACAACACATTCAGGTTAAAAAATACCAATACCATTCTTTCTCTGGGGTTAAAATAATGATAAAAATTTAATGAAACATTTTCCCTGACAAACCAATTTAAAGTTTAAATGGACAAGAAAACCCACATTTAATTTATGACTAGAGATATTTCTTTAGTTTTATATTTGACCTTCCCTTACATGTTTGTGTGTATATGTACATATGAGAATATATATATATATATATATATATATCAATAAATTACACGTATGCTGTAGTTAAGACATACAAATTACTGTGGTAAATCCAATGTTTCAATTTCAAAAATTTCTAACTAGGTTTAAAACAAGCCTATCTTTACTTTATGTTTTCAACATATTTTCAGGTTAGCTCAATTTCCCTTTATTATATATATTTTGAAATTTTATTTTATAGCTAAAGTGATAACACAAAACTCGCAAGGACAAATAGTCTACAGTTCTGACAATCCCTTTGGTACTTCACAAAAATATTCTTTGCCAGAACAATATTTTTATTAATCATATAAATTCTCTGTGCAAAATGTACTTCCCTTTTAACAAATTATAACACTTCTATTTGAGAAATCCAGCAAGAATGTGTGTGCATTTTCAAAATATACAAACACCCAAAAAATAAACAACTTGGAGTCTTATAAACTTATCACCAAAATTATTATATACTCAGAAATGACCGAAAAACAACTTATGTCTTAATTAGAGCCTTTACTAATTACTTTATGATGAGATCTCTCCTAATTTTATATGTTACTTAGATTGGAATACAAAGTTACACACCTAACTGCTTTTTCCTGCATTCCTATCTCAACACATGGTTCTACAAATCAATTTAAATACAAATACATTGGTGTGGTTACATTTTTTTAAATTTTATAACAGGTTTTGGGTTCATTTAAAGTAAGCTTTATCTTATTTGTACATCAGGTGTAAGTTAATGCATGAAAATATCAGCTCTTGACCAATAATAAGTATATAAATTATGAACAATTAATCTTACAGTCAAGTCATACTCATTCTCTCTATAAAAAGTTTACTTGGCTAAAAAGTTGTGTACACATATATATGCATATGTGTACAAGAAATGAGTAACTTACCAACAAGTATTTTCAGTTTTTACAATTTAATCATAAATCCACTTCAAATGACAAACTCATGGTTTAGCACACAAACAAAACATTTATTTGGTATACTTCTTCAGTATGTTGGACCATCATCAAGGTTGTCATCCTCTTCATCTAGGTAAGCATCACCATTATCAAAGTAATTCATAGCATAATCAGTTTCCTAAAATAAATAACCATAATGTAATAACCTAAAACAACAATGTTTATCATTGTGAAAACCTTTTAACATTATCTTGTAAAATTTAGAGTATTAATGTTGACATTTTTCTACACTAAAAATGTATTTTCAACAGCTACTTAACCCCTCTAGCCCAAGCTATCTATCTTCACCTTGATTTGCCCTCTAAGCATCACTGAAAGAAAATTTTCACTATTGGTGCATCAGCCTATCACACATCTTTTTTTTTGTGCCATTTCAAAATATGTGACTGCATTCCACCAAATATACTGTGACACCTATACTAGTGCAGGTGGCTCCCTCTATTATTCTAGAACGATCCTCACCTTTTGACACTTGACAGTTATAAAATATAACACTGACATATCAGTGGGGAGGAGGGTAAATGGAGGTAACTACATGTCGGAAATACATTTTCAGTGTAGTAAAATACCTAGATTTCAAAATGGTACTAGCTCCTCTCAACACGCTAAAATCCCATACTGCTAAAGTGGAGGTGCAGGTAAAGGTGCAACTGCATAGAAATAAGCAGTTAAAAACCTCTTGAAAAGAAAAGGTGTGCCAAAAAAAGAAAGTAAGGCACACCTGTAAGGGATATCACTACATTTGAAACAGATATGCTCCTCATCCAGTCATATATAGAGAACAGAATGTATCATACAGGCACTATATACCCATGAAAAAAAAACGTTTAGCATGTTGTTCAGAGCATTGCAGTATAACTATGACATGAATAAGATATTGTGTAGAAGTTAGAAGGGACTCCTCCAACTTGATAAAAAAACCTCACCCTGAAAAAGTAATCAGGTGTGAGTGACTGATTGGGCCTAGGAAGAGGCAAGCAGAATACAGTTGTTCATATCATAAGTCTTACAACTCAGCAAGTGAAAATGATGAGCAAATGAGTGAGTCACTCAACAGAACATATAAGGAACTAAAGTCATACCAAACAAAAGTACACAGAACTGAAAGACATAGCCCTTATGGGCAAACTCAAGAAAATAACATGACCTGAAGCTATGGGTATATAAAAATAGATGTCTGCCACAACAAACTTAGTCATTCAGAGTTCCAAGGAAGAAAACCCACCAAAGGAAGAGGTAAAACTCTATGATGAGATGGGGTGTTTCCAGAAAGATATCCTACCAGGACAGATCTATGATTGTTCTCCAATCTCTTACCTTTTAAGGATAGCACACTGATGGGAGTAAAATCCTAGGTGAGTGGACATGACCTGTTTGATAGCTCCTTTTTGCAGGAGGTCCTGAACCACTTCAACAAAATAACTGGATGAGGTATAATCCTGAGGAGTAGGACAGAAAACCAGGGAAGAGGGCTTAAACTGAAGGCAAAACCCCTCTGACAGAACCCATAGAACCCACAGATCTATTGCAAAAATGGGCCAAACAGTTAAGAATTTTTGCACATTGGTCCTCCTTGACCTAGAAAATACATCTTGTTACCACTGGAATTGGAAACTCTGGAGGGAGTTAGGGATTAGGGCCAAACCTTACAATGTAAATAACCTGCCTTCACAGGTGTAGGAGACCATGGAAAAGCAAATATCAAAATGAGAAAGCAGGTTGGCCAGAGTACCCCCATATTTGCAAACAGAGATATTGCATGGCCAAAACTCCTTAACTGGAGAGACTAGCAGGATTCTCTGACTCAGGGATGTTAAGAAGATCCCTCTCAGCAAAAGCACCTCAATGTAGCATTGTGAGTAACCTCGATAGACAAATTCCCAAAAGTCTTGGACTTCAAGAAGTGTTCAAGTGTGTTCTGGTTTTGATGTTTCAACAAGAATGTCTTAATATCTAATTTTTTATATAGATTTGGGAAAGTCAGCAAGCACTTCCAATACCTTCTAAATAAAAAATGATGACATCTGCAAAGGGACGTTTCAGATAGTAGGAGTAGAATGAGTAATTGAGGTACATTATCAACTGTAGCTTGGGATTGAGTACTAGAATCCTTCAAGCATGGTCAATTTCCAATCAAAGGTTGCTTAACCTTAGGAGTTAGTGGGTGAGAGGTGTAACAAGCCACAAGAAAGAGAAAAGTTGTGTGTCCACTGCCTCCACTCACCGTTGAGTCAAATGAAAATAGTGCTACAGAAGTGAAAGCAAAAGGTTCTGCAGAAATGTCAGAACACTATACCCAAACATCAGTATCAGACATAAGGTCCAAAACATCTGTTAAGAATGTTCAACTGTAGTACTCAATTGACTCTAGTACCTGGAGGACCTGTCAATTAACCCTGAGAAGACCAGCTATGTACAGAAATTCAAGGCAAAAGTGATGTGTTTGGGTTGGACAAACTCCTCTACCACAAGGATCCTCTCTTCACTTCTAATGTCACCATGCACAGCAAACACATGGATCCTCGAGGAAGTAAACTGAAAAGACAGAACCTTCACTGGGAGATCCCCTCACCATGTACAGACATGCACAATAAGAGGACCTAACTTTGATTAGTTGATTATTTTTGTAATAATTGGTATAATCATAATTTTGATTAACTAATTATTGGAATGATCAAAAACAGCAATAATTAAAAACACTAATCTTTAGTAATCAATTAATTTACATGAAAATATGTCATGTAATCATTGCTCAGGGATTTTGAAGAATTGGAAAAATATATAACAATAGCATCCCAACCACACTTACCATCATTAGCAACAGATCTGGCAAACATAGTCTGGTTGGAATGCTATTATTATACTCTTAAAAATCCCTAAATGACTAGAGGAAGAATGCAGTGTTAAAAATATAATCGACCCATTACTAATGTCTTATGACAGGTATAATTAAACCTAAGTTGAAATAAGCCTTTCAATGGTTTAGGATTCAAAACAATTTGATTCTCACTAGTTAAACCACCTATCAATTTGTTAATAAGTTTTAAACGTGCCTCTTCCAAGTCTTCTTCGTCAATTACTTCATCCCCTTCTACTTCACCTTCTTCCTCTGCCTCTTCTTTCTTTTCTTCTTCTTCATCACTTTCTTTGGTTTGTTCTAGAGACTCTAACTCCTACATGAATAAGTAGTTTATTTCTTTTTTCCCAAAAGACAAAATCTTAAAAACATAAAAAAAAACACTACTTATACATAAAAATAGAAGTATACCAATTAGGAAAACAACACATTAAAAACTAATTATGAATCAGAAAATATCAAAAACATTAAATTTTAACTTTTGAACTTAACAGAACTCTAAAATTAGCCATAAACTATTCATATTCCAAGATACTAAAATGTCACCACTTGGCATTTAAGTTCCAGTTCTAGAAAAACAAATTCAAAAACACCATTAGTGATAGGAATTACAATGAATATAATCTAAGCATTACAAGTTGTGGTAAGAGAGAGAATTTGTGTGAAGTATTTCAAGACAAGTGAATAATAACTTACAAATAGTTTAAAATGATCCCACAGAAATATTACAGGCAGGAAGTGATAAAAAAATGACATTTATTTTTAAGGTAAGGCCAAACAACAATTTCAATAAAAATTTGTTACAAGATATGAATTGCTTAAAAACCATTTAGAATATATCACATGAAAAAATTAAAATTAAAGATGGTATTTTGTAATTTAAAAATTTCAGTAGTCTGAGAAACCATAACTAAAGTGAAATAGTGCACACAAATAAAATGAAAATAAAACTACAACATTAAAATAATTTATTATTATAAAAACTAAAAAAAATTCTTTCAGCCAAGGTGACATAATTCAACCATGAGCATCAAGGTTTGCATAAGAGGAAGACAGGAGAGAGTCATGCTATTCAACAACATTAGTTGGTCAGTCAGATTGACAAATTTGTGATTTTGTGAAGTTTTTGTTTCTGTTCTGCTAACTCTTGCAAACAATTTAGTAGCTTGTTACTTTGCAGTTGGTTTATTTATTACTCAATAGTATGTTTGAGATTTTAGTTTTTGTTGCACATCTGACTCGTTCCTACTGTAGGTACCACAGGAATTATGATTAAGAAGAAAACATATTGAAATTAACTTGAAAGAAGAAAGGTTTCTTTTATGTATGGCAACAATTTCAAACAGGAGTACTGAAACTAATACACATTAATTCCACCAAAAAAACATTCTGACAGTCATATTAAACACAGGTATTAAAAGTCATATGACAAAAATTTCCATACAAAGGCATCAAAAAAACTCGGACTGTTTTAGAAATAAAAGTGTTGTGTGAGATTTTACAAATACTATAGGCAATCAGTAACTGTGCTTTAAGGCAACTTTAAAAACCTTTGGAACATAAAGGACTGTACAGCACAGCTTGAAAAACTTCCAAAAAGGTTACAATAAAGTGTGCTATTTAGGTGACTTTAAAACTCTTACAAACAACTATCATATCACAAAAAGATTATTTTTAGTCTATTCTTTCAAATAAATATTATCAAAACATGTTAGTTTGAAATAAAATGCAAGCAACTATGTGTGTGTGTGGAGATATTTTATGAGATAACAGTAAGAAAAGCCTACTGTGGCTCTCATTCTGGTACCACAGTTTTTATCTACTTTACTTTATCTTAACCCATTTCTATCAAAGTATTTGACTCCAAAGATTAAAACAATCAAACAAACAACCTTACACAGTGAACACCTATTTAAAACAAGTAATTAGTTTACAGTTTCATTCATTTATCTATGACAAAAATCTTTATATGGTGGCTACCTCTAAAATGTGAAAAAAAGAAAAAAGACACAAACTTTTGTCCTAATAGCCAAGATCATTGCATTTTGTGAACAATTCTCTTAATATGAACAGTTGCCTCACACTTGTAGGTATCAAACTAGTTCTAAAGAAATGCTCCTAACAATAATCAGGTATTGATCTGTTAAACTGATTGAGTATGCATTTGGTTTTAACAATATTTATGATATAGCATTATAAAATTTCCAATTAAAATGGCTGCAGTGTGTCTTGCCCAAAAGATTTAAGTTTTAAATTTATTAATAGGCTTGGCATAGCCAGATGGTTTGGGCACTCAACATATAATCTGAGAGTTTTGGTTTTGAATCCCCGTCACACTAAACATGCTCACCCTTTCAGCCTTGGGGGCATTATAATATGATGATCAATCCTCACTTTTTGTTTGTAAAAGAGTAGCTCAAGAGTTGGCAGTGGGTGGTGATGACTAGATGCCTCACCTCAAGTCTTATACTACTAAATTAGGGGTAGCTTATGTAGCTTTGTGCTAAATTAAAAAACAAACAAACCAACAAAACAAAGTTATCAATGAACACTGATAAAGAGTTAAGTTGCAAGGCAGCTCAATAATCCAACTCATTGAAAAAGTCAGATGCAAAAGTGTAGTGCAGAAGATATAAACTTGTTTTTTTGTGATGGTTAGCATGCTCTACAGCACAAAAATCTTTATATACAGGGTGTTCGGAAAGTCACTGTGCAGTTTTTTAATCATATTTTATTCAGTCTATTTCAAACCAGCAACTGATAGCGGTGTTTAGAAACAAAATAAGAAGGATCCAGGCCTGTATTGATGCCAACGGGGGTCACTTTCAACATTGTTTATAATTGTCATTCATATTTACCTCCTGTATTCTATATTAAAACATGTCTGTTAATAAATATAATAGTGGACAGTGACTTTCCAAACACCCTGTACAACAGATAAGTATCTTTTTGTCTCTGCCATGATCTCTACAGTTAACCAGAGAAAAAAATATGTATACATATTAAACTGCTTATTTTCAAGACAGCATTATAGGAAAATCATTTCTAAAATTTTATATCAGTGTCAATATTGACCCATTCCTCTACATACATGCCACAAGATCAATTGGAGTATATAGCTTATTAAGCATATATGTTTCATTTTGCAAGGTAATTTCAGAAATGAATGGGGAACTTCCTCAGTCAATTGATTAAAAGAAATATTTCAAAAACAGAAGCATAAACAAAAAAACACATAAAGCAAGAAACTTGTTTAATTATATATCTGTTGTTGTGTGATTTATACTTATTTTTATTTTGTCGATAATATATACATGCATAAAGTTATTATACTATATTGAATAAAGCTAACCAGAAAGAATCCATTTTAAAAATTCAATAATTTAATTTTTTTATGTTCATACACACATCCATTATTTCTCTTTTCATTTTTTTATGTTTTTATTGCCCACCAAAGCAGCTACAGCCAATAAAATTATACCTCAGCTTTCACTCCTTCTGCATAATTTAGTTGATATTAGAATTTAAGAAAAGGAGAGAATAAGGAGAAGGCAGTTTGGATACTTTCAAATATGGTAATTACAGTTCACTGTTTTTGAATTTCTCACTTATGTTAAATAATTACACAATTAATATTTAAGTTTCAAAATTTCTTTCATTGTTCTCATTAATGCATATTTTTTATGCATAAATCCACACATTTTCACGTTAGTTTTGGAAAAACGAAACATGCAACACAGTAAACCATGTAAATATGTTTAGATTAAACTCCTCAAAAAACATAATCAATATTGAAATATTATTATATTAGCATAAAATGTAGTATCTTCCATTACTCTTTTGAATTCTTAACAATTATAGATTACATAGGCCCATCAATACGACAGGAGGCCTGAGGCACCACTCTGGGTCCCAAAAGCCTAAAAAACATCTAGAAAAGGTGAGCTATGGTAAACATTTGGAAAAACATAATTTTCTGAAAAATAAATTTTACAACAAGACAGGTGAACATCATATACAGCAAAATTTTCAATTTTATTTCTGCACTATTTAATAATATTTTCAATGTTATATATTTTATTTATTTCAGCTAAAATTTAACAATTTATTGTGCTTGTACAATTAATCTTTTCCATTGTCACCTCTGATAAAGATCAGAATGTATTAACTGAATTAACACTATTTATGTTAATCTGAACCTTTTTAATTTTTAGAATCCTCAAAATGATTTCTATAGTTTTCCATTATCCCTTCAAAAATGATTACTTCAATATAATTTATCTTTGTTTTGTTTTCATTCTAATATATATTTTAATTACAATTTGTCACACATAAAAGATTTCTGATGTAAAATTAAGTCTTTTAGCTTTGTAATTTGTGTGTGAATGCATCAGATTAAAAACACATTACAACAGAAATTAGAAGAATGAAGAGATTTTTTTAAAAATTCAGAGCTATAATCATATTGAATGAATATATACACAGAAATCAATTATGCATTTTTGCCTCTACTTTACCATTGAAGCTACCCTATATACTATAAAACACACAATGATAGTTCTATAGTTTAGAAATTTATATAACGTAGGAAATATTGTGTATGTTAACTATAACTAATTTTGAACTGATAAACTAGATGGACACAGATAGACAATAGCATCCACCACTAATTCTTAGGCTACTCTAATCGAATAGTGATGTGACGCATTTCAGAAAATGTGAATGCATGCAACTTTTGCAGCAGCTTAGCTACAACTTAGCTAACACAGTGATTTCATGGTAGAAGGAAATAACATAGAAGTGAGAAATCAAACATAATAACTTTACTTATACAGTTTAGGTGAACATGGTTACTACTTATGATACTTGGCTGTAAAACATAATTTTTTCTAGAGGTAAGACTGAAAACTGTGTACAAGTAGAACAATTAAAAATGATTTATATTCATTAAAAAGCAATTTAAACTAGGGCCAAGTTACTATATTAAGAAGAACTGTCATGAGAGTTTCAGGTATTCAATGTCTGCTAATAATTAAAATTGAGGGATGGGATATTTTGTTGTTGTTTTTATATTTTCACTGTTGTAGTCTGATAAATTATTTGAAGAGGACACTGACTACATAATCATATATTACACCAGTTTTTTTATGCTAAGTGTTATTTACTGGGTTCAATGACCATGAATGTATATTGTTTAGATAATGCTGGTTAAAAGAAGACATATTGTGGCAGCATAAGAGCAGAGTTAATATAAAGTGATGAAACAGAGTTTTGTTGAGATTGACTGGCTTGCTCAATCAGCCAATCAATTAAAACCACTGATAAAAAAAGAAAAACAACACATACTCCAAGACTGTCCAATCTAATGATAAGACATTCAAAAACAGTACTGCTTCCCACAAATATTTTGAACTATTTGTTAAGCCAAGGAAAAAATGTATGAAACATTTTAATATGACCAGTCAAAGCTATAATACATTTTAATGTTAACCCTTCCACTACAGCTGAGACATCCAAGTCACAGTGAAAGGGTTAAAAGTAATTCACATACCTCAAGTCTACTCTTTACATCAACATTTCTTCTCTGTTTCTTGCAGCTTGGTTTATTACCAACTTGTGACAGTTTCCTTTTTGGTGCCTTTAATTTCAGCTCATCTGGAAATCTCTTCCAGTCTGAAATAAACATACAGGTTATACAAGAAAATACTTATTCACTTGAACTCCAGTTGCTAAACAATTAGTGTTATTTAAGATATTTTTAACTTTCAAATGTGAAAAGTTTCTTTACAGAAATTTGTCATTGTCTTAATGTTTTTATACAAGGTTTCAACCACCTTTTTATAATAAGACTACTATTTATCAGTATGATAATACAAAAGTTAAAATTTGAAAAAAACACCACCACCAAACTACTGTTCTGGAACATGTATGAAAAAAAGAATGAGTTACTAATATTAAACAAACTTTGAAATAATTCTCTATCCATAAATCACAAACAGATACTGTAAAACATTATTTAGTTTAAAAAAGTGAAAATCATAAGATTTTCAAGAAATGTACATAAAAATGAACTGATTGACATATTTAAATCAGTAATGAATTTAAGGATCTAAGAGTGAAAGGAATAAAAAATATGTAATAACATACCAAATACACAGCACATGTGATATCAAGTAATGTCTTTTAGCCAATAAACTGAATTAACGTCATTTCTCTTAATAGTTTGGTTATGTGCTTTTTGTAACTCGTTCTTAGGTAAGTATCGTAGGAAATGCATGTTTCAATATATTTTGTTTGTGCATTCTTGGACCAGTACAATACTTTTTTCACAGCGTTTTGTATTTTTCGTTCTCACATCCTGTTTTTTTTTCACTCACTGTTATGGCTGCTTTTAAAAGAAGAAAAGTGGACTCTGAGTGTCGTGCTTGCAATGAAGAATGGGGAGAAGAATACTTCTTTATGGAAACAAAAAACCACAAAGCTACTTGTGTGATATGCACCAAAAGTGTTGCCATTTTGAAAGAGTACAATCTTCATCATTACTATAAAACAAAACATCTATCAAGATATTTGAAATTTTTAGGAAAGTTCCATTCTGAGAAATTTGAATCCATGAAATGTGTTTTTGAATCTCAAAAGAATCTCTTAACGAGAAAGTTTGCTGAAAATGAATCTGTCACTCATACAAGTTACAAAATAGTGCACAGGATGGCAGATCAAGGAAAACCTTTTATTGATGGTAACTTCATCAAAGAGTGTATGATGAAAGTAGCAAATGAGCTGTGTCCTGAAAAAGCCAATTTCTTTGAAAGTATCAGCCTTTCAGCAACTTCAGCTGTACAGAGAGCAGAACTTGGAGAGAACATTGCATTACAGATATGTCAAAAAGCTAGAAACTTTCCATAGTATTCTCTGGCACTGGATGAGTCTACTGATCTCTCGAGTACATCACAACTTCTCATGTTCATTCATGGGGTTAATTTGAACTTTCAGATCACGGAAGAGTTGGCATCAGTTTGCAGCACGCATAAAAGAACAACTGGAGAAGACATTTTCATGGAAGTACAAATAAACTTTGCAAGACTATAACCTTCAGTGAAATCAGCTTAGAGGTGTAACAGTTGAGGGAGGAAAAAACATGGCTGGAGTAAAGAAAGGTCTGGTGGGGCTGATCAGGAAACAGTTGGAACATCTTCAACTCCCAAGTGTTCTGTTCATACACTGCATCATATATCAGCAAGCACTCTGTGGAAAAGACTTGGATATTTCTTGCATACTGAAACCAGTCATTTCTGCAGTGAACTTCATTTGGGGTCATGCACTTAATCATCACCAGTTCAAAGCATTTCTTGAAGAAATTTATTCAGATTTTTGTGGCTTTCCTAATCACCCAGTGGTGAGGTGGCTCAGCTGTGATAAAGTCTTGTCTCATTTTTATAAGCTGAAAAGAGAAATAGATATATTTCTTATCGAGAAATATAAAGCCGATCCACTTTTGTCGGATCCAACCTGGTTGTTAAAAGTTGTCATTTCTGGTTGACATCACACCCCACATAAATGAATTGAACTTGAAACTTCAGGGGAAGAATAACCTTGTCTGTGATCTCTATACAATCATTAAAGGATTTCAGAGAAAGCTGTCATTGTTTGAAGCACATTTGGAATAAGGAAACCACTCTCATTTTCAGTGTTTCAATTAGTTTCATCCTGGAATCACATAAAATGTCAACCTGGAGTTTCAGAAAAAGATTATTGGTGATTTAAATAAGCATTTTGTAGAGATATTTTCAGATCTCAACAGAATCGAAAGTGACATTCTCCTTTTTCAGAATCCTTTTGATTGTGTCATTGATGACGTGCCAGTGGAACTTCAGCTGGAGGTCATCGATTTGCAAGGAAATGACTTGTTAAAAGCAAAACACAGAGAGGGGTAACTTATTGAATTTTACTGTTGCATACCTAAAGATGAGTTTCCAAAGCTGAAGCAGTTCACATCTGGTATGGTATCAGTGATCGGAACAACTTATGTCTGTGAACAAGCATTTTCAAAAATGAAGTATGTGAAGTCTGTGCATCAATCAAGGTTGACTGATGAACATTTGAAAGCAATTCTGATGATTGGATGCAGCAATTCAAAACTGAACACTGAAGATATTTTGAAAGCCAAATGCCAATTTCATAAATCTCACTAACTATTTTGCAGCTTAGTGAAATTCAGATAAGTACTCACTGTGTGCAATGTGACAACTGTTTTTACTAATGTTGCCTTCTTTGATGACCTTTTGGTAAATATTTGTATTTCTGTTTGTTTTTATTATATGTGTGTATTGCATGTCACTCCCACATAGCTAATGTGGCATCCTAAACTCAGTGTTAAGTCTTTTACAGAGAGCTTTTGTTCTAGCTTATGAGTATTGAACATAATGATCATGTGGCCCGCACTTCTCATTCCTCAAGTAATCTGGCCCCTTGTAAAAATGTTTGGTGACCCCTGCCTTAGAATGTCCAAACAGTGACAGTGGAAATACTAGGTAGAAATATAAGGCTGTACCTCAGTGTTCAAATAAATTACCTTGACAGTAGCAATGTAAATATCATTACAAAAATATTGGTTGAGAATTCCTCATGAAGAATTCAAAATAGTACATGGAGTAACCTTAACAGGTATATTCCCAATCGACTTTGATTTCAGGAGGACTTTGCTGTATTTTGGTGTGGATATTTTTACCAAGATATCTCTAGAACATAGCTTCTTAACTGAACTTGAAAAACCAGCAAGACTCTGTAATCCACTCTTAATGAAAGCTTTTATCAGACAAATGAAGAATGAAAAAATAAGGTACAAGAACACACTGGGTTGGTGACTGCTGACCAGTCTTCTATATAAGATAATTTTCCTATAAATGCAGGTTTTATTACTTTTTACTGGGGGGTAGATCACTGGGATTCATAAAAAAGGTAAACAATTCAGTTTCCATTAATCCCACCCACCATGGAGCCCTAGGAAGAAACATACCACAGAGTTAAACAATGGCATGGTAGTTATGCAAGGGTTTAGTGGTACTATATCTAAACACCAGCATCAGACACTATGCTCACAACACCTATTTAAAATGTCCAACACTGGTACCTAACTGACCCTATCCCAACAAGACCTGCTGGTTGACCACAGGAAAACCACCCTAAGGAAACCCCTCTACAGGATATTCTTGACAAGATGACAACCCTCAACCACCATAACCCTCCTTTCTCTTTCATCTATATGTCATGCATGAAAAACTCATGGGAGAATGTTCAGATCTCATGAGAGATAAAATAGCTATACAGAGCATTCCATGGAAGGTCACCTCACAAGGTACAAAAATCCACTTTGAGGGGAATGTCAAAAAAACCCTAGAAAACTACTTTGGAATACTTATAAGAAAAATAAGCTAATTTCTGTCTAATCTTAGAAATTTTGTTTGAAAAATGTTATTAAACAGTAACAACTTTCATGCAAATATAAAGTGGTAACTTTCTGCTGTTAACCAATGGAATGAAGTAAAAGGCTTACCAAATTTTATCTCACTACCAGAAAGTGTTCCATGCTGATACTTATCAGTATATCGTTCTACATCTTTTTTCTGTACTACAGGATGTACGTAGAATCCAGAATCTTTGAGTGTCCCTCGTAGTTCTTGTTTCAAAGCTAAAATGTAATCATGTTCTTCACCAGATAAGAGCGGTCTGGGTTTAAATTCCAAATTCTAAAATAAGTATACAAGCAACACTAACTGGAATTTGATTTTAAAGTTAAAATCTATCTAAAGATGTTAAGATAATAAAACTAAAGACATACTTACCCATGTAGAACTACAATAAGATCGCCAGTAAACAAAGATTAACAAAACTTAAAATATCTTGCACAGAAACATGAAGCTAATATAACAAGACAATTAAATCACTAGGATCAATAATGATAAAACAGTAAACATATACAGAAAAAAACACTAAACTTATCAACTTTTAGTTTCCAGAGACAGACTGTTCAATTTCTAAAAATCAGATTTGAAATTAAAAATATTTTTAAATAACAAGTTTACTGAAACCAAAATAACACTACTCCTCTCTCCATATAATATGTTGATAACACCTTGTGCCACCACCAATACATTTTTATGAATGCATTAAGCCTTTGAAAAAACTTCCACCCTTAAATGAAATGTCTATTGGACCAGGCTATGATGAAATCAACATTAGATTATACTGTCCCATCAATTAAAAGGTCACGTCTTCCATGCAGTACTCCTCTTTCATCCTTTATAAATACAGTTTATGACACAATTAACATTAGACCACACTGTTCCAACAAAGTAAAGGTTACACATCTTCCACGCAATGTTCCTCTTACATCCTTTATAAATACAGTTTATGATATGATTAACATTAAACCACACTGCTCCAACAAAGAAAACGTCACACATCTTCCATGCATTACTCCCCATAAGCCCTTTATGTATATAAAATTTTCATTCTTGAGGAGGCAAAACAGACACATTAAAAGTAGGAAAAGGTGGGTGGGTTTGTTTACAGGTGAGTCCTATCTAAAATATACAAGGTGTTCATATAGTCTGGAGACATAGGGTAATTAAGAAAAGAACTACAATCATTCAGTGTGTTTTTCCTCCAAATCAAGGTCACAATAAAGATAATAAATAAATACATTTAGGCCATTTCCATATGTATCCAGATTTTATGGACATTTTTTATTTCCAGGTGAGGAAAGTGGTAACTTCAGAAATGCTGCAAACCTCTCCATAGAACAAATAGCTATAATCTCATATTGATGAGACAGTGAATGATGCAGTGTAGATAGATATTTAAATTATAAGCTTCTTTCTAAGAACTTAGTCATCAACAAAAGAGTCGGAGATGAATGGAAGCATCGCTTAGAAAACTACATCTATCTATCTTTGACCAACACAACTTCCTGCATAGTATTGAAATGTTACAAAGGAAGATAACATGTAAAGGTTGTTCAACTGGATTGGTTTATTATGTTTGCATAGTGTGGCTGGGATATTAAGTTGTACAGAATGTAAAATAAAATGAAATACCTTCCACAACAAGCAAGAGCAAGGATAAATCATTACTAGCCTACATCCAGAGAATTAAAAACCCATATGGCTGGTCTCAACCAATGGGAATGAGCTGGTTCTTAATGTCCTAAATTTTGAAGTAAATATCCCTGACTTATTCCCAATCAAGAAATGTATCCACTTAACCTCATACAAGTGGAATTAAACCATCCTAAAAGAGAAACTTTCTTTATAAATCTCCCTAATGATTTAGTAAAAGAAAAGCAAAGGTCCTCCAACAGTAATAGAAGAAATTAAGAAGATTGAAGAGGTTCATCGACTGAAAAGGAACAATCCATCATCTACTTTGATCCCATGCTCTTAGACTATATAATGGGTTATCATGAATAGAGGCATCAGAAGATAAGTTTGAGGGAAGGAAAGGCAATATATAAATGCCAAAAAAATGCATCTCAATTGCAAGCACTTTTGTTAACCCCTGCTTAGTGTACGTGTTGCAAGAGACTCATCAAAAGCCACAAGTGAGAGGAAGGTGTAAAGTATCATATTGAAAATGGGCATCTTAGACAAACTTAAAAATAGACTTCCAAGACAGACAGAGAGGCCCCAGGACCACCATGAGGCAAAGAAGTGGAAATCACAACTCAACTATTCGAAGATAGACAATGAGGAAAGCCTGGGAAAGGTGAGGGGGTGGGTGAAATTCACACAGTATCTTGAGAAGTTGAAGAGGATAACAAGCATACAGAAAGATAGTGGATGAATCCAGACTCAAAAAGAAATTCAACCAGGCTTATAAAATATATATATTAAAACAGCTGGTATGGATAGAGAAAGCTCTATGTAGAAGAGCAAACAACGTTTTGACCTTCTTTGATCATCATCAGGTTCACAAAGGAAGAAAGAGGTAACTGACATGTTTGAAGACAGTTGTGTAATTAAGTGAAGGAATGTAGAGAATGTGCTTAAATGTTTAATTATATTTTTAATATAGGTATAAAGGTGTTCTTTGTACTGGTTTATTTTGAGTTTGAGTTGTCGTATAAGTAAGGCTTCTTTAATTTTTCATTTGTTTATGTTTGTTTCTTTAGTATTTGGGTGTTTTATATAGTTATGTTGTGCTTATTTGATCTGCAGTATTCAAAAACACGTGAAAGTTACTTTTTGTGTTCTTTTAATCTGGTTTCCATTTTTTAATTTATTTCTACAATATAGAAGTCATAGCAGTTATCACATTGTATTTTATAAATAATGTTGGTGTTGTGTTTAAAAATGCACAAGCATTATCCAAAATTTACAGAAAAATCTACTTAAAGCCATGTTGAACACAAAATACAAAGAACTACATGATCCAGAGAAATGAAAAATAAATTTAGACCATCAACTGGCTGCATTAAACCAGAGATTTTCTGACTTATACAACAACTGATTGATTGATTTAGTGTTTTATGGCACAAAGCAACGAGGCTATCTGCACCAAACAACCGGTAAAAATGTAGTAAAAGACATAAATGGAATTGAAGGTAAAACAAAAAAGTATAAAACCAATGTTGACACCTAGTCTATAAGGTTAAGACAGAAGGCAGAGTGTAAAAAGTTGTAAGGTATTTACTCTAGCAAAAAGGTATAATCATAACCCGCCAGGAAGACTAACAGGCAGGTTCAAGACCCACCGTCAGTCACCTGAAGTTGGTCTTTCCAGTCCTGGTTCTGGGTTATGTGTCATAGCAACCAGTATCAAAATGTAAAAGAATAGAAGTATTAAAAGACACACAGTAAAATCACAACAATGAGTAGCCAAATGTTCAGTAAAAAGAGAAAAGTCACGTAAATGGAGTAAAATTTGTAAAAGTAAATGAAGGTAATAACAAAACAGCAATTAAAACAGAAAGTGGTGTAAAAACCAATGGTGACATTCAGTCTTCAAAGTTATAAACTATTTACTCTAGCATAATAATAATGATGTAGCAGAATGGGAATGATCATAACCCACCAGAAAGACTAACAGGTAGTATATAAACCAGTGTCAGCCACCTGAAGTTGGTCTTTCCGTCCTGGTTCCGGGTTATAAGTCAATATGGCCAGTACAAAAAGGTTGTAAAAGTGTGAAATGATATGCAGCAAAAGTATAATAGTAACTCACCAAAAAAACTAACGAGTAGTTCAAACAGAAGCGTTAGTCACCTGAAGTTTGCCTTTCCAGTCCTGGTGTCGAGTTATTTAATGTTCTGGCCATTGTTTAATGTCACATTGAATGAGAGAGAATAAAACTGTAAAAAAGAAGCCACAATTAAAAAGGTGTAATGAATAAATATACCACACTTAAATGAGATTAAGAAGATTAATGGCCATTAAAAAATTAAAAACGTTATTAAGGTGGACAGAGTCACCATCACCAATAACTCTGTCCAATGTTACAGACTGACACTGGGAAAAAATATGTTTAAAGTATTGCCGTCGTTGAGAATTGTAACGATGGCAAGAAAGTAAAATGTGGCTGATAGTGATTTGAGTGTTACACAAACTACACATTGGTGCATCAGTTCCAGATAAAAGAAAATGATGAATTAAAAAACTGTGACCAATGCGTAACCTAGTGAGAACAACTTCTTCCCTCCGAACTTTACGGAAGCTAGATGGCCAAACTCCAAATTTGGGTTTGATTTGAAAAAGTTTATTCTTGCGTTGTTCACTCCAAGTGGACTGCCAACTGGTGCGGAGCCGAGCCTTGAAGACAACACCATAGTCCATGTACAGAATAGGCATAGGGGTGATGGTGCTGAAGCAGACATATTTAGCTGCCATGTCTGCAAGCTTGTTCCCATGAATACCAACATGGCCTGGTATCCAGAAAAACTGTATTGAAGTAGCTGCTAATGAGAAATGGGCCAGTCGATTACGAATATCTGCGAGAATAGGATGTGAGCTAATGTGAAGCGATTCCAAGGCAAGTATAGAACTAAGCGAGTCAGTATAAATAGTGCAGTTGGAGTACAGCTCAGCTGCAATATGATCAAGGGCAAGAGATATGGCATACAGTTCAGCAGTGAACACAGAAGCTGTAGAGGGGATTCTGCACGCAACTACTGACCCATAGCAAACCATAGCAGAGCCCACTGAATTACCTGATTTGGAACCATCTGTATAAATGGGAACTGAATGATTGTTTGAAAAATATTCATTGAATAACAGACGGTACTTCCAGTCTGGAGTATCCGCCTTTTTTAGGTGACTGAAAGAAAGGTCAAGCTTGGGGGCTGTAATAAGCCATGGTGGGATGCGTCAACCTGTGGAATCTGCAATGTTATCCAAGGACAGACCCAATTCATCCAATTGCACCCGGATGCGAAGGCCAAACGGAGCAATGACAGATCGTCTGTTCTGAAAGAGTACTGCCCACCGAGGAAGGAAAATACATTCCCAGGTGGGATGCTTTGGTAAGGAACAAAGTTTCGAAGTATATTGTAAAGACAGTTGCAAATGGCGAAGGTGTAGAGGAGGTTCATGAGATTCAATGTATATGCTTTGAACTGGAGAGGTACGGAAAGCGCCAGTGCAGAGTCGAAGTCCTTGGTGATGAATGGGGTCCAGCATCTTTAAGGCCGAGGGTCTGGCAGAGCCATAGACCACTGATCCATAGTCAAGTTCCGATCTAATAAGTGAAGGATATATCTTTAACATTGAACAGCGATCTGCCCCCCAAATGGTAGAAGAGAGGACATGGAGGATGTTCAGGCTCTTGTGCATTTTACCCGAAGCTGCTTTAAGTGTGGTATAAAGGTCAGTTTACAATCAAAGATAAGCCCCAAGAACTTTGTCTCCGGGACCACTGGCAGCAAAACTTCACCGATGTGAAGTTCAGGATCAGAGTGAATACCTCGTCGACGGCAAAAGTGCATGCATACAGTTTTGGAAAGAAATTAAAGCCATTCACCAAAGTCCACTTCCGTACACGATTGAGGGCAGTTTGTAGTTGCCGCTCAATGTATCTCATGTTTGATGACTGACATGAGATGTGAAAGTCGTCAACATATAGCCCATTCATAACGGTGAGAGGAAGTTGTTCAGTGATGGCATTTATCTTTATACTGAAGAGTGTCACACTCAATATACAGCCTTGAGGGACTCCAAGTTCCTGTACAAAAGAACGTGAAAGTCCCGAACCTACACAAACTTGGAATCTCCTGTCCATTAAAAATTTTTTAATAAACATGGGTAGATGGCCACGTAACCCATCTGTATGGAGGTCTCGCAAAACGCCATACCTCCATGTTGTGTCGTAAGCCTTCTCTATGTCAAAGAATATTGATACAAGATGTTGGCGGTTGAGAAAGGCCTCTCTGATAGATGTTTCAAGTCGAATTAGGTGGTCTGTGGTGGAGTGCTGTCGACGGAACCCACACTGGGTGGGCAAGAGGAGGTTGTTTGATTCAAGGAACCAAACAAGACGAGCATTAACCATCCTTTCTAAGGTCTTACAGAGACAGCTCGTCAGAGCAATTGGACGATAGTTTGAAGGAATCTTCGGATCTTTCCCTGGCTTAGAGAAAGGTAAAATAATAGCCTGGCACCAGGCATCAGGAAATACATTCTCCTGCCAAATCCGGTTGAAGATAATCAGAAGGACATCAAGAGAAGCAGGAGATAGATGGTGCAACATGTCATAATGAATATCATCAGGTCCAACAGACGTACTGGCAGACCGATGAAGGGCCATTTTTAGTTCCACCAGGGTAAAGAGACTATTATAGTCAAAGAAACAGTCAGTTTGAAAGGAAAGAGGTGATCACTCTGCCCGAGTCTTGATGGCCAGGAAGGTGGAGGAACAAGCAGAAGTGCTAGATACCCGGCAAAAGCTTTCACCTAGAGTGTTAGCGATGTTCCGGATATCAGTCACCTTCTGACCATCAGAGAGTAAGATTGAGAGGGGAACAGAATTGTAGTGCCCATTAACCATTCGAATCTTGTCCCATATGATCTTGGAACTGGTGGTAGAAGATATGCTGGTTGTGAACTTAATCCAAGATTTCTTCTGGCTTTGACGTCTTACCCACCTAGCATGTGCTCGAGCCCATTGGAAAGCAACCCAATTTGAAAGTGTGGGATATCTACGAAAAGTATCCCAGGCCCGTTTTTGAGCCTTCCATGCTAAGTGGCAAGCAGAATTCCACCATGGACAAGGATATTGTGGGAAACGTGTCGAGGTTTTAGGAATACACTGAGCAGCTGCATGTATAATATAATCAGTTACCACTGCAACACAGTCATCTATTGATGGCAGGATCAAGTTCTGCGAGAGCAGTGAAAGTGCACCAGTCTGCCTAATCCAGCTTCCACCGGGGCACGCGGCCAGTCTCTCTTAAAAGGATCAGAAAATGATCACTGCCTAGTGGATTACCCTCTATGAAAAATGGGAGAATAATGAAGGGGAGCAAACTGAGAGATCAATGGCAGTAAAGGACTGACTTGGTGCATGAAAGTAAGTGGAAGAACCAGTATTGAAAAGAGAAAGATTGTGATCAGAGAGCATCTGCTCTACAGATCGACCCCTCCCATCAATAACAGCACTTCCCCAGAGGGGATGGTGTCCATTAAAATCCCCCAGGATTAGAAATGGAGATGGCAACTGTTTAACGAGAGCATCAAGGTCTGATTGATCATATGTCTCTCCAGGGGACAGGTACAGAGAACAAACAGTGATGGTACGACCCAAGGAAACACGGATGGCTACAGCCTCCAAGGGTGTGTTGAGTGACAAAGACAGTGTGGACACATGCTGATCAACCAACAGTGCCACCCCTCCATGTACTTGACCATCACACAATTTGTCATTTCTGTACAGAGAAAACTGCTGATTGGAGACTGTATCAGCAGATTTGAGAAATGTTTCTTGTAAAGAAAGACAAACAGGCTGGTAGGAAGCAATCAGCATTTTGATATCATCCAGATTAGAATGTAAACCTCGACAGTTCCATTGTATCAAGGTGGCCATTTTTAAGGACGGGTAGGTGAAGTGGCTGGAGAACCCTTCGGTTTACGACCATGTCTTTTTTCTTTACTGTCTTTAGATGGAGGAGGTATATCAACCTCCATGGATCCTGCTCTGGGTCGAGTGGGCAGGTGGACAAATAATTGTTTTGTTTATTGTGGTGGGAGAAAATGATGTATCAGAAGAAATGCCTGTATTTGAAACTGAAGGACGTGGATCTTGAGGTTTGTTGGAAGATATGGGAGGAACAGAGATGGGTGTGGAAATTGATTCATCTACTTTTTTAACCACGGAGGTCAAAAGGCTTTTCATTTGTTTTGAAAACAATTCTCTTGGAGGCACAGAAAGATCTGTCTGCACTTCCACTGTAGTTGTGGAATGGAGTGCAGCAGCATATGTCCGAGATGGAGTTGTGGACGCAATTTCCGAGCCTCAGGATAACTAATGTTATGTGTCGTTTTCAAATGCTGCACCTCTTTTTCCTCCAACCATTTTGGGCAAGAATGAAAGTAAGAGGGGTGAGAACCATTGCAGTTGAGGCAATGTGGGTTTATGTCAAAATCATAGGCATCATGGTCCTTGCCTCCACAACGAGCACATGTCAGGGAACCATGACAAGATATCTGAGTGGCTGAATCTCTGACATTGGAAACATCGAAGAGGGTTTGGAATGTATGGCCGAACCCTGCAAATGAGATAACCTGCCTTGATGGTCGCAGGTTCACGTGGTGAAGTAAATGTTAAAACGAGGGTATTTGTTGGCAGTTTAACTCCATCTTTGCGAGTGGAGATGCGCCTCACTGCAGAAACTCCTTGAGTGGAAAGACCAGCGAGAATCTCTGATTCAGGAACATTCTTCAAATCCCTTTCAACAATAACTCCTCGTGAAGAATTCAAAGTAGCATGGGGTGTAACCTCAATAGGTATATCGCCAATTGCCTTTGATTTCAAGAGGAGTTCACTGTGTTGGGATGTGGATGTTTCAACCAATATGTCACCAGATCGAAGCTTCTTTACTGACTTTGGAGAGCCAGCAAGTCCCTCTAGTAACTTTTGAATAAAAAAAGGGGACATTTGCCCTAAAGGTTTTTCCGAAAGAGAATGCAATATCAGAAAATAAGGTACGTGTGTTACTGATGTTGGAGATTGCTGTTCTGAGTATTCAAGACATGGTCGCTTACCCATTGACTGTTTTTTTACAATTTTATTTAAAGTTTTTGTAGGATCCATAGGAAAGAGAAAAAGTTTTGGTACTCACTGACCCCACCCACCATGGAGCCCTGCAAGGGGATGCACTACAAAGTCATGCAAGGACAATGCAGCAACGCCAGGGTTTCGTGAGCACTATACCCAAACACTGGCATCAGGCACAATGTCCACAACACCCGTTGAGAACTTCCAACACTGGTACTTGGTTGGCTCTAGCCCAGGTGGACCAGCCGATTGACCCAAGGGCCACCTGTCTACAGGAATTCGAGGTCAAAGTGGTGTGTTAGGGTTGGACCCCTCAACCACCAGGATCCTCTCCTCCCCTTCACGGGTCGCCACGCACGGCAAACATGTGGGTGGATGTTTAGATCCCAGAGAAGGTAACCAGACAGAACAGAACCTTCCCTGGGAGGTCCCCTCACCATGTACAGGTATCCACTCCAAGGGGCTTATACAACAGAACATAAACCAAATTAACACTAGAAATGACAGGGACAAAAAGATCTGCCACAACAAAAACTAGAAAAACTGAAATACAAATAATAGAAAAGACACCAAGAAGACAAACCATTGACTAACCTCATAATTAACAGATCCGACTGACAATTAAACACATACGAGATACATCTACTTTACAAAGAACTCAACTTTGCAATAGCACCTAGGTACATTTCAACCTTAGAAATTAAAACATGTTTAGAAGACCTAGCCAAGCAACTTTTAATACATTCCATAGAAAACAAAAACAAGAATACAACTAGCAGAAAGAAGACAATTTCAACAATTTTATTGACATCCAACAGCCAAACTACCCAGAAAAAATAAAAAAATTATATTTTCCAGAAACACCTAAAAACTACATCTTAAATGATTTTTTCAAAGAATTTTCTCAGAAAACCATAAACATAATTTCACAAAACAGAAAACTAAAAAATCTTTAAAAAAAAAGATATTAATTCCATTAAAAACCTAAAACAACACAAAAACATAAAAATTCTAAAAGCAGGTAAAGGAAACACTACAGTCATTATGAACATGAATGAATACATCTAAAAAATGAAGAACGTCCTATCAGATACAAACAAATTTAAACCAATACACACAAATCCAACAAAGACACACAAAATGCAAGCAAACAAAATACTACTAAAAATGAATAAAGCCAACACAATTTCAAAAACACTTTATTCCTACCTACACAAGACCAACTCACATCCACCACAAATATATGGCACCCCCAAACCTCATAAACTGGATTGTCCACTACAACCAATAATGTCCACATATGAATCGTTTAATTACAATCTTGGAAAATAAATAGCAAGGGCATTCTCCAAATATGTAACATTAGCCCGCTCATTCATCAAAGACTTTTAATTTCAAGTCTAACCTTAATCAACTTATTCATAAAGCCTTAATGGCCAGTTTAAATGTCATATCCACCTTTACAGAAGTCCCAGCTGCTGAAGCCTACAAGATAGCCTTAGAACTCTATATCTGAGACCCAAACCCATCAACAGACATTCCCAGCAACCCTCATAGAATTCACCATGATAAAGACAAACTTCATGTTCAACAGCCACAACTATATACACACAAATGGCCTAAGCATGGGCAATCCAGTATCATTAGTTCTAGCCAATATTTTTATTACACAAGTTGAAATGCAACCAATTAACACAGCATCTGCCACCATTTTCAAATTTCCCAGAATATGAAAAATCAACTAATGGAAATTGTTGTAATGAGCCCAAATGTGGAGCTCAAGAACATTAAAGCAGAGGTCTCAAGAGTGAGTACCTATTTATTCACTGGACTGCCCACATCTCAGGGATGCTGATGTGGAGAAACAGCTTGACAAGTGCTGAAAGTGGTAAAGGTATCCAAAATTGCTTTCCACTTGGCTAAAAAGGCATCCAAGAATTGGTTTAAGTCTGAGCACTTCAGAGAAAAATAAATGCTTAACACTGAATGGAAGTGTTTAAGCCATCCCAAAATGAGAGATAAAGAGATAGAGGTAATGAAAGAAGAGAAGAGAGTGGATCACAAGGAACATTTAACTGAGCCCACTAAGAAGGACATGAAATAAAAAAAGAATCAGACTTTTATGCAAAGGAAGAAAAAGGTATGAGATCCTTGGAAATTGGAAACTCTGTCACCATGAGTTGGTGATTCAATAAATAACTGATCACTGAGCCCACAATGGCTGTCCTCTTGTGAAGGTGAACATCAGGAACGAGTCACAGGATGAGGATTTCCTCAAAAACATACCTGCATGAGTGGTGTCACATGATGGAGTTCTCTAAGATAAAAAAATGGAGGAACTCTTATTCTATAAAGCAAAGCACACTGATGAAGGAAATATTAGAAACAAAGCCAGCAAATAAACTTGCCAATAGTTGAATAAGGAAACAGTATCACAAACAGGCCAGTACAAAGTTCTCTAGTAAAGCTGTCAGGGTAATGATACAAGAGTTCACAAGGAAAGAGTAGAAAGGACAATAAAGCGAGAGAATGAATAAGAGTGAATTTCTAGGTTAAAAAAAAAACAAAGTATGAGAAGAAAATCCCCAAGCTGGTAGAAGTGATTTAAGGGATAGGAGCACTACAAAAGAGGACTCATCTTAAGTTTGAGGAAAACATGGCAAATTAGTCTACAAGAATCACTGACTGAAAGAATCTACAATAACTCAATACTTAGTTGAATAAGAAAGATGGAAAAGTAATTTTATGAGTTCAGGTACATTAAAAAAACAAATCACCTGAGAAACAGAACAGAACCTGCCACGTGATGTACAGTAATGACAATATTGTTCATCAGAGTAGCTATCGTCATCATTTGATGAAAATAAGACAATTTCTATTGAGAAGAAATTGAGAGGATATTGATAAGAGAACTCATATTCATTAAGACCTACAACACTGAATTCATGGAAAGTAATTATATTAATTATTTATTACTGTTTTATAGCAGTTTTGTTATGTCCATGATATTTGGACCTTGATCACTTTTCATGTTGACAAAATTGAGAATAATTATCAAAACCCAAACACTGAGCTGATGACAATGGAGTATACTCCTGCAAACAAAATCACAATACAGATAGGTCACAGATAACCCAATATCTCACAATTCAGTTAAAAGAAGAAAAGAATGTTAAAAAAAGCATATCTTAAGTTCACTTAAATTAATTTTAAACACTTGTGTCTTTCTTTCTAGTCCCCCACTGTGACAGCAATAAGTACATGGATTTACAATGCTAAAATCAGAGATATGATTCCCCTCCATGGGCACAGCAGATAGCCTATGCACACACATACACACACACATTCTTTCTCATAACCAAGAAAATAACTGTAAAAATACACAATATTAAATGTTACCTAAAATCTTAACATCTGTAATTTGTATTGGAAAAAAAAACACCACTGGTACTGCAATGTCAAGTTAAAGAATAAGTTTGTAGTGTACAAAAAACACTCAAGGAGAGTGATGCACATAAAGGATTTGTTACTCTCCTAAATACTGAGAGAGGTGTGTAGTCTAATGATGACGACATGAGACTAGCACTACACCTTATTACATGTAGGGTTGGAATTTCCACTCAAAGGCTTAGCAAACACAAACTAACTTTTCAGCAGTGGTACAAAGCATTAGCTATTATTCTGCATAAAAGTGAATAGCATTTCAGATATGAATGTGAATTAGAAATATTTAGTCTGACCACTATTAGAGTTGATTAGTGACTGTCTTGTAATGGAAATCAATAATAGAAATATTTTAAAAATTATAGGCTGACAAAATACACAGTTATGTCTGAGGCCACAATGTATTGTTTTCTAATGCAGATGAGCCCAAATGATAAAAGGGCAGATTGATTAGGGAATTAAACAACAAGAATCCAACAAATTACAAACTCAAGAAATTCAGTATTAGAATAGAAGGTATCAAGATTTATTAAACTTGAAAAGTTACTATTAAAGCTAACAGAGATTATGAAAGTACATTGGCTAAACACAAAAAAAGTGATTTGTAGTGGTTTATGTTTGTTTACATCCACTTCAAAGAAAATCATAGATGGCACTGGTTACTTAAGACATATGAAACAGAACATGGTTGAATTGATAAAACTGGAATAATTTAAGTGACAAGGGAAGAGAAATACCCAAACTCACCAATTTCTTTAAAGATGAGGAAAATATTTTCTAACTTCTGTGCACTATAAAAGTTTGAAAGAGTTTCAGAGAATAAAGTTCCTAACCCTGAAAAGATATTCCAAAACCATAGGTAAAGAAAGAGAATAAGTTTGGGTTTATCTAGTTTGTTAGAAATCTCGTGACACTGTGGGAATTTCTCATAACTGAATTACTACAAAAAGAAAAATGGAGAATCCAAGAACCTAAAGGATTAAGTTTAACTTCTTTAGTCAGAACACATTTATACAATCATTATTGTAGATTTTCAGTAATTCTGGAAAAGGACTTTTGAACTGTGAAATTAAAGGGTTTTTTAGTTTAGCACTTGTATATTGTATGATGGCACATTTTTTGATGTTATATATTCTAAATTTCAAAAACTTTGAAACCTCACTAGACATTAAATGGTAAGTTAGATATTTATGGATTTGGTGAAAAATCTGACAAATGAGTAGAAAAATTGACTTATTGATGTAAAGCAATTGATATTTTTGTAATTATGAAAATATAAATAATAAAGCCCATCTTTGGCTGCTTGTGTTCATTATCTCAACCTCTTAGAGAATAATAGGTATACTTCTAAATTTGATGATAAAATTAAGATATTGAGAATAACGGATTCCATTGTGAATACTTCTCTTGTTAAAACTAAACTGACAGCCTTGGTGAATGGTCCATTGTAAGGAAAACAAGATATGTTTCTAGGATTGGAAATCAAGAAATGATTCAGTTTTTGTGAGAGAATTTACACTTAAGTTAAAAAAAAAAGGCAAGGGTTAACATGTAACATTTTCTAAAAAGCACCAAGACCTTGACCAACCTTTTTAGCTTCAGTGGAAAGAGTAAACAAAAACTGACCTTATGATAAAGCTTTGTGAAAGAGATTTATATGTAGGTTTAAGAGGACAAGTTACTGGGAAAAGTATTATGATATTCTGGGAGAATTACATCTAGTTTAAGTGATTTAAGATACAAGAATATGCTTAAAGATCTGGCCTATTTACTTTGGTGATAGTAGTGCAAGATAATTCAAATGGTTTTGGTATTAAAATTATTTAGATTTAAAAGTGGTAACAGTTTTAAGTTTTGGAATCAACATTGACTAATGTTGGATTAGTTAAAAATGTAACGTGTGTGTGCGTGTTTACTATTTGTCAATATTCTTCAAGCTTCTTTAATTTCTTCATATACAAAGAATTACACTTAACTTGACGTTGATACTTTAGTTACTTGTTTTAGTAGATGAAAGGTTGACTTAATGAATTGAATAACCTTTTGCATGTTCTTCTTTATATAAATGGCTATACAGCCCCCAAAATTAAGAAATCAAGTCCATGGCTACTTTACATGCATTAATAAAAACAACACCATGGGAAATTTTATTGTCCATCCTGAAAAGATTCTTCCACTCCAAGCTGCACCTAACACACCAGTAGGAGTACAAGGCAAACATCAACAACAAGGTAAAAGAAAAACTTACATTTGTTTCATGTGGATTAAATATTTTTGGTGAAATCATACAATTATAAGCAGCTTTCCAAGTTAAACCTGAGCCATAAAATTTGTCAGTTATGTTCAAGGTAATATTCAACTTAAAAATGAACATTTTTCTTTGATGAGATCACCTTTTACAGCAATTCACTAAATTCATTCCTAACTGGCATCTCAAATTGTATAAAGTGAGGTGTTTGTATCATTAATATTATAGTTACTTATTAGCAATTTTTCTATGAAATCTTAATCTTTGAAGTTGTTCACAGAAAAAAATTGAAGAATTAGAGGTAAGACATGTTAAATTTTTCTTTCCCTTACACTGACATTTTCCTTACTATTGTACTATGTTTATTACAAAATGTCATGGTTTTTCTGACAGTTTTACAATATACCTTAACTAATTTTAGACTGCTAAAAAGACTGCTGTATTTTAACCTACTCTTTTTCTCATAATAGCATATTATAGGAATGCAAAAATCAGCTCAAAAACAACCAGTTCAAATAAATTTTTTATTTGATATGTTTACGTCTAGTTACAAGTTTTGCTAAAACATCTTTTAGCGAAACATCTTATATATCCATATATTTCTCTAGTTCATTCATTTTAACCTTCAATTCTAGACCCTTACTTAATCCTATTTATTATAAAATGAAATCTTAAATGTAACTGCAGCTACATTATTTTTTTTAATTAAAGGTAAATGATGAATAACTTATGAAAATATACAAATAAAAATACTACAATAAATATTATATTTGATTGCTATTATGATGAAGATAATTTAACAATTATAACTCAAGGAAATAGTTCTGCAAGTAGCATCAGGTTTTAGAAAATTATGCATGAATTCATTTCTCTTACAGGAAATAAAGGTGGAGGTTCCAAAGTTGGTGCAGGAAGCGCTTCTCCTCTTCCAAACCCTAAGGCTTCAACATTAATGTTCATTCCTCGACCTCGGCCTCGCCCACGACCTGCCATTCTTTGTTGTTGTTGTTTATTAAGGTTACTCAGCAGTTATTTGCTACAGGGATCTTTACTCTGAAAAACAAAGTTACTTTTATTTTCACAGAAATATCGTAATTACATTTCCAACATCTTACACTAAAATACTAAATAATAATGTTACTTTTCTATTAAGTAATAATGAAGGAAAATACATTCTACCACAGAAATAAGAAAAATTATTATCCAACTTTAATAAAGAATTTAATGAACCATCTTTTAATGAGGAATATGTTTTAACAGAAATTCTCTCCAAGTTTGTCAACCCAAAAAAGCCGTTTTTGCATATAAAATTCTCCAAGTTTGTGATGATCTAAGCTTAAAACCTCTAATACAGTAACAGTACTTCGTAATAAAAATAAGAATTTATTAATATTATATTAGTTTCCCTAATTTCTCTTACCAACATAGCTCTAATGTTTTTTTTTCACAATATTTCCTTACCAATAACCTGAATAGTCAATACTTTCCAATCAAAGCTCTTTTACTGATTATTCTACTGCCAGTGATATTGTGTTATATTGTACTAAGAGTAAGACTCTAAAAGCTCAATATCAAATTTCCAATACTTTATTTCGGATTCTTTACTCTATTTATTTCACTTTCGTATGGATAAGCAGTTGCTTCCACACTCTTCTACTCTGTACAAATTAAGATTTCAAATTTCAAAATTAAGAGTAGGCAGCCAATTTAAGTTTTCATCGATATATGTTTAAAATTTAACACAAATTGTAAATAAGTTTGAAAAAAAATACAGACAAATATTATCCGTACTAAACTGAATATCTTTTTAATAAGCGTTTCCTCACACCTATTGCTAATGTTTTTCCGCAATTTAGTTAAACTAACTTTTACTCATAAATATCTAATAAAAACATAATTCTACCATTTCTTCCCATCACCCATGCTATCACTTCCACCGCTACTGTGGTGACAGCCAAGGCTATTTACGTGTTTGATTCAAAATTTCTAAATTTTAACTTTATGAAAAACGAGATCAAGAATATAAAATTTATCTTTATTACTTCACTTAATTGATAATGCATCCAATTACTGTTAATTTCACCCATACTGTGGATAGGTTGTTAATAAAGAGAAAGTTTCATGAAAATTCGCTTCAACTGCATAATGAAAAAACAACAGATATTGAAAATATATCACAACAATGTTTATTAGCAATCATATGTTTTAAAGAAATATTTTAATCATAAACTTTATCTAAAATTGTAGAATTACAACAAAGCTTCTTCACAAACAAGAAGCAGTTTGCTTTTCACCTGAAAAGTGAAAAAGTGATTATTCATTTAGCTTATATATATGAGTATTTTATTCAATTCACAATTTCACACTACTCCTCTCCTGAACAACTTTCTGCGGGTGTCCGTGTTTAAATCCCTTTAGAATATTCGACATTTTCTAAACCTCACCCTGTCAATATTGTTCGAAATTGACTCAATAGACTGGGAGTGATTAATTAACAGGCTTTACAAAACAGAAATGAGGTTAGGTTTGATTTTGACTCATTTGGGCAGTGTCTATATTGCATAGAGTTTTACCTGCAAATTTTGGTTGAGACTGGCCTAATAGGTTCGGCGGAGTTGCGTTGTAAACAAACACACATTTCATCTTTATGTATATAAATATCCACAACATTCATTATTTCAAGAAAAGACAAAAAAGAGAAAAACTGTATAGTAATTTATTAGCTTGAGATTCTAAAATTAAAGACTCTCAATCCACTTTCAAAATCACTTAAAGGTTAATATTCGTAATAGATACATAATGTTTTACTGCAGAAGAAAAAAAAATGGTATCTCTACTGTTGTGTAACGATAAGAAAGGGTGATACTGGTTAACTGGTATAAAGATTGTAAAAAGCTACATCAAACTAAAAGTTCCATTTTAAGATTAATATATCCACATATTATGTAAAATACTGTCACATTAAGAAAAAAAAAGTATAACGTCGAAGAAGAGAAAATATTTAATTTAGGATTTTATTTAAAGAACACATAGTTCTGAAATTAACACAGAAATTCATTTTAAGAACAGAAATATTCACGTGACTTTGATAATTTAATCACTGTATATATTGATAAGCAAAGCTACACAAGGATCTATTTATGTTGTGCCCATCAAAGGTTTCGAATACTGAATTTCAGTAATTTATATCCCTTCAGGCTTACCACTAAGTCACTGAGGTTTTGCTTACTAAGAAGAGAGCCCGGCATGGCCAAGCGTGTTAAGGCGATCAACTCGTAATCTGAGGGTCACGGGTTCGCATCGCGGTCGCGCCAAACATGCTCACCCTTTTAGCCGTGGGGGCGTTATAAGTGACGGTCAATCCCACTATTCGTTGGTAAAAGGGTAGCCCAAGAGTTGGCGGTGGGTGGTGATGACTAGTTACCTTCCTTCTAGTCTTACACTGCTAAATTAGGGACGGCTAGCACAGATAGCCCTCGAGTAGCTTTGTGCGAAATCCAAAAACAAACAAATACTAAGAAAAACCAAATCTCTTTAATCATAAAATGGTTTCAGTGATGTCGAGAAACCCACTTGTTGAGAACTTTTATATGCAAAAACGGCTCTTCTGGGCCCAGAAAACACTTCAAATAGAAGAGCGAACAACGTTTCGACCTTCTTCGGTCATCGTCAGGTTCACAAAGAAAGGGTTACTGGTCGGAAGCTGACCACATGTTTGGGAGGGGTTGTAATTGAGTGTTGCAATGTAGAGGGCGCGGTTTGAATATATAATTTTGTCTATAATATTAATATAGGTATAATGGTGTTCCTTTATATTGGTTTATTTTGGGTTTAAGTTGTTGTATAAGTAAGGCTTCTTTAATTTCACAAACACTTTATTCCTACCTACGTAAAACCGACTCACGCACACCGCAAATATACGGCATCCCCAAACCTCATAAACCAGATTGTCCATTACGACCAATAATGTCAACATATGAATCGTTTAACTACAATCTTGGTAAATACATAGCATGGGCATTCTCCAAATATGCAACATCAGCCAGCTCATTCATCAAAGACTCTTTTAATTTCAAGTCCAATCTAAATCAACTTAATCATAAAGCCTTAATGGCCAGTTTCGATGTTATATCCCTCTTCACAGAAGTTCCAACAACAGAAGCCTGCAAGATAGCCTTAGAACTCTATATTCGAGACCCTAACCCGATCATAGACATTCCCAGTAACCAGTTAGCAACCCTCATAGAATTCACCACAATAAAGACAAACTTCATGTTCAACAACCAAAACTATACAAACAAATGGCCTAAGCATGGGCAACCCAGTATCGCCAGTTCTAGCCAATATTTTTATGACACAAATTGAAACACAAGCAATTAATACAGCATTACATCCACCACTATACTGGTACAGATATGTAGATGACACGGTTGCGGGATTCGAATCTACAGAACACATACTTAACTTTTTCACTCACATTAACTCTATACATCCCAACATTAACTTCACATGTGAACAGGAAGAAAGCAATCAAATATCATTTCTTAACCTCAAAATTATAAGAACCGACACACAATTCAAAACAGAAATCCACCGAAAAATCACCCATACTGGACTATACATTCCTTGGGACTCAGCACATGAAACAAAACAAAAACTCAACATACTAAGAAACCAGATAAACACAGCCATAAAACTGTGCTCACCAGATAAAATTAACGATGAATTAGATAAAATAAAACAACACTTCATCAACATTAATAAGTTTCCTCCACAAACCGTAGAAAACATTATACGCACACACCTAGACAGAAAGCAAAATCAACCAACAAAAGTAAATATATCTCACGAATCAAAAAATCACGAAACCATATACTGCTGTATACCATATATTCCTGACATCAGCAAACAAATAACCAACATTTGGCAAAAACTAGTAACAAAATATAACATTCCAGTTAACACTAAATTTATTCAAAAACCAGGCACAAAACTAAGGTCTATACTATGTAAGAACTACACTGACAAACACCACACCAACATTATTTATAAAATACAATGTGATAACTGCCACGACTTCTATATAGGAGAAACAAGTAGAAAAATGGAAACCAGATTCAAAGAACATAAAAAGTCACCTTCACACGTTTTCGAACACTGCAAGTCAAATGGACACAACATAACCATAGAAAACACTAAAATACTAAATAAAGAAACAAACATAAACAAACGAAAAATTAAAGAAGCCTTACTTATACAACAACTTAAACCCAAAATAAACCAATATAAAGGAACACCATTATACCTATATTAATATTATAGACAAAATTATATATTCAAACCGCGCCCTCTACATTGCAACACTCAATTACAACCCCTCCCAAACATGTGGTCAGCTTCCGACCAGTAACCCTTTCTTTGTGAACCTGACGATGACCGAAGAAGGTCGAAACGTTGTTCGCTCTTCTATTTGAAGTGTTTTCTGGGCCCAGAAGAGCCGTTTTTGCATATAAAATGGTTTCACGTTAATCATTTTGTAAAATGCTATTTTAATATTTGACTGGTATAAAATATGACATTATATAAATTTCAGCTTTGATTATAGAGATTTATTAGAAGTATAAAGCTATAGCTTGTTTTATAGAGATATAGTATTTGAAACCTAGGGGATTTGGCTTTATTTGACACTAATTTCAGCTTGTTGAAACAGAGAATATTAAAGAGGATAGATAATACAAAAACTGGAACCAAACCGGGTCTTTGTTAGTGTAGAGAAATTTCAAAGACTTTTAAACAGAATCTGCTACAGACCTCCAGATCAGAGTGAAGAAATTAATGACAAACTGTCTAATAATACCAATAATGTAACAGATGGCGCTTTTTATCTTTAATACTTTAATATTAAACAGTCAGAGTAACAGTTTCTTTGGAAACTGTTTAAGACAGTTTTATTCATCAAATTATTAGAAAACCCACAAGGGAGAAAACTAATTTAGATTTATTATACTCTTAAATTTTGATTTATGACAGACAGAATGGAAGTGTGAAGCATGTCGACACACTTAAGTATTCATTGTTCAATTAGGTTTCAGATAGTATTACTTATGTGGATCAAGAATAAGGTATTTTGTATACATATTTTTGGATTTTTTTGTTGTTGTTTTGAATTAAGCACAAAGCTACACAATGGGCTATCTGTGCTCTGCCCACCACGGGTATCGAAAGCCGGATTTTAGGGTGTAAGTCCGCAGACATACCGCTGAACCGCTGGGGAAGCATATTTTTAAAAGTCTAATATTAAAAGAATTAGACAGGAATTGATTATGATCGATTGCGACACTTAGTTAAATAGAAGTAATTTTAAAACTTAGAAGATGTTTGAAAACAAATTATTAAATATTCAAAACAAATGCGTTTCATGAAGAAAAAAAGTGGCTGTAAGTAACAGGCGAGGTTGTTTCTGTTGAAAAATTAAAGATAACCATTAGAAATTTAAAAAGTGTAAGCTAACTACTGAAGTTAAAGACTGGAAATTACAGAAGATCGAGAGAACTAGTTAAGAAATAATAACAGAAAATAGAAGAAGACCAGTGACAATGCATTGTTGAACATGTTCAAATTATCAGTAATGGTTTGCTGTTTTTAATGGAAATTGGATCTTTGAGGAGTACTAATAGCTGAATTATTACGGAATAATATGGAATAGTTGAGGTGCTAAACCTTTTTTTCTTCTGTTATCACTAGAGGAGATGTGAAAAGTATTACAGATCCTGATAAATTATTAATGTAAATATGATAGATGTGAATGAACTTAACATTAGTTCTAAAATTATTAAAGAAAATTGAGAAGTTTAAAAATTATAGGGATTCTTAGATACATAACATATTTTTTGAGTGAGTTAAAAGAAATTTAGGTTGCATTTCTAAAGTTTCCTTGTAATCTTTGATTAATAGATAGATAATAGTTGATTAGAAACTAACTGTTGTTACATCTATTTATAAAGGAAATGACAAGCATTGCCCAGGTAATTACAGGCCAATTAATCTTAGTTTGTGATAAAAGTTGTGTGGATTTGATTTACCTGAACTTTCTAAGTGCTTTCGACAAAGTGCGATATAAAAAGGCTGTGAAAGAAAATAATTTCTGTAGATGTGATGCATAAATCAGATTAATGGATTTAGAAATAGCTGGAGGAGTTGAAGTTTGGGTTCTAATAAATGAAGTTGAGTCAAACTGGATTGGCTTTGTAAGTCTGTTAACTCAGCATCTTTACTTAAGTCATTACTCTATTTGATATATATTAACAGCATTGAGAAGAAAAATCAACAAGCTGGTTACATTCGTTGAGGACATCAAACTATGGATAGAGTTGAACGTGATTGGTTTGCAAAACAATTTGAATCATTTGGCGAATTGTGCAAATACTTTGCAGTTGGCATTTAATCATGCAAAGTGCAAAGTAATGTTTATGGTCTATTTTAATTTAAACTATAATTTCAATCTTGATGATAGTTAAGTAAATATTGTTACGGAACAAAAAGAGGTGGCGTATTGGTCAATCAGATTTTATTGCTTTTCAGGCGATATTTGTTACCAATGGGAAACTAAATCAGTTCTTGGATTGTATCTATAGACATATTGATTATGAGTCCACGGATATTACCATTTCTTTTTACATATTATTAATTAGGCATCATTTGGATTATTCTGCTTAGTCGTGGGCTCCATATTTTAAATATGACGTTAGTTTCTTGGAAAAGGTTTGAAGAATGGATACTAGGACGATTCTTAAAATGAGAAAATTGTCGTTTGAGGACATGTTAAGGCTATTAAAACTATTTTCTCTTTGAGGGGATCTGATGGAAGTGTTCGAAATTACAAAGAAAACAAATAGGATTGATTTATATTAATTTTTCATGTTTAATTGTAGTTATGATAAAATTGGGGGGATAGATTGAAATTTGGCAAGGTAAAATCGTTTACAAATGAGAATTTTATTTTTATTTGAAAAGTCTATGGAATACATTGTCTTCAGACGTGGTACACATAACAGCACTAGAAGAGTTCAAGAAAAGTCTTAATGGATAGTTTAATAATTTAAAGGTGTCTGTTTGATAATATGAATGGGACAGCCACGATGGGACAAGAGAAGCTCCGTTGTCCTCTGATGATATGTTAAAGAAAGACCCTTTTCAGGCCCTTTAACGCGATAATTAGCACTAGCCCCGTTAACTCATGAAGTGGTTTAATAGATAAATAAATATAAAACAAATTATTTCAACTTTTGTAGTATTAGCATATCGAAAAATCACATAATAGTTCTTAATTTTAGGTTTGTTCAAATTTATTTGTAATTAAGTGCAAAGCTACACAATGTATTGTGCCCACCACCGGCATCTAAACTCGGATTGTATCATTCCGCAGAAATACCGCTGAGCAGCTTTGAGGCCTTAATGTTAATAACAACAAATCTAGGTGTTTCTGAAGTTGGTTATTTAACTGGTAGTGGAAGCGAAATGTAGTAGGCCAAACAAAGAGTTAACAGAAATTACGTAGGCACATGGGTAAATATACATACATATCTATATTTTGCTTCTAATGTCACCCAAAGGTTACGTGTGATAAAGAGTAGAAAATGGAATTTTTGTTTCTGTTTATACGTTAAAAGAATGTATCTCTATATAGTCACACAGAAGTTTTATATCTAAAAATAGTTCTTCCGCACTGAATGTACGAGTAACATATCCGACAAACTTACAATAGAGCTTTGTTTTGATATTAATAACTGTGTGCTTTCAGAAGCTTTGAATTTGCTCAATGAATAATGTGTTTTATAAACTCATGGCACATCTGCGATCTTTTCAAGAATGTTACCTTAAAGTTTATAAATCGACGCCCCGAGATACAATAATAAAATCTTGCTGGTCAGCTACAATCAGTATACTATAAGCATTGGAAGCTATAATTGTAATTAACGCTTATTCATTGGAAAACTACAGATATTTAATCAGGAAAGTTTATAGATTTCAAACACAAACAGTTATTATTGTTTGTTTGCTATGAATTTAACACAAAGCTACACGAGGGCTATCTGCCTTAGTCGTCCCTATTTAGCAGTGTAAGACAAGAGGGAAGGTAGCTAATCATCATCACCCACCGCCAACTCTTGGGCTACTCTTACCAACGAATAGTGAGAATGATCGAATATTGTAACGCCCCCACGGCTGAAAGGGAAAACATGTTTTGTGTGACGGGGATTTGGACCCAAGGATTGCTAGTCGAGTAACTTAACCACCTGACCATTTTTGACCTTTAGTTATTATAACTTACAACTTAACTATAGTAAGCTAACAATCCCATAGTTTATTATATGTTTTTTATTTTCTTTTTACGGTTAGTGCAAATAGCTTTTGTGCAAACCACACCATGAGTTATATGCGATCTGTTTGCAACAGGGAATTGGAACCCAGAATTTAACGTTGTACGTCCACAAACTTATGGTTCACTTAAGGTAGGGTCTAAAAAATTAATCACTTTTATTGAAGGGCTTAATAATAGCAAAACTACATTGGGCTATCTGCTGAGTCCACCTAGGGTAATCAAACCCTTGACTTTAGCCTTGTAAATCCTTAGCACCAGCGGGAAACGAGCCTAATAGTAATTATATCCATACATTTAGATAAATTATTTGGAACAATAATGAAATTTGTCATACCCTTGCTACGACACAACATATTTAATTTAACTTCTGAAACTTCTAAGCTTAAATGACTCATTTCTACCTGTAATATATTAAGGAAAATATGATACCATATATATAAACTTAACTGCCATGCACAGATATTTAAAAAGCATTTATTTACTAGAAAAACGTAATTATATCGTAACATATCTTCATTATGCTTTCATAATAAGATGTTACTAAAGTAAAAGTTATAAATCATATATGAGCAAAATTACTTTCAAATTAGTGGGTAAGTAATGTTTTAAGTGCGTTGAATTTAAACTTATTTAGTAAACTCTATTATCTAGCTTTTTGTACAGATGCTACTGGGTTTACACAATAAGTATTTATAATTTTCTTTTTATCACAAAATGCTTGATTTCTCTTTTATGGGAAATATTATAATAAAAACAAACTTTTTCCAATATCTTGGGATTAATTAAACAGTTTGCGGTTTCAACATGAAATTTATAAAAATATATATTACAAGAGTTAATATCATAAAAAAAATAGTTTTCAATGTGAAAACACGTCTAAAATGGTAAAAGTTACATCTTGTTATTAAGTCGCGTAAAATAAGCAACTTTGTCTAGGGGTACATGATAATTATGAAGCCATTTCCCTCCACGTAATTTTACAGCCGTAATTTCGTCGCGCCACCAACCATGAGGTAAATAAACGTCAATATATTCTCGTCCTTCTTCGAGAACAGGAGCAACAATAATTTCATTTCCAACAGAAAATTGTTCTTTGGCTATAAACGCATTTAGCTTTTTCGGCTCCAGCCACCACAATGGTCGTAAAGGAGGGATTCCGTTTTCTTCATATTCTTTCAGGCACTGCTCCAGGAGGGGTACTATTTTTTGTTTGCGAATTGTGTACATTTTATTAGCAATTTCGATCACTTCTTTATTGTAATCTCCTGGAAGAAATGAAAACTGTAACACAGGCATGAATGTAGCTAATTGAAGCCATCTAATATAGAGTTGTCTTTCAGGTTTTGTATCGTTCATATTTATTAAGATGTCTCCTCCAACTGAACCAGGGTTTACAATTGGATACCCCAGCAACTGTAATGTCAAAACCGTTGGAACAATCGACGCGATTCCTTTAGAAGAATCCCAAGTGGATGTTCTGGGTGCGATCTGGACAAATTCATTAATATTTTGAGTTTGAAAACCAATACCTGCTCCAGCAAAAAGTCGATTTTCTTGAGATGCCTTCAGAAAATAAGTCAAGGAGCAGTCAGGGTTTATAAACTTTTTCTCGTAGTTGTATGAATGTGGTAAAAAAGAAGAATATCCTCCAGCAAAAACAAAACCGTCGATGTTATATCTTATTCTGACTTGCTTAAGGCGTGAAACAAACCATTCTATGGCATCTTTGTTTGCAATTTCAATAGTTGCACATACCGAGTCTTGCCAATTAGACAGAAGTGGCACATTCCGAGTAGAATCCGATAAGAAATATGACTGATTTAGCCCTACTTTGAAAACTGGAGATTCCAAACATAAGTAAGGATAAACTGTTAATAATATTTTAAATCCTTTACGGTGAAGTATGTTTATAAGTTCCTTTGGACTACCAAAATAATTTGAGTGAAAATCAAGGTCTCCGAAATGTTTTTGCCAATTAGAGTGTAGTAGTATGTATCCAGGTTCAAGCCTTTCTTCTGTGATCTGATTAACAAAACTCAAAAGAGATTGATTATTAAAAACGTTTTTAAGTTTTGGTTCTGTTGCCCACACGGGGGTCTTAAAAATATTTAAGTCATTAGTAATATTAGAAGTTTCTGTACGAAATTTTTTTACTGTATCTAAGTGGGCCAGTATAATATTATCTTCGGTACAAATTGTATATTGTAGAAAAGGCAGTTTTGTTTTTGTCGTCTTATAAGGAAAACCATTTAGTTTGGCTTCAAAACATAGTTCCTCATCGCCACTGTTATTCACACTGATGTACAGTGGAACTTCTTCATCCACGCGGATTGCAATTCCTTTTGACGATAACCAGTATCTCTCAAGAATGGGCCCCATATTGTCCTGATATTCATTACCTGTTACAAATGGTTGTAACTGAAGAGTTTTATTAGAAAAAGGAAAAGAAGTTTTATTGATTTCACCCATTCCAAACCAAAAAGCTCCTGACAATGCATAACAGTCTTTTAAAATGGTGTCCCTTCCCAGACTTTTCCAAAAAATATTATAACAACTGAGTCTGTCTTCATGAACGTAGTCGATCTGAAGTCGAGCTCGATACTTCCATTCTACACAGATGTTTGGTCCGTCTTCTTCATGTAAAAACTGACAGTCCAACGGAGACAGGTCTGCTGGAATATTTAAGCCTAAATGTCCTGTCAGAAGATTTCGACCATCGTGATGTAAAATATGAAGATTTCTTTTGAGTTCATGAAACCTAATCTTGTCTCCAATGGCTAACTCCTTAAGGTGATGCTGGTATAGAAGTGTAGTAAATGTTACCAGTACTATGATGCTGGAGAAAAGTAAAAACAACAAAATTTTGAAGCGAAATTCTGATGATGTTGTTTTTTTCACAAGAGCCGGAAATTTGATTGTCTATAAGAAGAGTAGAGAGTATTATAAATTTATTAAATATCACGCGAACTGATTTTATTGTTTGTCATATTGAGTAACAAGCAATATTATTTTCAAAAAATATGTAAAACATTTTATAAACACTATATTGTTTCATTCAGGTATCAGTCTGAATTGTCCATACACGTTTTGAACAAATAGTAATATTAAATATTAAATAATTACAAAACATTCAAATAACATAAAAAGTTAATTTTAATAACCTACTAATTATTGGAATTAATATAATTAATATAATTCTTAAAGCAGTTCTTCTTGTATTATATTTAATTTGTATTTTGACATTTGTTTTCTGACGTCAATAATTACATATTCGTGAAACTTTCTGAAATTCCCGAGTTTTTAAATACATTACTGTTAAACAGCTAGATGTTATCTCATTTACACATGATTGTTTCTATAGAAAATTCACCATTATATATGTATACCTTAATAATAATTATATGAATTGTGAAAACGATTACTTTCTATTACTTTGTTGTTTATTTGTTTTACATGAAAATCACTTTGGGCTATTTGCTGTGTCCACCTCGTGGAATCGAACCCTTGATTTTAGTGTTTTAAGCCCTTAAACAATCATAGCTGTCACACCAGAGGGCAAATATTTCTTTTTAACATATCACTGGCTACATGGTTTATTTTCTTTGTGTGTTTGTTTTTGAACAAAACCATATTAAGCTATCTGCTGGGTCCACCTCAAAAAACCGAAACCCAGATTTTAGCTTTCTAAGTCCATAAACTTACCACTGTCCTTCCTGGGGTATTTCTTATCATAGCTTGAAGTTAATTGTAAACAACAAAGTTACTTGAATGATTTGTCGTTAAAAACATACATGAGATACTGAATCGTGTGTGTGTGTTTTTCGTATAGCAAAGCCACAAAGGGCTATCTACTCAGCCCACCAAGGAGAATCGAACCCCTGATTTTAGCGTTGTGAATCCGGAGACATACCGCTGTACAAGCGGGGGGCAAGATACTGAATCAAGCGGCGTGTTTTATATGTTTATTACTTTTATTTTACCCTTATTTATACCTATTCTACTGTAATACAATAGCCTGGCATGGCCAAGCGTGTTAATCCGAGGGTCGCGGGTTCGAATCCAGGTCGCACCAAACATGTTCGCCCTTTCAGCCGAGAAGCATTATAATGTGACGGTCAATCCCACTATTCGTTGGTAAAAGAGTAGCCGAAGAGTTGGCGGTGGGTGGTGATGACTAGCTGCCTTCCTTCTAGTCTCACACTGCTCAATTAGGGACGGCTAGCGCAGATAGCCCTCGTGTAGCTTTGCGCGAAATTCAAAACAAACAAACATACCAACTTTAATATAATTAATACTAGAAACCGTCGGTACTTGGTAAAACTCCATTATTACAGTATTGTGAAAAGAAAAGACGATTATACGTTTCACAACTTTATAATTTACCCTCGACCGCGGTTTCGGCAGTAAAGGCATCATCAGGTACAGATTGGAGCGGAATGGAGCACAAAACGTGACAAGCTTTTCGGTTTAAAGTTATCTGACTCCAAGTCGGAGCTTGGAGGCAGATATGGGCTCTTAGAAATGTTCTTCATTTTCTCCCTATTCACGATTACACATTGAGTTAAACTTGGTGAAAAGATAAAGTAAAGTACAAAATTAAAACTAAATAAATAAAACGCACGCGATTTTTGAAACCTGATGCAGTTAAATTGGTAAACAAGCAGTGGTGGAAAACCGACGACAGGCACTGACCAGCGACAATCACAAACTTCAATGGCCGATGTCGGGTCTTTTAAAGTAACGTAGGATCTGTAGATCCTATGCCAAGATTTTGATGTGGGGAGGAAACGGAGTATAGACTGAAATACTTTTAACATGGCTTATACAAAGAACCGGAAGTGACCTTGACATATTTACCTAGAGACAAATGAAGAAAGACGTGGGGAGGATCTGAATTTGGTATGTTCGTTTAGAAGTTCTATATAGATGTGTAAACTCTGTATAAATTCATTTTAGATATGATTATGCCTTTATTAAAGAAACCTAGGCCATCAGTAAATGATGTAATTGCAAAACTACATTTGTCTTGTTTGTGTTTCATTTCTTCACACAATCTCAACTTATTCTGATCTTTTTGGATTTTATTTGTTTTTCTGTTTTGTTTCCACATCCTTACCATTTGTTGAAAACTTTGTTTCAAATACTTAGTTGGACTTCTGTTGCCATTCTTGTTTCCTGAGAACTGGTCCCATGTATCTCCATCCACAATTAGTCGAAAGTCACCTGGAAATTTTCGTGGACTTCTGGGACTTTGGACAGGAGACTCTAGAGGAGTCGAATTCAATGAATGATGAGGTGATCTGTCTTCTGACTTCCAAGATCCAAGGCTTGTCAACGTAGTTTGATTGGAGTGGAGTCCACTGTCACATGATGGTAGATCATTCATGCTAATGCTTTCATCTAGTTCCATCTCTATTTCCGAAAAGGTAAAATCTGTATTGCGTTTATACGCATTTTAAAAATATTTTAACGTAATAAAAAAGACAAAAATCTATTAGTGATTAATCCTCAGCCAACAATTTTAATTAAATGGCTGATACTTAATAAACATATAGGATATTATTTGGAGTATAACACTAAAGTCAGCTATACCCTCAAAGTCAAGGGACTAAAGATTGACACATAATTATAATATTTTGGTATCCATCGCCCTGGGCATGCATAATCTGGCGCCGCCTTTCTCATAACTTATAACTGATTCAGTTGCCCTGTGCATTGCGCATTTAGGTAGGGGATAAAGGGGCATCAACCACAGGGTCCATGGTCTTTATTTTACTCTATGTAACGTTATATAAGATGTAGGGTACACAGAAATTCTTATTTCTCATCGCATTCCATGACAAAGAAGTTAAACAATGACAGGTTATGTTTCATACAGTAATATTTGCAGGTACACAGCTTATAATGCTTGTGATACAACATGAAAATCAATGCTTCATCGGACCGTGCAAAATGACCTGGTGTTTAGGATAATTGACTAGCAATCGACGAATCGCATGTTCAAATCCTGTTGTTGAACATGCCCGCAGTTATAACGTAGTGGGCTATCCTACTATTCGTTGGCAAAGAGTACCTAAAGAATCGATGGTGAGTGGTATTAGCTATCTGTCTTTCATCTAATCTGTTACTTTTAAATTGTGAAACTTGTGCTAATAGCCGTCAAGAAGTTCAACACAAAATTGGAAAACAGTCAACTATAATATCACTCTGCGGTTACATATATTGTGGAAATATTATAATGACATTATTTCCTTAAAACCAATATTCAAAAAAAAAAATTATTGGCAGTTATAGCATCATGTAGATATCTCACAAACCTTTTACTCATTCAAAAAAATTGAATAGTACGTGAACACCTATATTCCATAATTTATATTCAACATGTTTTGTTCGTAGTTCTTGTGTTCCTGGACATATTTTACAACTACAATTATTTAAAAGAAGAGTAGAGCTATATTAAGGGAAGTAGAAATACACATATTTTATCACGCGATGAGAGTGTTTTTTATATAAATCAATACCCTTATTAATTTGTAATATTATTTTATGTATTGCAAAACGTTTTAAAATTACTGGTTTGATCACTGTAATATGTACTATATTAATGCATTTTATCATTTTAATTCTTTTTCTCTTTTGAATTTACCTGAACATTGAATGGTCCGAGGTTAGAAATTTAATATCGCTGAACACACTTCGCGTGAGTGCGTTATAAAAGTGGCAGCCAAAATTATTGTGCAGTTCCAGAAGCCAAAAAACAACAACTCTTTTTTGCAGTGAGTTCTGCAAGTCGATTGCTTTTTCTCTAGTCAGGGATCTCAACTCGCAATCTGTGGGGCGCGGGTTAGAATCTTCATCCTACGTTATAACGTGGAGCTGTTATAATGTATGATCCATTAGTAAACTAATAGCCCAAGATTTTCGGTGGATGGTAATGACTAGCAGCCTTCCCTCTGGTCTTTCACTGCTAAATTAGAGATGATTAGCGCAGATAGCCCTCGAGTACCTTTACGATAAATTAAAAAACAACCAAAACTCTGGTTAGTAATTGAAAACTGGAGATGATTATAACTTGCTAATTTAGTCCATGTGTGCATAAAATACTGCTTATGTTGAAACATTTCAATTACGATCAAAGAATTTTACTATTTTACATATATTAATATTGTTGCTTATATTTAATATAAGAAAATCGGAATATAGGCGTTCTTCACACTTGCATTACACATATAAAGGCACACTTGCGGTAAATATACAATATCAAAAAAAAAATTCTGTCTGTCTGTGGACGCATCTCCTCCTAAACAGTTCGGTTAATTCAGATTAAACTTAGTATTCTAACTTTGTTGTCCAAAAGAAAATCAATTTCGTATTAAAAATTTCCATATATTGAATAGTTTATATAATAATTCGTATATCATCATTGTAATAACTGTCGTAAACAATTGGGTTTGAACGAAACTCACACCAAAACAAGATTCTAAAAGTCAAAGGCTGTATATAAAACTTTCACCATTTTGGCTCGTTTCCCACAATAACTAAAATATACAGCAATAAAACATCTAACTTTAATGAGAAAAATAAAAGTATTTATGCTGTTTAAAAATTCTCCTTTATTCTGGTTTACACCATTTATCAAAGTGGTTCATAATTAAGATATTTTAGGAAATTTCTTACTTCTTGATGTAGAATATAATTTTCCGTAGAAGCAAAATTTAAAAAAAAATAAGTATACAATATTTTGATAGTAGAAATCTTAAACACATTTCTACTGTGAAATGGGTTGTTTTGAACAAGAAGTAATGCAACTGCTTTGTAATGTCTCGCTTCCCTTGTTTTACATTAATCCTCTTATCGAATGAAGGCTTGTGAAAATCTTCAAAAATATTTTATTCATTTTTAGCAAATTTCTGCATGTTTCCTGCGTTTTAAAGAGGAAAAATATGGAGGAGGGCAGTCTCCTTAAAATAAATTACAAAGCTTTTAGAGAAAAACATTCAAAGTACATTACAAGTATTTCATAAAGAAAGTCGGACTGAAAATTCACTTTTACTTATGGACTTTCATCGGATCTGTCGGGCTTTCACCAAGGGCTGAGCTAAGTATGCAGTTTTTGTGTCTAACAAAAATCAGTGAAACTGCACATCTGCTTAGTTCTTTGTGAATTTTAAATATCGTCATCTTCTCCAGGCACCAGTGGAAAGACGGAACATTTTCATAATATTCCACGATATTGTGTTACATATTTAGTGCCATTCCCTCTTCCATAGTATCCAGTTAATAAATCTAGTCAAGATACATGTTTAGCATGTTTTACCAATACAACGGCGATAAGTAACTTAACTATTTGTTGAAAGAAAATACGTGGATTAAAATCATCTTAAATCATTACCATGATTTAAGTGAGTAGTAATAAAATAACTCGAGAACCATTAAAGCTAAGTCAAAGCCGGTATGATTTACTAACTGGTACCTTGGGCTTAATTATAATTTGAAGGTTGCGAGTTCAAAGTTAATCATTTTCTTGTCATTGTGTTCATGAACAAGAACATTTTACTCAAAGTTTGCTTCATTCTTCCTAACCGTAAAATAACTACAAGCTAAAAGTTTATTTCAACCAGCGATGGACTGTTATCTCGCCCAGAAGAAAACATTCTTATCCATTTGTATTATTGAAAATTAGACTTAACATGACTTATATGCCTTTCAAGCAAGGGAAAGACTTAATTTAATCCAATAACAAAACAATGATAAATAATTTAAAATAATACACAAAACGTGCTGTAAAGCATATTTTAAAATTACAGTTTGAAACATAATACACCGGTTGTTTCACTACCCACGAGCAGGAAATGCTTGTTTGTTTGCTTTTGAACTTCGCGCAAAACTACACGAGGGCTATTTGCCCTAGCCGTTCTTAATTTAGCAGCTTAAGACTAAAGGGAAGGCAGCTAGTCATCACCATCCATCTCCAACTTTTGGGCTACTCTTTTACCAGCGAATAGGGGGATTGAGCGTGTCATTATAATACCCCCAAGGCTGAAAGGATGTGCATGTTTGGTGGGAGGGGGATTCGAGCCCACGACCCTCAAGTTGCGATTCAAACGCCTTAACAGCCTCGCCATGTCAGGCTACGTTTTTACGAATAAATATTTTTTCATAAAGTATTATGATTACAAATTCATTTGGATAATTGTTTCCTTTTTTAATTGAAATTTTAATAAAATACATCGAAGAATTTTGGCATGAAAATATGTACTTGCTTTATTTGTTCCTTTTTTTATCAAATGAGACCTCATTTCACCTAATATCTTTGTTTTCTATTACTTAATGTTTATATGTTACACTGACCGACATCATAGTTGATAATTTCTTTTAGGTCATCATCTAGACCTGAAAACTTTGATAACAACGTGTCGTAAGCAGTTTACAAATCTGATAAATAAAAGCTTAAAATACACTCCATTCGTTCCTCTCTTAAAGCGTTTTTTATTTATTGTATATATCTTAGCTAAGACGTCAAACGTACACTGATTGGAATGATCAGAGCACTCAACCAACAGTCTGCGGATGGAGATTTCGAACCCCATCACCCCCAGTGACATAGCAGTATGTCTATGGACTCGGACCACTAGAAACCAGGTTTCGATACCCGTGGTAGTCAGATCACAGATATCCCATGTTTTAGATGTGTTTAATTCCAATCAATCAGCCGAAGCCTGTCGCAGAACATGCTCACCCATTTAGTTGGGGAGGGGGCTTTATAAAGTAGTAGCCAGTCTCAATTTCCATGTGTAGAAAATATCCAACTATTGACGGTGGGTGGTGTTGATTAGGTGCCTTCCCTCTGGCCCCCTACTTCTAAATTAGGAACTGCTAGCATAGACAGTCCTCCAATATTTTTTTGCAAAATTCAAAAACAGAACACAAACTAATATTATAAATAAAGATATATATATATATATATATATATATATATACGTGAATGTCATTAAAAATGATCGATATTGCATTACTTTCAAAAGAGCAGTTTTAAAAGCACGAACTTCCCAAAAACATATTATGCGACAACGCAGAACAACAAAGTATGAATCAAGCTCAGAATAAAATAACTCTCAAAAATACTTTTAATAATTTATTTTTCAATCAGTTTTTATTGCAACATTGGCAATTATAGTAATGTTTTGATTCTTAAAGACTCAACTTGAAATTTGTGTACAATATTTTTTTAAATGCTCAACTGGAATTATCACATCAAGATACGCAAAATATATCTAAATATAACTGCCTCCTTTCTTTCACTGGTAGACTAGTGGTTTTATTAGCTCTTGGGCTTTTAGTAACTTGTCTGATCATCATTTTTATAGTGTAATCACGGCCCGAAAGTGTAAATCGTATTTTTTCCTGCAATGACAAGATTTAAACCATTAATTTCTAGATTCACACTCTGGGCAAATTAATCGTTAGTTCACGTCTGTTAATTTTGCTTTAATATGAAAACCAGAGCTAACATTTCAAGCAACCAACGCTCACTATCAAAGCTAATAAAAACGCTCTTATATATGTCGAGTTATCGATGCTATAAAGAATTTAACATATTTCTTGTAATTTATTGAGCAGAGCATTTTTATCTATTATTTATACTTTTGATCAACTGGTGAGTAATCTTGAAACTAGCTTTCATTAACATTTTCTAGTTTCACTCTCAGTTGAATCATTAATGCATCTCACAAGGAAGAAATACTCAAATTCAGGCAACAGTTATGACTTAAGAATGTAAAAATCCAATTTTGTTCGACTAATGAATGAATTATTTCATTATCATGTTTTAGGAGACATTGATCTTTTAATTATTAAAATTATTTGAAGCAAATTATAACATGAACCAATTAACAGCATCTTAAATAAAGGAGTGAAATATGATACAATGGTATGTTACTACACTAGAAACTCAACAGTCTGACGAGTTTCTTTTTCATACAGTACAAGATAAGGAAATCTCATTTTGTCTTAAACCTAACTATATTGTTCTCCGAAATCAACACTTATGTCAAACTTGAGTAAATGTGTTGATAAACTTTTGTAGTTTATAAGTACAATTTTGTTGTGGTTTGCCACTAAACTACATACTGGACTGTGTATTTTCGTTGTACAATACGAAATCGAGCCTTGAATCATAGTATTGTAACGAAGACAAATTTTCACATATACACATGCAGTAGGTTTAACGTCGAAATTTGGTCAAGGAGATGAATACGTTTCACATGTCCCAGTTACCTACTGCTCTGAATCATTCACTTACAGTACCATATTCGGTTTCTCAACAACCTGATTTAAAAGTAGACAGCGATCACCTTCACCGGTAGATCACATGATATACTGAGGTAACAATAACTTTTATTTTCAATTGAGATCACAAACATTGACTTGGGTAGCATTATTTAATGCAATATTTTCTCAGTCTGGAACAGAATTAAGAGATTTTTTACCCATATCTATAGATTGTTTTGATAGTTCACAACATCTATTAATACACTCATTAATTTGACTATGTTCAAGTTTGGATAAGAATTATTTTTGCTCTTTTTTTATTGTAACCAGTCACTTACTTCACTTTAAACTCTAAGTCAAGATAATTCATTTTACATCACGAGGACATTTTGTTATACGAGGTCTGTTCAAAAATACGCGGACTGTTTGAATTGCGCGGCTCCAGTTGGTTCCAGGGGAATCCGCTTGGTGTCGCTATGTTTGCACAGATCAGCTGATTACGACGCCATTTCCCGATTGCAGATATTTTCATTTGTGTATTAGCTACGCGATTTTAGGTGAAGTGCGATTTTTTCGTTTGGCGGATTTCAGAAAGAATGACCTGAAGGAGCAACGACTTGCTGTGAAATTTTGTGTTAAACTTCGAAAATCTGCGACTGAAACTTTTGCTATACTTAACACGGCTTACGGTGATGTTGCTATGAAGCGTACGGCATGTTTCAAGTGGCAGGAACGTTTTAAGGATGGTCGACAGTCCACTGAAGATGATGAGCGTGCTGGACATCCTTCCACGTCAACTGACGACCCACACGTCGACAAAATCAACACCCTGGTGCAAGCAAATCGACGTCTGACTGTCAGAAAGCTTGCTTAAGAATGTGGGATATCAGTTGGATCTTGTTACGAGATTTTGACCGAAAAATTGAAGATGCACCCCGTTGCTGCGAAATTTGTGCCTCAGAACTCGCGAGTTTTTGGCCAAACACTCGATCACTGTTCTTCCCCCCTACTCATCTGACCTTGTTCCTTGCGATTTTTTCTTGTTCCCAAACTCAAAAGACCCTTGAAAGGAGGAAGATTTGAGACGATTCCCGAGATTAAGGCAAATGCGACGAAGGAGCTGGAGGACATCACAAAAGAAGGTACCAGGACTGTTTCAACAAGTGGAAACACCGTTGGGATAAGTGTGTGCGTTGGGGAGGAGAGTATTTTGAAGGGGTCCCAGACCTGTAACTTCTAAATAAAGTACATTTTATTTTATGACGTCAGTTCGCGTATTTTTTTGAACAGCTCTCGTACTATTACTCCAAGGAGAAAATGTTAAATCCGAGAAAACTACACTTTCTTTTTTAAGATGATTTTCTATAACAACATAAGGTTCAAGTTTAATTATAATTTTAACTTGTTAATTTATTTTTATATTTACCTTAGATGAAATTCATCTGAAAGTTAATATCGATTTATTATTATTAATTCATTTATAAGAATTGAGATTGAAATTTTTCAAGATGAAGAGCATTTTAAGCGCACGTTATCTAAATGTTCAGTTTATACACACTTCTATGATTCTGCTATAAATGTCTAATTTATAAATACTGATGACCAGCAGTTCTCGTAGCCACAAAGGGTGTCTCAATTCGCTGACTGGATAAGTATATGGATAAGATATGACTGGATAAGCTTATGAGTTTATTATGCTAAAATACAGAATTTGATATTCTATAGTAAACGTAGCAAATAAACCAATGCTTTAAAGTAAACAAATATTTTACTTTTAGAATGAGTTCATTAATGGCAGGAGCAGATCATATTCAAGGGTATAATATCCTAGACCCTTCAGTCCAAAATCTGACATGCCAACCACTACACTAGGTAATACGCAAGAAATGTCTTGGAAGGTATACGCCGCTTCTTTCTTGTTTGTTTCGAAAATTAATTAAGTGAATGTTATCAAGAGTGGAATTTCTAAATTACTTATTTTTTTATTTTGATTTTCAAATTACAAAACCTTCACAATGTTTGTTATTATTATTATGCCTCTCGATTCCATGAAGAAACGTCGGACCGCAATCACTTGCTGATTCATTAACAGGCTGTTTGTGAGTAGATTGTTAGTCCACTGCACAACCCCCACCAGGAGGAGAAACTTGAGCCGTCCCTGATTTAGCAGTGTAAGACTAGAGGAAAGTCATCATCACCCACCGCCAACTCTTGGGCTACTCTTGTACCAACGAATAGTGGGATTGATTGTCACATTATAACGCCCTCACGGCTGAAAGGGCGAGCATGTTTAGCGCGTCTTGGATGCGAACCCGCGACCCTCGGATTACGAGTCGCACGCCTAACGCACTCGGCCATGCCGGGCACGTTTGTTATTAAACAAGCATATATTTGACATCTCAAGTGACTTATATTCATATGTAATGTTAAAAACCTGTACATGCTATTAGTTAATGTGTGGCATATTCAGCAATGTTTAATCATATGACAACAACTTTGTTTTTTGAGAACAAAATACCTTTGTTTGTTTGTTTGTTTAATTTGCAAAAAAAGGACCACCTGCTTTAGCCGTCCGTTCTTGTTTCTTTTTTTTTTCAATGATAGATAATTTATTTATCGGACTTCGCGCAAAGCAACTCAGAAATTGTCTAAACTAAGCGTTCCTAATTTAAAAGTGATAGACTAAAGGGAGGTAATTAGTCAACACCACAACCAGTCAACTCTTCAGCTACTCTTTTGTCAACGAAAAGTAGGACTGGTCATCACATCATAACGTCACAAAGGCTAAAAGGGCAAGCATGTTAGTTAATGAAGTTTGAACTTGCACCTCAAAGATTTCACTCAGAGTACTCTAAACACCAGACCTGTTAGCTCTGCGTTAGACGAGAGAGTTTGTTTACTTGGAATTAAGCATAAGGTTAAATAATGAACTATTTGTGCTTTGACGGTCAATCTCACTATTCGTTGGTAAAGGAGTAGTAGTAGCTTCTTTTTGCATGCCGGCGGGTGATGATGACTAGATACCTTCCCTCTAGTCTTACACTGCAAAATTAAGGACGGCTGGCGTAGATAGCTCTCGAGTAGCTTTGCGCGAAATTCAAAACAAACAAACAAACACATACTTATGTTCAAGGATTGATCTAATATAAGTTTGTAGATTTTTAAAATGTTATCTGCCGTTTCCAGCTGGACTTAAAGTAATTTAGTCTTTTTTCCAGATGTTACCCTTTTTGTGTTTGATTAGTGGTAGTTTCATGTCATAGATAAGAGTAAATAACGAACTTAGCTGACAAGGGTACTTGGTGCATGGTTCCAAATAGGTATAATTTGAAGAATTTCACTAACTTTTGGTGATTTAGAGTAGCAGACTACGTGAGTGTCATGTGAGTTTATTTTTGCGCGCCGTTTTTGTGCCATTTTCCAATAAATTAAAAAAAAAACTTGAATGTTGCTGAAAGTCACAAAACATCTGTAATTGTGAAGTAATATAAAATTTTTATCCAAAAGTGGCATGTTTCTTACGTAAAGTATAATTAATATGCTACTAATTATCTTAAAGTACTTCATAGTATTTTTTGTTCTATACGAATTGAAAGATAACGTATAAAACGTCCCGAAAGCTCTAAAGAAGGTTCAGTACTTTGCTGAAATATTTCGAGCCTCACCAAGTCGTTAAAGTCCAAGTCTTCTCGTTCATTTATGCTCTATTTTACAACTATGTATCTTGACAATAGCCATGCAGTGTAGTTTTAATTGCAAAAGTCTTTTTCGTTCCTTCATGAATGCTGTCTAAATTCCATCTAGATACAGAAATGATGCTTACACAGCACCAGTTTCAACAGTCTGATCAAACAGAAATTCATAGGTCCTAGAACATGAACAATAAATTTTCATATGCAACAATATGAATATCCTTTCCATTCTTCGGCTGCTTGAAATATGCAATGGTTTAACAGGTTGGAAACCACATCTTGATGAATACATACCTTGTTACCAGACAGAAGCCCTTTTTCATTGTGTTGCACACTGTTGTCTGGTACATATAGATGGTTTTCGTCAGTAGCCTGTTTGCTTCCAGATTCTCACTGTTACAAAATACATCATTTTGCTTACATGGCCGGGGTATGACTTGTTTTAAGTATATTTTATGATCGTCCTTGTATCCCACAATTATCATTATGCTTTTGTTTTCCATTAAGTACAGTGAATATCTCTCTCTTAAACATTCTAAATCTCCTATCAGAACACGTCTTTATGATTTAAGTGTATGATCCATTAACAGAGACAGTGATAACTTTTCGATGACATTACGTTATCTACGTAATACAAACAATGTCAAAACGTAGTTCTGATTCATACCGTTAAACCACAACTTTATATTGGCTGTTGTTGCCATGTGGCTTGATAACCTAATTTTAATAATCGTTTTGGTATAACATGCTCATCTATGTAGTTTGGACAGCTGGTATTGTGAATATCAAGGAAGTATAGTTTCTGTTGGTCTTACTGAAGTTTGCTTAGTTTTTCTGAAACTATTTTTATTCTGGAACACAAAGTTTTTGCCAAACCTTGTCCTACCACAAAGCAGAAATGTCATCTCTATATGATGCCAAAAGTAGGAGCCATTGAAGTTTCTCTCGAAGATATGTAGAACAAGTTTTCACTATAGTTAATGGTTACCCAAACATGTACTGTACCTTTACATGTATGTTTCCTGTGGGAAAGGCAGTTCTCTCTCATCTGTTTTCCAAGCAAATAATGAACATACATTCTGCCATTAGCATTAATAAGCTCGAAACAGGCCTTATTTGAAAAAAATAACAATTTGCCAGTGTCCTAACTGTAAGTTGGCATGTTGTCTTACCCAAGTAACACAGTAACGGCAGTAAAATCAGGTTAACACTGGTTTGCAAACAACTTTTCTTGCAAAATAACCTTGTTTGGCCTGTCCATTGTTTTGCTGGATATCCTGTAACTCCTGTCACGAGACATTGCACGATTTCTTTCGACCTTGACGTTTTACCTGATTACAACCCGACACATCTTGCAGTATTTTTTGGTGTTTACCCGTAGACTTTTCTAGAATAGCGTTTCCTGTAGTTCAATAACGTTTCATGATTCTGGATACAGTACACTGGGGGCACCTTGCTGTTCTGGCAATGTCTGTTTGTCTCATACCATTTCTTATCACTCAAATAACTTGTTGCACTATAACTTCTAACAGGTGACGAAGTATGGCTCTATACTATGCACAGAGAAATTGTCTGAACAAATCGTTGATCTGTTCTAAACAGATCCTCTCGATGAAGATTGCTGTATGTGGTAGGGGGACTTCCCAGAGAAGGTTTTGTTCCTTCAGTTTACCTCCTCTGGGATCTAAACAGCTACCCACGTGTTTGCCGTGCATGGTGACTCGCATATGGAAGGAGAAAATCCTGGTGGTTGAAAGGCCCAATCCTAACACACCACTTTGGCCTTGAATGGCCCCCAGGGTCAATTGGCTGATCTGCTTGGGCTAGGGCTAACCAAGTGCCAGTGTTGGATGTTCTCAACGGGTGTTTTGGACATTGTATCTTATGCTAGCGCTCATATATATTGCTCACGAAACCCTGGCATTGCTGCAGTGTCCTTGTTTGGCACTGTAGTGCGTCTCCTTGTAGGGCTCCATTTTAGGTGGGGTGAGTGGACACTGAAACATTCTTTTTTAATAAGGAATCCCTTAATCAAATTTAAAAAATAGTGAGAAACAGACCATTGGTAAACGACCACGTCTTGAAGAATGTAAGCATCAATCTTCAACTTCTTCAATACCTGTACTTCATGTTTTAATATCATAATACTTATCAGACAAAATCTTTAAAGCAAATGTCTCCCTTTTTATCCAGAAGGGATTAGAGGGACTCGCTAGCTTTCCTAAGTTGAATCAAAATTTTTTGGTGTTATATTGGTGGAAACATCCACTCATAAACACAATGAACTCCTCTTGCATTCGAAGATCATCGGGGAAATACCCATTGAGATTACTCCACATGCTACTTTGAATTCGTCACGAGGAGTTATTGTTAAGAGGAATTTGAAGAACATTCCCGAGTCAGAGATCCTCGCTGGTTCTTCCACCCAAGGAGTTTCTGCAATGAGGCGTATCTCCACTCACAAAGATGGAGTTATGATGCCGAAAAATATTCTAATTTTAACACTTACATTACCACGTTCACCTCCCACCATCAAAACAGGTTATCTTAATTGCAAGGTATGACTATATATTCCAAACCCTCTGAGAAGTTTACAATGTCAGAAATCAACAAACACACGTTAAAGTTTACGATACCTATGTGTGTGAAGTAGATCATCATTGCGTTAATTGTAGTGGATCTCACCCATCCTACTTTCGTTTAGGTCCGAGGAGGGCAGAAGAAAAAGGGTACAGTGTTTGAAAATGATTCAACACATTTTTTTTACCCTAAGGTTTGAAGGTTACTGTCCCCAACTCATCTCGGACTTATGCTGCTGCACTTCGTTGTACTGCTACAGTAGAAGTACAGACTTATCTCTCCGTGACCCGAAATAATCATTTCCAAACCATGTGAAGTCTATGGACCTCTATGGTTAAGAAAATTGATGAATTAACGTCAACAACCATCTCTGTCCATACCATTCATTCCAGCAGACCACCATATCCACTTCCTTTGGTTTCACGTAAAGGCATTTCCTCGGGTCTATCTTCTTTTCTGGTCCCAAGATGCAGAACGATCAATTGTTCACGCCCACAGTCGCTGGAATTTTCCTCCGACAACAGAGACCTGGCAAATCGACCCAGAGCAGGATCCGTAGAGGTTAATAGAATAGTCTAAAACCCAAGGCTCTCCACCCAATTCGCCTACACATAAATAAAAATGTCCACTTTGATTTGTTTGTTCTCTCGACTTGTCTCCTGGAGAGACCTATGATTAATCAAACCTTGATGCTCTAATTGAGCAGTTACCATCTCCCTTTGTAATCCTGGGGTATTTTAATAGACATAATTCCCTCTGGAAAGATGCTGATATTGATGGAAGGGGTCGCTTCATATAGCACATGCACTCAAATCACAATCTTTCTTCAATACTGGTTCATATACTTATTTTCATGAACCTAGTCAGTATTTTACTGATATTAATCTTTCAATCTGCTCTCTTTCACTTTTCATGAAGTGTTGACATTAACCCAGTAATTTTGAGAGAGATTGGCCATGGTCGGTGTCACCCGAATCGTGTGCCATGGTGGAAGCTGGATCACGCCAACTGGCCCTCTTTAACTGCTCTCACAGAACTTGATCCTGCTATTGTCAGTGAGCCATCGATAACGACTGTATGGCAATAGTGACTGACTGTATTATCCAGGCAGTTGCTCAATATATTCCTAAAACCTCGAACGTTGTCCACGGTATTCTCGTCCATGGTGGAATCCTGTGTGTCAAATAGCACAGAAGGCTCAAACTTGGGTCAGGGATACCTTTCATATGTATTCCACACTTTCGAACCGCATCACTTTTCAATGGACTCCAGCACATGCTCGGCAGTAAGACGTCAAAGTCAGAAGGAATCTGGTATGAAATTCACAACTATCATCTATTCTACCACCAGTTCCACAGTCATATTGGACAAGATTAGGAAGGTCAGAGAGCAGTATAATTCTGATTCCTTTCGATCTTACTCTCTGACGGTCAGGAAGTACCTGAGGACCGAAACATCGCCGATATTCTCGTTGAAAGCTTTTTGCCAGGTAGATAGCACTTCTGCTTCAACCTGCACCTTCTTGGCCAATAAACTTCGGGCAGAGCCATCACTTCTTTTATCTCAGGCTAATCGTCTCTATGACTATAATCGCTCCTTTACACTGGTAGAACTCAAACTGGCCCTTCATTGGTCTGGCAATACATTTGTTGGACCTGATGACATACACTATCTCCTGCTTCTCTTGCTACTCTTCTGATTTTTTAAAACAGATATGGCAGGAGAATGTTTTTCCTTATGCACGGCACCAGGCTATTATCCTACCTATCTCTAAGCCTGGGAAGAATCCCAAGATTCCTTCAAACTGCTGTTCAATTGCCTTGACGAGTTGTCTCTGTAAGACCTTAGAGAGAATGATTAATGTTCGTCTCATTTGATTCCTCAAATCAAACAACCTCCGACGACAGAACAACACCATGGACCACCTGATTCGATTTGAAGAATCCATAAGAGAAACCTTTCTCAAACGACAACATCTTGTACCTGTATTCTTAGACACTGAGAAGGCTTATGATACAACATAGAGGTATGGCATTTTACGAGATCTCTAAAGAAATGGGTTAACGTGGCAATTTACCCATTATTATTAAAAACAAATTAATGGACAGGATATTTCAAGTCGTATGGGTTTGACACTTTCCCGTATTTAACTACAGGATCTTGAAGTCCCTCAGGGTTGTGTTCTGAGTGTTACACTTTTCAATATAAAAATTAATGCTATCACTGAACAACTCCCTCTCACTGTTGCAAACAAGCTCTATGTCGATGGATTTCACATCTCCTGTCAGTCTTTCATCACGAGATATATTGAGTGGCAGCTACAGACTGCCCTCAATCGTTTACAGAAGTAGACCACAGCAAACGGCTTGAACTTCTCTCTCTAAAACCATTTGCATACACTTTTACCGCCGACGGGGTATTCACCCTAATCCTGAACTCCATATCGGCAAAGTTGTGCTGCCTGTGGTCCCTGAGACAAAGTTCTTGGGCTTATCTTTGACCAAAAGCTGACCTTTATATAATACATCAAGCAGCTGTGAGTCAAATGTACAAGATACTGTGAAAAAACAAAAATAAATACATCAACTTACAAATAATAAACTGTTGTTTATTTGGAAACGAGTATATAAACGTGAAATATATACAACTCAAAGAAAAGAAGAATGATTAATACCAACTTTCCATCAAGGCCAGATACATACACTGCTGGATTTTCTTCAATACACTTAATCGTGTATATATCTTCTCTGCTTGCAGTGAGGGAGTTGTGTTAGTTTTGAATGCGTATGTTGCTATAAATAAATACACTGCTGGCCAAAATCTTAAGGCCAATGAACATAGAGTAAAAATATGCATTTTGCGTTGTTAGACTCAACCACTTATTTGAGTAGAGCTTCGAAAGATGACAATAAGAAAAGGGGGAAAAAAAAACTTTTTCAGCATTCAATAGGGAAAATGTAAACATTAAGAAATTAGCCTAAATACCAGCTGGTCAAAAGTTTAAGACCATACTGAAACGAAGCGTTAATCGGTAAACACGTAACGAAATTTGTCATTTGTATTCAAGCATTAGCATTGTCAACATCTCCCATTCACATCTCCTGTGTTACATTGGATAAAAACATGGCAAAGGCCCTGAAATCGCTTCACATTAGTCCTCGCTGATGCTCAAAACCAACTGGCCCATTTTTCTTTAACATCCACTTCTGTGCAGTTCTTCTGGATATCAGACCAGGTTGGTATTTGCGAGAACGAGCTCGCCGACACCGCAGCTAAGGCTTTCTTCTCTGGCACCATATGTGTGCCTGCTCCATGCATGGACTATGGTCTTGTATTCAAGGCTCGGCTCTGTATCAGTTGGCAGTTGAGTGGAATGAGCAGGATAAAAACAAGCTTTTTTAGGTAAAACCCTCTATTGGACTTTGGTCGTCTTGTTTCTATAAGGATTGGAAAGAAGAAGTTGTTCTAACCAGGCTACGCATTGATTACAGTTTTTGAGCTCATAATTTTGTTTTATCTGGGACTGGTACACTGATGTGTGTTCTGTGGGACGTTGAGAGTCGTAATGACGGCACTATTTTAGACATGCTTTGTCCCAAGATTGACCCCTGACGCTGGACAGTGACATTGTCCATCATACAAATGTCTTTTTTAGTTTTCTATGGGTCATTGACCTCTATAACGCTATTTATGTTTTCAATGAAAAAAATTAGGCTTTGTTTTAACATGATTCCTTTTTATGAATTTCAATAATTTTATTTTACTTTTAATTTTTATCTGTTATTTGGCAAAGATAGCCTTGTTGCTTTGCGCCATAAAACGCCAACAAACCAACCAATCGAAACATATTATTTCAAAAGCACATCGTTTTACACAAAGCAGGTGTGTATGCGTGTGTTGATTATCTAATGCTCAAAACTACTTGTACTGATCAGAATAACAATGTTTTTTTTTTCAATCATACGCTACCTTCTCTGTTACAACTAGAGTTTTACAGTAACTACTCAATGCATGTAGAAAATAGCGTCAATATAGGACAGCATGCAAACATTTTGGCCACGACTGTTTAATGGCATCCTCCATTTCAATGTCCAGATATTTAGGTCATCATTTTTGAACCTTAAACTACGTTGACATTTTACTACATTTATCTCATGGATTAAAAAAAATGTTGATTCTTTTGCCTCCATGGTTTCAGAATATTCCATGCGCATGTTGGTTACAGAATGTTTCAGTTTATTACTGTCTTAACTTTTAATATCTAATCTGGAGAATCCATAAGATATAAAAGAAAAATTACTTTGCGCTCTTAACTTTTTTGTTTGTTTTCCATTTTGATCAACTTTTTTTTCCCACTTAGAGAACAATGAAGTTTAATCTGAAGGGATGGAGCTCTGATATAATGATCTCCTTATTTAAGCTTAGCATTGAGACCATTTTATTTTAAATGTTGCCTTCTTTTCCCTTTTATAGTCTTATCTTTAAACATTTGACGAAATGAACATGTCACACTCCCCCTCTCGCACAAATACAAGCTCTTACAAACTGACATTGATGTCGTAATCTGGCCCTTTGGTTAACGAGAAGACTTTAATGATTAAGACAGACAAAGTTGTCGAAGTTCTTGATCACTGGTTCTGCAAGGAGCATGCGAAGTACTGTAGAAGATTTAGAAACTTTCCCAAATAAGAGGTTTTCGCGCCATCTTGAAATACGTCTGAATGGTTGTTGTGTTTTTCAGGAATCTGGAATTAAATCTTGCATGTGTCTCTAAAACTGTCCAATCACACTAGAATTTACTAAATCCTATTAAAGTTGATTTGTATGTACCAAATTTGTCCAAGGTTATCATAACACCATTTTTTTAGGTTTTACATTAAATTCAGTGTGAAGGAAGCTAATTCTTTATAACTTATTTAGTTTAAAGACTTCATTCTAGGCCCGGCACGGCCAAGTGTGTTAAGGGATGCGACTCGTAATGTGAGGGTCTCGGGTTCGCATCCCCTTCGCGCCAAACATGCTCGCCCTTTCAGCCGTGGGGGCGTTATAAAGTGATAGTCAATCCCACTATTCGTTGGTAAAAGAGTAGCCCAAGAGTTGACAGTGGGTGGTGATGACTAGCTGCCTTCCCTCTAGTCTTACACTGCTAAATTAGGGACTGCTAGCACAGATAGCCCTTGAGTAGCTTTGTGCGAAATTCCAAAAAAAAACTTTTTTATTTTTTATTTAAAATATAAAACTAATTTCACGTATAGAATGGTTTACTTGCGATGTTTGATTTTTGTTCTCCACGTTTTCTTATCAACCGTAAACTAAGTCACTCATCCACGTAGGTAATATTCTCATCGTTTATTTTGAAGTGAAGCTTTTCAACATTTGACCTTGGCAGATGAAGGGCAAAGATTCGTATTTAAAGACGACGTTATCGAATGCAGTGACAGCTTTCAATGATTGTTTTTCACATATTTTGCTTATAGTGACTGTATAGAGAATGTGATATAGCGTCAAAAACGGTCAAATGATTGATGTTATAGTAAAACAGTTTTGCTCACGTAGGCAAACACATTTCATTTTTTCTTGTTGCGACGTGCCTTCGCAGTCATTTAATGCCAAGGCCTGGCATGGCCGAGCGCGTTAAGGCGTACGCTCGTAATCCGAGGGTCGCGGGTTCGCGCCCGCGTCGCGCTAAACATGCTCGCCCTCCCAGCCGTGGGGGTGTATAATGTGACGGTCAATCCCACTTTTCGTTGGTAAAAGAGTAGCCCAAGAGTTGGCGGTGGGTGGTGATGACTAGCTGCCTTCCCTCTAGTCTTACACTGCTAAATTAGGCACGGCTAGCACAGATAGCCCTCGAGTAGCTTTGTGCGAAATTCCAAAACAAACAAACAAACAAACAATTTAATACCAATTTATTTAAACATATATAAAACCCAATATGCTCGTTTCTCGCTACTATGCACTGCTGGGTTTATGCGACAACATTTAACATTATATCAGCGAACGACTTGATAATGTGGACTACAAATCTACTAGTGATGTAATGACTACACAAGAAGTATAAAAATTATGTTTGTTTGTTTTTTTTTGGAAATTCGCACAAAGCTACTCGAGGGCTATCTGTGCTAGCCGTCCCTAATTTTGCAGTGTAAGACTAGAGGGAAGGCAGCTAGTCATCACCACCCACCGCCAACTCTTGGGCTACTCTTTTACCAACGAAAAGTGGGATTGACCGTCACATTATACACCCCCACGGCTGAGAGGGCGAGCATGTTTAGCGTCGACGCGGGCGCGAACCCGCGACCCTCGGATTACGAGTGCACGCCTTAACGCGCTCGGCCATGCCAGGCCCTAAAAATTATGTATTAATTATGTGGCATGATTCTAAATTATGCAACCCATACCTTTAATAGTTTAAAGTAATAATATTTAATACGATGTCAGACATGAAGAAACCCTACCATCAACAATAATTTAACACCAATTTTACATGAAATAAGAGAGAAAAAACCTGATTTTCATAGTTGTTTAACAGATCATATAATCAGACGTGACATTGCTATATAAGTCGTAAATAAGTCAAAAGTTATAAATGTGACCTGCTTGATTTTACTAAGTCCAGAAATACAGGTTTTGATCATGTAGTGACTACGTAGTGATACACGTACCTTATACAAAAATGTTGCGATTGTGAAATTTAGTAATGTGTGTGTGTGTGTGTTTTCTTATAGCAAAGCCACATCAGGCTATCTGCTAAGTCTACCAAGGGCAATCAAACCGTTTATTTTAGATTTGCAAATCCGTGAACTTACCAGCGGCGGACGAAACTGAATGATATAGCAAAGGTTTAACATGAGACAACAATATAATAGCATTTATCACAACATACTTTACTCACATAGTCAGTACACGAATACTAGACTTGTGTAATAACTCAACTGTCATTATATTATACTAAAGATATAGTGTTAGAATGCTGATATTGAAACTAAACCTTAACCCTTTGAACTGCATTTTCTATTTTTTTTAATTAAGCTACACAATGGGCTATCTGTGCTCTGCCAACCACGGTTATCGGAACCCGGTTTATAGCGTTGTAATTCCGCAGACATACCGCTGAGCCACAAAGGGGGGACAGTTTCTATGAAGACGTTACAGATATTTTTTACATGGACTTATCTGATTCTCATATTGCATAATTTCTACCTAATAGGCGTTGTTTGAATATGTATTATGCAGATACATGACCACAGGGGTCCTAAAACAATATGTTGTTAAAAATAGTTTGTTATTGGACACTGAATAACAAAAAAGCAGTTCTTAAAAAATTTTTAGATCCAACAATAAAACAACTATTTTGAGCGTATTCACGTTTCTAAAACTAAAATAATTTCTCTTCATTGAGACCGAAATGAGAGCACCATTTAACGTTTGTTTGGTTATGAATTTCGCGCACAGCTACACAAGGGTTATCTGCGCTAGCCGTTTCTAGTTTAGAAGTGTAAGACTAGAGGGAAGGCAACTATTACCATCACCCACTTTCAACTTTTGAGGTACTTTTCTACCAACAAATAGTGACTGTCACTTATAACGACCCATTGGCTGAAAGAACGAGCATGTTTGGTGGGAGGGGGATTCTAACTCGCGACCCTGAGTTTGCGAGAGACCCATTTGAAAAGGAAAAGATTGTACCGCTTTACACGCGTTTGAGAAATTTTACACCCCTAGGCTATTAATACACAATCTAATGGTAATCGCCGCGTATAAATATAAAACACATACATAACTTGTGTTATGTGTTTTGAGTAATTATCTTTAAAACAGGCGTAGATTTGTTTAACAAACACTTTTGGGTAAATTTAATAACTAGGAACTGAGATGCACTGACCAACAATAATTGCTAGACTTTTACTCATGAATGCACAGGATTCAGTTTGCACAAAGACAATCACAACCAGCTTTACTCCACGTAACAAAACTCAGTTGAAAGTGTTAAAAGTTTTAAAGGTACCTTTCAATCCATAGATAAATGCATTAAACGCTAGGCCAAGTTTGAATTAGAAGGGAAAAAAGAGCAAACTCTATATTTTACAATAAAATAAGGTAGGCCTCTCGGTGGCTCAGAAGTAAGTTTAAGAACTTATTAGACTAAAAATCGGATTTCGTTAACCCTCTCGGGTCGTGTATATTTGCTCTTAAGAATAAATATGAACAAGAATGTGTATATAAAATGGTCAGGAGCTTTGCAGCATATAATTACGACTCAGAAGATCGAGCGCCGTACTTATTTGACATAAAATAAAAATGAATTTCACATACTCTCTGCCACTCACGCACACAATTAAATGTTTCATTAATACAGCGATTTCTTGTAGTCTGTGATTTAATTCACAACAGTGTCTTACCTTGTTCCGTTATATGGTCTGTCTGATGAAGGAGCACAGTGTACACTAGTTTTACTCAGTCACTTTATACCGTTAGAGTTCCGAGAAATCTTTTCTTTTCTGTCGTTTTTGGTAGGGATTGATAGGAAATGTTTGATATGCTCCTTGAAACACGTGCAAGTGTGCTTGGATCTACGTCAGAGCGATTGATACACAAGAGCTAGTTTTCTGATAAACGAGATAATAAGAAGCATTTGTGTTGACAATAGAAATTGGTACGTGCAAAAGATATCTAGTGTTCATTTTTTTAATCCATGATTTCAAGTACACATAATCACTGGGTTCTAGTATCATTTTTCCCAGTTCAGTCAGTTACGTCATTGATTTGTAGTCTTGAATACCGAATCATGTTGACGAGAAACTCACTTGAAGTAAAATCGTATTCTAAAGACAGCTGGTATGGGAATTAAAACTTTATTTTTATTCAAGTTTTAATACGCGGGTTCGTATCCCTGTCACACCAAACATGCTCGACCTTTCAACCGTGGGGTAGTTATAATGTAACGGTCAATCCCATTATTTATTAGTAAAAGAGTAGCCCAAGTGTTGACGGTGAATGGTGTTGACTAACTTCCTTCCCCCTAGTCTAATACTGCTAAATTACGGACGGTTGGCTCAATTAGCCCTCGAGTAGCTTTGCGCAAAATTAAAAACAAGTTGAAAATATTTATATAAATTTGCTTTACTCTATATTTCAGTTAGCATACAGTTTTGTCATTTAAATTTTAAATAAAGAAAATTTTATTTTATCGCAATAGAATTTCACTTGCTATCATTAGAAAATTCACCTAATCAAAACAGAACAGAAAAATCGTGTGTAGCCATGCTTTACGAAAAGGCCCTGTTTGTGGTGATGTATTACAAAATTTTACGAATATTTGAAAAAAACAACACAAGCTGGACATGGTGAATATCAGTTCGACATTACTGAACCTGTTAGTTTCAGTAATTTGTAAATAATATTAAACTAAAAATACTATATTTTTAAAATGGTAATAAACCAAGTTGTTATATTTTGGTGATTTGTTTGTTTTTCTTAATCCTATGCACTTCGGAATAATGTTGTTGTTTTGAATTAAACACAAAACTACACAATGGGCTATCGGTACTCTGCCCACGACGGGTGTCGAAACCCATATGTTAGCGTGTAAGTCCGCAGGCATACCGCTGAGACACTGGGGGCATCGGAATAATGTGAAGTAAAATAATAATATCTGAAATGAATGGAACAAAACTCGTATTTGTATTTTTGGCAGATTATTTAAAACAATTTTCATGCAAAGATTCGTTCAGGGCTCGATTAACGTTCAATTTGCTGAGGAAAAGTAGTTTTCTCAACTCCTGCTCAACAAAAATATCTTGCTTAATATAATGACAGTTCTGCTTTTGAATTGTTTATTCTTAAACTGCTCGCCGTGCAAATATTGCAATTTTCAAAAGAAGTGTGACAGTTTGCTATCTTTTGGCTACCAATAAAATTAATAAATTGTTGGAAATCCAAATTTAAAAATCTAACTAAATAACTGAACAACTGCACAAAAAACTGTGAAAAAACAAAAGCTTGTTGTTTGGAATTGAGCACAAAGCTACACAATGGGCTATCTGTGCTCTGCCCACCACGGGTATCGAAACCCGGATTTTAGCGTGCAAGTCCGCAGACATACCGCTGAGCCACTGGGGGGGGCGAAAACAAAAGCAAATACATCAATTTACAAATAATAAACTGTTTTTTATTTGGAAACGAGGATATAAACGTGAAATATATATAACTCAAAGAAAAGAAGAATGATTAATACCAACTTTCCATCAAGGCCAGATACATACACTGCTGGATTTTTTTCATTACACTTAATCGTGTATATATCTTCTCTGCTTGCAGTGAGGGAGTTGTGTTAGTTCTGAGTGCGTATGTTGGTATATATAAATAGACTGCTGGGCAAAATCGTAAGGCCAATGAACTCAGAGTAAAAATATGCATTTTGCGTTGTTAGACTCAACCACTTATTTGAGTAGAGCTTCGAAAGATGACAATAAGAAAAAGGGAAAATAAAAATTAAAAAAAACTTTTTCAGCATTCAATAGGGAAAATGTAAACACTAAAAAATTAGCCTAAATACCAGCTGGTCAAAAGACCATACTGAAACGAAGCGTTAATCGGTGAACACGTAACGAAATTTAGTCATTTGTATTCAAGCAATAGCATTGACAACATCTCCCATTCACATCTTCCGTGTTACATTGGGTAAAAACATGGCAAAGGCTAAAAAGTCAACAGAGTTTGAACTTGGCAGAATTGTCAAGCTGCAAAAGTAAGATCTCTCTCAACGTGCCATCGCTAAACACGTAACGAAATTGAGTCATTTGTGTTCAAGCATTAACATTATCAACATCTCCCATTCACATCTCCTGTGTTACATTGGTTAAAAACAATGCAAATGCTAAAAAGTTATCAGAGTTTGAACGTGGCAGAATTGTTGAGCTGCAAAAGTAAGATTTCTCTCAACGTGCCATTGGTGGTGAGATTGGGTGCAGTAAATTTGCTGTTGCAAATTTCTTAAAAGACCCTGAGGGATACGAAACGAGAATTTCAAGTGGTCAGCCCAAGAAAATTTCGCTGGCGTAGAGCAGGAACGATTCGACGGATTGTCAAGCAAGACACCAGTTGATCGTAGAACCAGATTAAGGCCCTTGAAGACGCAGAATGCAGCTCAAGAACAATAAGACGACATCTACGAGAGAAAGGCTTTGCAAACCGTAAATGTCATAAAAGTGGAAGTAGATTTTGTTCTATGATGAGAAAATATTTAACCTGGATACCCCAGATGGCTTCCAACGCTGTTGGCACGATAAGGATATCTCCCCGGAGACATTTTCTACATGACACAGTGGAGAAGGTTCCATCATGATCTGGGGTGCTTTCTCCTTCCATGAAACAATAGAGCTTCAGGTTATACTGGGACGTCAAACATCAGCTAGCTACATTGGCATGTTGGAGAGAGCATCCTTGTTGACTGAACGCCCTCGCTTGTGTGGAAATGACTGGATCTTTTTGCAGGACAACGCTGCAATCCACAATGCTCGCAGGACAAAGGATTTTTTTCATGGCGAATAATGTGATTCTTTTGGACCATCCAGCGTGTTCGCCCGAACTGAACCCCACTGAAAATGTTTGGGGGTCGATTGTAAGGGAAGTCTCTAGAAATGGACGTCAATTCCAAACAGTGCATGATCTTCATGAAGCCATCTTCACCACTGGAATAACACTCCAGCCAGCCTTCTGCAAACGCTTATATCGATCACACCGAAGCAACTATTTGGAGTTATTTTCAATGATAATCGTGTAAACTCACTATTGAGACTTCTTGTTGGGCATTTCCTTCCCTGTTAAGGACTTCTTTTTGGTATGGTCTAAAACTTTTGACCAGCGAGTATTTGGGCTAAATTCATAGTGTTCACATTTTCCCTACTAAATACTAAAAAAGTTTTTTATTTCTATTTTCCCTTTTCTTATTTTCATCTTTCAAAGCCCTACTCAAATAAGGGGTTGAATGTAACAACATAAAATGCATATTTTTTTCATGTTCATTGGCCTTAAGACTTTGGCCAGCAGTGTATTTCGATAAAAACCAACGAGTATAGCTAATAATATATACTGTTCTTACGTTCTTCTTGTAAAGATTAAAATGTGTTATTTCCTGAGTTGGACGCACACTTTGTTAGCAGTATTTTCAGCGGTAAACTGGGTGTTATCTCACAAGTCACAAGAATCTCGTGATATTTGTGTTTTTCATTTTATTTATTTAAGATAATTACGTTATTCCTAAATTCATAAACTAAACTGACAATGAGAAATAATTTCTATGACAAAAATGGAATAATAAAAATTGATATATTAAACTTTTAAACCAATACTAAGAAGATTGCTGAAGTTATATTAAAATGGTTTTGAAACTGGTCACTACAGTCCATTTCGCTACATTCATTCATGATCTGTCTTTCGCATCATTGCTTTTATTACGGTTGTAAAAGGTTGCAACTTTGGGCTGTTAGGTCCAAAGCACACAACTTCTTCCTGCGGGCTTTCAATAGATCATTTATTATATTAGTTCATCCCATAAGTAATGTCCAAAGTCCGAAAATTCAACAAAGAAAGTGCATTATCATTTCTGCCTTTCTAAAAGGTTTTAATGACTAAAATATGTAGTTGGACGTGTATAAAAATGTTCAGACAAATAAACAAAACTAACCCAACTCCACTCTTTCAGATCATTAATCACATAAACCTATATGAAGATGGATGTGTCTGAGGAGCACATTAGGCATATAATGCTTTATGAATTTAAAAAAGGCAATAGTGCAGCAAAAACTACACGAAACATTCAAGGTGTTTATGGTGCGGAGTTTCTCAATGAAAGAAAATGTTGAAGAAGTTCAGATCAGGTGACTATAGCTCAAGTGATGTGCCACGTTCATGTCATCATATTACGTTTTACGATGACTTGCTGCTGGCTGCATTTGATGAAGATTGTGTTGTAACAGTTAAAGAACTAGCACAAAAGCTTAATTCAACCCATTCAACAGTTTACCGTCATTTGCAACAGCTTGAAAAGGTGTCGTAACTTGGAAAAAGGGTCCCTCATGATTTAACAGAAGCCAGCCTTAGAGCAAGAGTGGACATTTGCACTTCTCTGCACTGTCGTGAATGTAACTCACCTTGTTTGGATAGATTAGTGACTGGAGATAAAAAATGGATATTTTATAAGAATGTTAAGCGCTGCAGACAATGGCTCAGTGTAGGTATGCTGGCCAAAGCACAACCAAATATGGACCTCCACCCAAGGAAAATCTTGTTCAGTGTTTGGTTGGATATTGCTGGTGTGATCCATTTTAAGCTGCTGCCATTTAATGTAACGACTACATCAGACTTCTATTGTCAACAGTTAGAGCGGTTGAACATTGCACTGAAAGAAAAGAAGCCTTCTTCGATCAGTCGTAAGGATGTTTTGTTACACTAGAATAATCCATGGCCCCATATAGAAAGGACCACATCTGCAAAGATTTAAGAACTAGACTGGAAAAAATTTCCACATCCTCCTTAATCTCCAGACCTTACCCCATCTGATTATCACCTATTCCAAAGTTTGCACAACTATCTTAATGGAAAAGAGCTTGAAACACATGAAAAAATCAAAACTACCCTCCAAACCCCAAGAATTTTATAGAAGTGGCATTCACAAACTTGTGAATAGTTGGCAGGAAGTAGCTAATAATAATGTAATATACACTGTTTATTGAATGATATTAAAAGCAATTGAAATCTCTTCTCTTTTTCTGAACCTAAATTCGGACATTAATTAATGGTTGACCTGATACAATAATAATTATTTCTCACTGCTTATTTTAACGGTCTGGTTGCACAAACTAAACAGAGACTGTGTATTCACATGGAATACCATTCTTCAGCTGTCTGAGGTATGTAATGGTTAGGTGGATATGTTGTGAAAGCTATGACATTCTTTCAGATATTTCTTGATTATGTTGCGCACTATTACCTGGGTCACGTAGCTTTTGGCACTGACCTTCCTGTTTGTGTATTGTTATGTATTACAAGACGACCCATCTTGCCTATCAGGACAACATACAACTTTCTCTGGGTCTTTTTCTGAGTGGTTCTGGTTAACCAAGTTGATTATTTTTTGTTTGTTTTTCAATACCATATAATATACAAAGTTAAGTTTGTTTCTGTTTGTTTGCACCTTTAAACTACCTGTTCCTTACACGTTTCTAAATTTCTTGATCAATCAGCACTAAACTTGAAACAGTAGTACAGGATGGCATGAAGAAGGTCACGAAGCTTGAAATATTAATACAGGATGACATGAAGAAGGTCATGACACTTGAAACAGTAGTACAGGATGACATGAAGAAGGTCACGAAACTTGAAACAGTAATACAGGATGACATGAAGAAGGTCATGAATCTTGAAACAGTAATACAGGATGACATGAAGAAGATCATGACACTTGAAACAGTAATACAGGATGACATGAAGAAGGTCATGACACTTGAAACAGTAATACAGGATGACATGAAGAAGATCATGACACTTGAAACAGTAATACAGGATGACATGAAGAAGGTCATGACACTTGAAACAGTAATACAGGATGACATGAAGAAGGTCATGAATCTTGAAACAGTAATACAGGATGACATGAAGAAGGTCATGACACTTGAAACAGTAATACAGGATGACATGAAGAAGGTCATGACACTTGAAACAGTAATACAGGATGACATGAAGAAGGTCACGAAGCTTGAAACATTAATACAGGATGACATGAAGAAGGTCACGAAGAGGGCGGGAGCCGGACTCTCCATCTTTTGTATAAGTAAACGTCAATATGTGTCTTTCTGTTCCTTACACATTTCTCAATCAATTAAGGACCCAATTTAACACAATAATACAGAATGATGCGAAGAAGATCACGTCGAGGAAGTCCTTCCATCTAATTTCGGGGAAAACACAACTACCAATTCAGCACAACTTGGCACAGTGATACAAGATGCCAAGAGAAGGGTCATGAGTGGGATTGACCCTATCTAATTTCATATTAATAAAGTTCTCGAAAACAGTTTGTTTTTGTTCTTGTTTTGATACCTTGATGTATTTTTACTGCACGTTTAATGTTCATTGTGTTAAGAAAATAAATTGAAACACAATTTCCTATCATTTGTTACAAACAACTTTTTATTTCACCCGTCCAATAAAAGGAGACTCTACTAGTTGAATATAAAGGAAACAATCTTGATTCACAAAGTAAAACACAATCAAAGTTTGTGTATTTTTGCACTGGCGCACTTCGGAACTCTTGGTCTCCTTTCTGACCAAATTTGCATGTCTGAACAAATCTACACAAAGAGCTATATGTGCTTTGCCCACCACGGGTATCAAAACCTGATTTCTTGTGTGCTTTGTCCCCTGTACGACTAGGGAGGTGCCATTTGAATAATTAAATATATTAAGGAAACTGGAACCAATGTGTAAGAAAATGAAACAACCTGATCCACAACGAGAAAACATAGTTGTTGTATACATAAACAAATTAATGCTGCTCTTCTCATGATGTGTGCCCTACCAACTTTACTATTAATTGTTCCCAGAGTAAAATAAAATATGTTGAAGTTTAATAATGAAAATGAAGACAGTTAAAACATTGCATTTAGAAGTTTGAATGTTTTAAATAATTTGTTTTTGAATTTCGCACAAAGCTACTCGAGGGCTAAATGTGCTTGCCGTCCCTAAATTAGCAGTGTAAGACTAGAGGAAGACAGCTAGTCATCACTACCCACCGCCAGCTCTTAGGCTACTCTTTTACCAACGAATAGTGGGATTGACCGTTACATTATTACGCCCCCACGGTTGAAAGGGCGAGCATGTTGGTGCGACCGGGATTCGAACCCACGACCCTCAGATTACGAGTCGAAAGCGGGTCTTGAATGTTTTGAAATAACTTATATCCTCATCATCACATTTTTCAGATTTTACTGAAAGACCAAGTAAATAATCTGTGGTTATAGAAAGATGTTAGTGAAGTTTTTATGTGTGTTACGAAAGTTTATAGGCTAAAACATGGAAGGTGTTATTGGTACAGGGTATTTAAGAAAGATTATTTTTTGAAAAGAGAAACATGACTTGAAGTTGCTGTATTTATTTATGGAATTTAATTTTTTTTAATGAAATTATAATTAAATCCAAGCGAAATATTTATTCCAAAAGGCGAATCATGTACGTTTTTATAACATCTGACAATACACAAAATACTTCCCAAGTTCGTATACAGTTTCCTAATTATTTTGTTCTTGAAAAACAAATGGTGTAGGAATCTAAATAGCTGAGAAACAACCTACTGTTCACAAAATCTCATTATGAATCTAGTTTTAAGATAATTTATTTCGTTGTTAATGTTAATTATAAATTTTGTGCAACATTCTTGCGATGAGTCATTTATAAAGCTGTATCCGGGCATGTAGTAGAATCACGTGATTTCATAAATGTCTTTCAAGAAAATGGCGACTAATAATTATTATAGTTTTACTGCTGGTGGTGTTCAGTATGGGTAAGCATATTATAATTATTCCATTGCCCCAAATCTTGCCTAATTGGTACGTAAATAAACAAGTGACTTTGAAATTGATTGAATCCTTATTTTTAGGAAATATGTTAGACGTTTAAATAAATTGTTTAACTACCGGCTTTTTTATTTTACTCAGGTGGTATACATAAATACAGTAATGCTGATAGTAGGCCTCGTAGTTGTGCTGTTGTAGTACCAATATAAAGTTATAGACGTAGTAATATTTATTGCTTCGTTATACTCACTGTACTACTGGTTATCATAAACGCTTGCCTTTTTATATTATGATATTTACTCTTCGGAAAAATGAAGACTAATGCATTTTAAAAAGTTTCAGTGGTGTACAGAAATGAGAAACTACATAAACACTGTTTATTGTGTTTATCTTTCATGAAAAACTAGGCCTAACACTTTCTTAATACAGTTTGCTGTGCCATTGTTATTGTCAGTCTGGCTACCACACCGTTACGTGATAGTGTATGGATGTTAATACTGTTCTTGACTTTGTATTGCTGCTACTTTCACTAGCATTGTATTTTTGTTAGCAGTTTTAAACATTATGCTATAAATATGTAAATGTTAAGCAACATCTTTAGGCTTTGTAAGAATTAGTAGAATACCTACAACATTGAAGTTCAAATACTAACATACACAACTAATAATAACTAATGTATTTCAAATTTATTGTTTTACTCAGCTCATTTAATTTCTGTAAGGCAAGCATATTAATTTAGATATTATTACACTTGTTTTGATTCTTTTAGAATATTTAATCATAAGGAGCATGTAGAGGCATTGACTTCATCAAATATTGTCCTGAGAGATGTCAAGGTTCATGAGGTATATATGTATAGCATATCTTAACTATGGCTTTGCAAAGAATCTTAGTATTTGGCCATAGAGCATGCATCATTGCAGTCACAGTTGCAAATATATAAATCATCCATAATTAAAATGCTAATTTTTTACACATCAAACAATAAATGAAAAATTCTTTAATACTGTAACTTGTTACGTTCTTGCTGTTTTTTCTGCTTGTTGTAAAACAGTTACAAAAAAAAAAACAATCTAAACATTCCTCTGTGAATAATTGGTGAATGTTGACTCCAAAACCACATTGATGGTTGGTGAGTGCTTGGTAAGTTTAGGTCAATAACATAGTTAATCAGCAGCTTATCTTCATGCTTTTCATTGTTGTGTTGTGTTTTCTTTCATGCAGAAACACATAAAACTTTAAAACCATTAATGGATAATTCTTTGAAGTAACGAAGCTGTATGATAAACTTTGTGGTTCTTATTTTATAATTTAAAAGCTGGTATATGTAATTGTTCTTATCCATATCTGCACAGTTTTTACCAAGAGCAAATCAAAAATAAAAACGATGAATTGGAACTGTAAACTCTGTGTTGGTTTGGTATTTGTCTGCTTGATAGCTTAGAGAATTGCTAAAGCCAAGAACTTGTAGCAAGTACAATTATTATATGCTATGTAATATACGATAATGAAAGTGATCAATGTGAACAATGACGGTGTCATTTATAAATAAAATCAGTGTGATGTGAAATAAATTATTTGTAATAAGGATCAAATAATACAATTCAAGCTTACAGAGATATGACACAAATAATATCAGTATTAAACTGAATTCAACTACCTTATAAAACTCAATGAAAATTGAAAATTACTAACTTGGCATACTTGTTAAAGTGGTTCATTTCAACAATTTAAATATGTAATGCACACCAGAAATGAGAAAAGCAATCAAACCACATTCTCTCTCTCTCTTAGTTCCCCTTGGTGTGGATTCCTGTACATGGTGAGGAGACAACCCAGGGAAGGTTCTGTTCTGTCTGGATACTTTCTCTGGGATTTAAACATCCACTCATGTGTTTGCCATTTGTGGCAACCCGTGAAGGGGAGGAGAGGATCCTGGTGGTTGAGTGGTTCAACCCTAATACACCACTTTGGCCTTGAATTCCTTTAGACGGGCAGCCTTTGGGTGGCCCCTTGGGTCAATCGGCTGATCCACTTGGGCTAGAGTCAACCAAGTACCAGTGTTGGAAGTTTTCAACAGGTATTGTGGACATTGTGCCCGGTGCTGGTGTTTGGGTATAGTGCTCACGAAACCCTGGAGTTGCTGCATTGTCCTTGCATGACTTTGTAGGGCTCCATGGTGGGTGGGGTCAGTCAGTGGGTACTGAAATTTCTTTTTTCCTATGGATCCTCCTTCAGAAAATTTAAATAAAATAGTGAAAAAACAGTCAATATGTAAGTGACCACGTCTTGAAGACTCTAAACAGCAATCTTCAACATCTGTAACACACTTACCTAATTTTCTTATATTACATTCTCTTTGGGAAAAAAACCTTTAGGGCAATTATCCCCCTTTTTATCCAGAAGGGACTAGAGGGACTTGCTGGCTCTCCAAAGTAAGTAAAGAAGCTTCGATCTGGAGACATATTGGTTGAAACATCCACATCCCAACACAATGAACTCTTCTTGAATTCAAAGGTAACTGAGGATATACCAATTGAGATTACACCTCATGCTACTTTGAATTCATCACGAGGAGTTATTATTGAGAGGGATTTGAAGAACGTCCCAAAGTCAGAGATTCTCGCTGGTCTCTCCACTCAAGGAGTTTCTGCAGTGAGGCTCATTTCCACTCGCAAAGATGGAGTTACACTGCCAACAAATACCCTCGTTTTAACATTAACTTCACCACGTGCACCTGCCACCATCAAGGCAGGTTATCTCATTTGCAGGGTTCAGCCATACATTCCAAACCCTCTTCAATGTTTCCAATGTCAGAGATTCGGCCACTCAAAGACATCTTGTCGAAGTTCCCTGACATGTGCTCATTGTGGAGGCAAGGACCACGATGCCTATGACTGTGACATGAACTCGCGTTGCGTAAACTGCAATGGTTCTCACCCTTCATAGTTTCATTCTTGCCCAAAATAGTTGGAGGCAAAAAAGATGCAGCATTTGAAAATGATACATAATATTAGTAATCTTGAGGCTCGGAAATTGCTGCCCACCACTTCATTTCGGGCATATGTTCCTGCACTTTATTCCACAGCTACAGTGGGAGTGCAGACAGATCTCTCTGTGCCTCCAAGAGAATCGTTTTCAAAACAAATGAAAAGCCTTTTGACCTCTGTGGTTAAAAAGGTTGATGAATTGACTTCCACACCCATCTCTGCTCCTCCCATACATTCCAACAAATCTCAAGATCCACATCCTTCAGTTTCAAATACAGGCATTTCCTCTGATACATCTTTTTCTCCCACCCCAAGAGGCAAAACAATCATTCGTTCACGTCCTCAGTCACTGGAATCCCTTTCCAATAACAAAAACCTGACCACTCGATTCAGGGCAGGGTCCATGGAGGTTGATAGACCTCCTCTGACTAAGGACAGTAAGGAAAAAAGACGTGGTCAAAAAGAGAAAAGTTCTCCAGCCACTTCACCTACCTGTTCTTAAAAATAGCCACCTTGATACAATGGAACTGTCGAGGTTTATGTTCTAATCTAGATGATATCAAAACACTGATTGCTTCCTACCATCCAGTTTGTCTTTCCTTACAAGAAACATTTTTCAAACCTGCTGATACAGTCACCATTTGGCAGTTTTCTCTGTACAGAAATGACAGGTTGTGTAATGGACGAGTACATGGAGGGGTGGCACTGTTTGTTGATCAGCATGTGCCCATCCTGTCTTTGTCACTTAACACACCCTTGGAGGCCATAGCCATCCATGTTTCCTTGGGTCATACCATCACTGTTTGCTCTCTCTACCTGTCCCCTGGAGAGACATATGATCAATCAGACCTTGATGCTCTCATTGAACAGTTGCCATCTCCATCTCTAATCCTGGGGGATTTTAATGGACATCATCCCTTCTGGGGAAGTGCTGTTATTGATAGGAGGGGTCGATCTGTAGAGCGGATGCTCTTTGATCACAATTTTTCTCTTTTCAATACTGATTCTTCCACTTATTTTTATGCACCTAGTCAGTCCTTTATTTCCATTGATCTCTCAATTTGCTACCCTTCATTATTCTCCCATTTTTCATGGAGGGTTGACAGTAATCTACTAGGCAGTGATTATTTTCTTATCCTTTTGAGAGAGACTGGTCATGGTCCATGCCACCCTACCCACGTGCCCTGGTGGAAGCTGGATCAGGCAGACTGGTCCACTTTCACTGCTCTTGCAGAACTTGATCCTGCCATCGTAAATCAGCCATCACAAGACGACTGTGTGGTAGCAGTAACTGGCTGTATTATACAAGCAGCTGCTCAGTTTATTCCTAAAATATCGAAACTTTTTTAACAATATCCTTGTCCGTGGTGGAATCCTGCTTGCAACTTAGCATGGAAGGCTCAAAAATGGGCCTGGGATACTTTTCGTAGATATCCCACACTTTCAAACCACGTTGATTTCCAACAGGCCTGTGCACATGTTAGGTGGGTAAGAAGTCAAAGCCAGAAGAAATCTTGGATTAAGTTCACAACTGGCATATCTTCTACCACCAGTTCCAAGATCATATAGGACAAGATTCGAAAGGTTAATGGGCACTACAATTCTGTCCCCCTCTCGATCTTACTCTCTGATGATCAGGAGGTGACTGATGTCTGGAGCATTGCTGATACTCAAGGTGAAAGTTTTTGCTGGATATCTAGCACTTCTGCTTGTTCCTCCACCTTCTTGGCCATCAAGACTCAGGCAGAGTGTTCACCTCTTTCCTTATGAACTGACTGTTTCTTTGACTATAATTGTCTGTTTATACTGGTGGAACTGAAAATGGCCCTTCATCAGTCTGGCAGTACATGTGTTGGACCTGATGATGTTCATTATGGCATGCTGCACCATCTATCTCCTGCTTCTCTTGATGTCCTTTTGATTGTCTTTAACCGGATCTGGCAAGAGAATGTTTTTACTGATGCCTGGCGCCAAGGTGTTATTTTACCTTTCTCTAACCCAGGGAAAGATCCCAAGATTCTTTCAAACTACTGTACAATTGCTTTGATGAGCTGTTTCTGTAATACCTTAGAAAGGATGGTTAATGCTTGTCTTCTTTTATTCCTTGAATCAAACAACCTCCTCTCGCCCACCCAGTGTGGGTTCCAACGACAGCACTCCACCACAGACCACCTAATTCATCTTGAAACATCAATCAGAGAAGCCTTCCTCAAATGCCAACATCTTGTATCAGTATTCTTTGACATTGAGAATGCTTACGACACAACATGGAGGTATGGAGTTTTGCAAGACCTCCATACATTTGGGTTACATGGGCATTTACCTATGTTTATTAAAAATTTTTAATAGGCAGGAGATTCCAAGTTTGTGTGGGTTCAACACTTTCCCATTCTTTTGTACAGGAACTTAGAGTCCCTCAAGGCTGTGTTTTGAGTGTGACACTCTTCAGTATAAAGATAAATGCCATCAGTGAACAACTCCCTCTCACCGTTATGAATGAGCTGTATGTTGACGACTTTCACATCTCATGTCAGTCGTCGAACATGAGATATATTGAGTGGCAATTCAATTGTGTACTGAAGTGGACTTTGGCAAACAGCTTTAATTTCTCTCTCTCTAAAACTTTATGCATGTGGGGTATTTCTTCTGATCCTGAACTTCATATCAGTGAAGTTTCACTGCCAGTGGTCCCTGAGACCAAGTTCTTTGGGCTTATCTTTGACCATAAGCTGATTTTTATTCGACACTTAAACCAGCTTTGGGTGAAATGCACAAGAGCACTGAACATCCTCCGTGTCTTCTCTTCATCCAGTTGGGGGGCAGATCGCTGTTCAGTGTTAAAGGTATATCATTCACACCATATACTTTGAAACTTCGTTCCTTACCAAATCATCCCACCTGGGAATGTATTTTCCTTCCTCGGTGGGCAGTACTTTTTCAGAACAGACAATCTGTCATTGCTCCGTTTGGCCTTCGCATCCAGGTGCAATTGGATGAATTGGGTCTGTCCTTGTATAACATTACAAATTCCACAGGTCGGCCCATCCCACCATGGCTTATTACAGCCCCCAAATGTGACCTTCCTTTCAGTCACCTAAAAAAGGCAGATACTCCAGATTGGAAGTACCGTTTTTTATTCAATGAATATCTTTCAAACAATCATTCAGTTCCCATTTATACAGATGGTTTCAAATCAGGTAATTCAGTGGGCTCTGCTATGGGTCAGTAGTTGTGTGCAGAATCCCCTCTACAGCTTCTGTGTTCACTGCTGAACTGTATGCCATATCTCTTGCCCTGGATCATATTGCAGCTTAACAGTACTCCAACTGCACTATTTATACTGACTCACTTAGTTCTATACTGGCCCTTGGAATCGCTACACGTTAGCTCACATCCTATTCTCGCTGATATTCAAAACTGACTGGCCCATTTCTCATTTACAGCTACTTCAATCTAGTTTTTCTGGATACCAGGCCATGTTGGTATTCGCAGGAACAAGCTTGCAGACACTGCAGCTAAAATTATCTGCTCCGGCACTATCACCTCTGTTTCTATTCCATACATGGACTATGGTCCTGTATTTAAGGCTCAGCTCCATGCCAGCTGGCAGTTCACTTGAAGTGAGTAACACAACAACAAGCTTTTTCAAATCAAACCCTATATTGGCTTTGGCCATCTAGCTTCCATAAAGTTCGGAAGGACGAAGTTGTTATAACTTGACTACACATTGGTCACAGTGTTTTAACTCATCGTTTTCTTTTATCTGGAACTGATGAACCAATGTAGTTTATGTAACACTTAAATTACTGTCAACCACATTTTATTTTCTTGCCATCGTTACAATTCTCAACGACAGCAATATTTTAAACATGTTTTTTCCCAAGGTTTATCTGTAACATTGGATAGTGTTATTGGTGATGGTGACACTGTCGACCTTGATAAAGTTTTTAGTTTTTTAATGGCCATTAATCATTTTTATCTCATTTAAGTGTTGCTTATTTATTCATTACACCTTTTTAATTGTGGTTCCTTTTTTACAGTTTCATTCTCTCTAGTTCAATTTGACATTGGAAAATGGCCATAACATTAAATAACTCAACACCAGGACTGGAAAGGCCAACTTCAGGTGACTAACGCTGCTGTTTGAACTACTCATTAGTCGTTTTGGCGAGTTGTTATTACACTTTTGCTGCATGTCATTTAACACTTTTACTACTTTACCTTTTTGTACTGGTCATAAGGACACATAACTCGGAACCAGGACTGGAAAGACCAACTTCAGGTTACTGACCATGATTCTTATTACTTATCTGTTAATCTTCCTGGCAGGTTATGATCGTTACCATTCTGCTACAGGAAGACCTTTCCAACTTTGTCATTATTACACTTTTGCTGCATGTCGTTTAACACTTTCACTACTTTACCTTTTAGTACTGGCCGTAATGACACATAACCCGGAACCAGGACTGGAAAGACCAACTTCAGGTTACTGACGGTGATTCTTATTACTTACCTGTTAATCTTCCTGGCGGGTTATGATCATTACCATTCTGCTACAGGTAGTCCTTTAAAACTTTGTAGAGTGGATGCCAACATTGGTTTGATGCCATTTTTTGTTTTAATTGCTGTTTTGTTTTTACCTTCATTTACTTTTACAAATTTTACTCCATTTACTTGACTTTATGGCATACAACCTGGAACCAGGACTGGAAAGGCTAACTTCAGGTTCTTGAACTTACCTGTTAGTTTTCCTGGCAGGTTATGATCATTACCATTTTGCTAGAGTAAGTACTTTACAACTTTTTTTACTCTGCGTTCTTTCTCAACATTTTAGGCTAGGTATCAACATTGGTTTTATACTTTTTCTGTTTTTCTGTGATGTTTTGTTTTACCTTCATTTCCTTTTATGTATTTTACTACATTTACTTTATTTATACCTCTTTACTGGATGTTTGGCACAGATAGCCTAGCTGCTTTGTGCCATGAAACACTAAATCAATCAATAAACTCTTTCTTAGTGTATTTTACTATAGTTTGCAGATGAAAGTAACTTAGACATAAAAACCCCTTTGTCTGGCTATGTATTACAAATGTCATATTGCTTGGAATTCTGTTTCTAAACTTTTTGGATTTCTTCAGGTATTGAAACAGATGTTCTGCAGCCAGTTGTTAATATTAAACTTCAAAGGACCCATGTGATTGAACAACTTCAAAACTTTTACAGGGGTGTTTCTCTCACTAAATGCCAAATTTTTATATTACAATCATATCCACCTTTTGAGGAACCATTTCCCACCAGTTTGTCATGCCTTACTGATTTTTATCCTCTTGTGTTTATGGGAATTATTGTATCATCTTTTTTTTGGTTGTGATGTTTTTGTACAGAGAAAGGTGGAGACCCTGTTAGAGGGTGATGATTTGACATACCAACAAGGCTTAGTTAACAATATTATGTTTGAGAATGAGCATATATGTACAGAATTAGCATATTACATTAGATTTATACAGTTGGTATTTATTTAGGAATGTAATGCAAGTACATTTTATATAATGCTAATAACTTTGCTAATCAAGTTTTACTAATAGTATTGCCACTCATTATCATTCATTTCCTTGACAAGTCATTGAAAAAGTTTGTTTTTCATTTTTCAAATTCAGGTACACTGAATGAAGTCTAATATCCTGAACTAGAAGCTATAATGTATTAATTATTCTGTAAAATAATGTACAGGAGTTGGAGTTCATAATGAGTATGTATCTCGCAATCATGGATATTACATTTTAAAAGTTGCTAGAACTCCACCTCTTGTATATTATTCAGTAAAATGGGTAGAGTTCTTAATGGGTATGTATCTCTCAATTATGGGTAATACATTTTAAAAGTAGGAAGAATACAAAATCTCTCCTTTATTTCATAATTAAATATGAAACTTCCTACTTGCTTTTTTTAACGTGGTTGTTAACAGTTTTCATTTATCAGTATGATTCAAAACTTGTGCACATATGTTTTACATGAAAATATCTTATTAGGTGTACATTTTATCTTGCTTTGTCACAGTAATGCAGTGTTTGAAATTGCCTGATAAAAATAAAGGTTTACCTGTATTGTTTCAATTATAAGCTTGTGTGGAGTAAAATGTCAGTTTATTGGTATGATTATTAAATATTTGTCATTGATTGTTCAGTAATTAATTGAAATTTCATTGTAAATTTAATTTTTTTTTAACTGTGGAGTTCAATGATGAGTTTTTTGTTGTTTACAGTTTAATAAAACTCTTAACCATGGATGGCAATGGTGAGAAAATATGGGGGGGAACCTGGAAGCATGCTTCTCCAATTGTTGTGTTTTGAGAGAGCAAATGGCATGAAATACCTTAAGTTATATAATAACAAATTCAAATAAAATGGAAGTACAATTTATAATTCAAGCATAGTAATTTCACTGCACAGAAAAAGACAGCCCAAGAGAGAGATCTGTGGAAAGTCATTTTTATAATAAATACCTTGAAATAAATTACTATTTCACTTGAGGTATGACAATGCATTAGAAAATTGTAATTTAACTTTTAGTTCTTCTGTTACTAGTTTTTACTTTCATATTTTTCTTTAAGTCCATTTTACTGACTGATTTTGAATTTCTTAGAACTTTCAAAGTTGGCTCAAATTTATAGTATGATTCAAATTTAGTTAATTTAGTATTAAGAGTGACTGACAGTCTTTTGTTAAGTCCATGATATGGATGTAGTGATGTCTTCTTTCTTATGAGGCAAGGGAACCATCTCTTCCCCAGCATTAGAATGTGGTGTGGCCAAAATTATTTCTGTTAATAAGTTATGATTTGTCAAAAAAACAAAAAAAAACAACTTTCATATAACATCTATAAAGTATGGTGGTTTTTCTCTGATTCTTTGACTTCTGCTTAATACCAGCATTAGTTGGTATTCAACACACTTTTCCATTAGTTTTTAATACATTTTTATAAGAGTGGGGTTTAAAAAAAACAGCACTTTAGTATGAACCACTTGTTATTCTCATCTTGAAGTCTTCGGATCTTAAATTTGACACTAAGAGATCTTGCATGGTATATTTTCTGGATTGTGCTAGGTTGCCTTAATGTACAAAAACATACAAAAGACCACCTTAACTCTTTCCAATTGTGACAAGCTTTTAGTAAACAAGTGTTTTGTATTAAAAAATGTTTTAATTACCTTTACTAAAGATTTGTCCATTAACATATAGTCAGAATGTTAACTGTTCCAAGAACAAAGTAATCTTTATGTTGAAATTAAAAATACTATTCTTCATCTGAAAATTCTCAGATTTCATTTGCTTAGCCTCTAAAGCCTCCTGAATAAGTATCAAGTATTTTTCTTCATTGTAACTTTTAATTTGTTTATTTTCTTTAACCTAATTGTGTCTGGAATCACCTGATTGGTCGATCTTGTAACAGAAAAAGTAGGGAGTAAATCAATTTTTTTCTTACAAGAATTATTGCAAGTTGTAACAGGAAACTACATTTGGTTATCCTAAATACATAAAAGCTTTTGACAGTTACAGACTGGGTGCATTGCACCAAGCTCATAGTTAGGGTTAATTGGATAGTACACATGCCTGCAACTCCCCTCCTTCCTGTGTAACACCTCTGCAACTTGAGCAAGCACACTATTATTTACATATGGTGTTAACCTTTTTTTTTTTTTAAGTAATATCTGGATTACCCCTGATGTTACATAATAACCCTTTCTGAAGATTCCCATTTGAGCACTTCTTGAAAAATAGAAAATTGTTCAAAAAATTGTTATATAAAATATATCATAATTGTAACTGGAAATAGTTAAGTCACTAGTTAATATACTTGTTTATGATTTGGATAAGATAAAAGTAATGTTTAGAAAGATTTGTCAAAAGAATATAGTCAAATTGTCTGCCACACTTGCTAAACAGTAAACTTACCTAGTTTGATGATGAATTTACTAGAATATAATAAAAAAAATATTGTTTATAATCATTACAACCAATAAGACCATTATGTATATAATTTTAAATTAGTTGGTTTATCTTCACAAAACTTTACAGATTCTCAGTAAACATTGCAAGGTTTTCATACAAATTTTTTTTAACTAAGAATTAATTTAAGCTTTTTTTCATGCTATTTTTTAATATTATCTCTCCAATGTGCAAGTAATTTTGATTTTAAGATTAAAAATACTTTTGTACATTAGAAATTAAATTTTACATGCCAAATTTGTACAACCTTCAAGTAATAATGAAATGTGTTTGTAAAAAAAAAAGCATTATATTTTAGCTATTTTTCGTTATTGTATCTCTGTACAGATAGGGTCAGTTTTAAAAACTTCATAATCATCATAAAAATTATGAAATATAAAATTGTTTTTTCGTTTTAAAATAACTTAGATTATAACAAACACAAATGTTTCAAAATAGATTAAATCTCAAAAAAAGTATACATTTATATATTTATTATTTTTATTATATTGACCTTTCAGCCATGCCTGGCTAAAATTACAAAAGAAGCAACATCATCATTATATCTAAGAATGTAAAACTGGCCTTTATCAATTGGTGTGTTGGCTATGTTTCTATGGAATAGTATTTTGTAAAATACAATAATATTTCAGTTATAATACATTACATGTGTTTATACACATTATTAGTGTTTATAAACAAGTTCTTAAACTTATTTTTTTCTAAAAATGTAGAACAGTAAATAAAGAATTATAAGAAACAATTCTCTTCCAGTTATGATCATTGTGTTCTTTGCTGCTTCCCATAGGTACTATGCCTTTTCAAATTTCACATGTGGAGGATTGCATTGGAAATAATTTTTTTGATTTTGTAAATATATTTTGAAATAATCATAAATTACTATATTATTAGCACATAATTCTGCTATAAATTAGCAAGCTTAATAACCAAACTGTATTTGGATCTAAAAACTGTGAAATTTCAAGCTCGTCTGTGTTTTTTACTTTACCACTTGGAATGTAGCATGAAAAGAAAGAATTGCTGCTTATATACTTTGGAGAATCTGAGAAAACTGCTAGAAACATATTCTGAACTTTTGGTTATACACATCAATGTTTGAAAATATATGTTTATGTACATCTACTTCATCCAATGAAGAGGTTGGTGGGGCTACCTTGGTTGATTCAATGACTATATTAATATCTCAGAAAATAGTAAAAACAAATGGTGTTTTTTTTTCTACATTCTAGCTGGTAAATATAGGAAATTTGAAAATGTTCAGAAAAAACTGTATTAGACTTTGTATTTAGATATTGTAAATATCAAATTTTAACCAATGTTGCATTCAGCATACCACATGACAAAGTGAAATGAAAAAGTAGGATATTTTTTTAATATTTACTTTTACATTATGAAATTAACTAAGGGATAATATTAAAAATTTGAATTATCTGAAAGGTGATACCAAAGTTGTTGACATAATCACAAGATAGTAGTTCAATGAACTTTTTAATTCAAATCAACAAATGTGATAACATAGCCTTTGACATGTGACCTGTGTTGGTAGAGTTGATCATAAGTCGTATGTTTTATGTCCTTAACATTTGAGATATAACGGTTATTCCAGTAAAGACCATAAAGGATGTTTTTGTAAATCAGCATATTATTACTCTTGATGGAATGAGATGTTGCAACATCTAAATGGAAAATATTTTTTCTGTGCACATCAGGTAATTGAACCTTAGCTAAAGGATCACATATATTTCAGCAAGGTTAATATTATGAACTTAACAGAGAGCATTCAAGCAATTGTGCATATACTTTTACTAATAAAGTAGAGAATAATCTGAAAATGACCTAAAAAGGTTGAAACATTGTTCTCTGCTTTATTGGTAAAAGTGTTTATACCCATATCAGCCACCCTGTGATACATTTTTACTTCAGGTGGGTTTCTTGTCATCACAAATATGTATATACTGGTAGAGATAGACTTTAATCAGCCACATAGGCCCGGATCAGAGATATATCTATCTTACAGGGTTATGAGATGACTTAGCATCCAAACTTCCATCTGTGAAAAGTTTTTGTGGATGTGCTTAGATATCCTGTTTATTTTGCTTCATACTTTATTGTCAAATACTTTCTGCCAAATGTTTCGACAACTCCTCCCTTCCACACAGAACAACTATATTGCCGTGCAAAGCTATTTACTTCTTCCACCATCAATAATGTCACATTTTGGTGGAATACAAATTCATTTTTGTAATGAACTTGTCATTCAGAACACTAAAATGGTCAAACTTGGCACAGTTATTTGTGAAGGAAGCTGAATGTCAGCAAAACCTGCAAAGAAAAATATAAATTGAAATTAGTCTATGGCATAAGTATTATGCTCCAAGTTAGAATTTGATGGAAGCACCTTTGGCAGCAATTACTGCTGTGAGTCTTTCTGGATAGGTCTCTACAATCTTTACATAGTGGGGTAATGTTTGCTCATTCTTCCCTACAAAATTGCACCATTTTCTGAGAAGTTAATTGGTAATTGTTATTGGACTGCAATCTGCAAGTTTTGCCATAGATTTCCGAATAGATTCAAGTCAGAACTTTGACTTGGCCACTCAAGGACTTTTCCTTTGAAATTACTGTAGTGTGCATTTGGCTTTGTGTTTCAAGTCATTATCATGCAGGAATATGAATTTCTGACTGTTTTATTTTCTTGGCTGATACAAGCAAGTTCCCTCTAGGGTTTGCCTGTATTTTGCACCTTCCATCTTCCCATCAGTTTTGACAAGTTTCTCAGGCCCTGCTAATGATGCTGCAACCACCACACTTAGTTGGGATGGTGTGGACTGAGTAAAGCATTGAATTTTAATTAAAAAATTTAGTTTTTGTCTTGTCTGATGATAAAACATTCAGTTACGTGTTTGAGGTGTCATTTACATGCATTGTTCTTGCTACTTGCTCATGCAGCTCAGCTTTGTGTAAGAACCAGGATGTTGTTGATGGATGAACATTGACTTTCATCTCAGATGTGGAACCTTGAAAATCTTTCAAAGTCACTGTTGGCTTCATGGTGGTATTTTTAACCAGTTTTCTGCTTGCCTTGCTGCTTAGTTTGGAAGGGTAGTCTAATCTGGATAGTGACTGGGTTGTATCAAACACATTTCCATTTTTTAATAAGGGACACCACTGTACTCAAAGCAAAGGGAAAAGCAGTGAATTTGAAATTTTCTTGTAACCTTCTTTTGATATGTTCTTTATCACTTTATCTGTGACTTGTTTGAAAAGCTCCTTGGTCTTCATGGTTGGTTTGTTATAACTGTGAGTTGTAGCTTGAACAGATGCATTTCCTCTGAAGTTAAACCACTTTGGTTATGCATCAACAGACCATTATACTGAAGACCTTTCATTCTAATCTTTTGCACCTGAACTGATTGAGTTGCCATAGCAAAGGGAATGAATATTGATACAGTTGATAATATTTTTATTTTCTTTGAAAATGTAACTTATTTACACAATATCAGCATTTTTTCAACTTTTTCAGTTTTGAGTATATTGTGTAGATTCTGAATATAAAGTTCTATTTGAAAGTTTCATGATTGCAAATTAAGATGACAACAAAATATGGAAATTTAACAGAAGGGTGAATACTTTTGCAAGGCACTATATTTTTCTCTTGCATCTGCTAGAGAGATTTAAATTACTAGTTTTGAGGTAACCTCCACTGGGGCATGATCATATCAGCACAACCTCCATGTACAGTAACTTCCCTCAACTGCACTTGCACTTTTTATTATTTTCCAATGCATTGTCTGGAATAGATGTATATTAGATTTCTTCAATTGCATGAGATTTGAAGTAGTTTACAAAAGCTTAATATTTTTATTGGTTTCACTGGTTTCATTTATTATTAAGGAAGGCTACCCAGCTAGTTTTTTATTCTATTTCATCACACGGTAGTGACGATATCCTAAGATGGTACCCATTGTGGCTACTGGGGCTCATTATTTGTGGTGGATGTGATATTGTTCCACATACTTATTAACCTTTTCACTAAGGCTGTACAATTTCTCTGTTAAAAAATATTTTACAAATAACCAATTATACTTTTCAAGTCAATATCATTGGCAAGTTTAGAAGTAGGCCCTTGAAGTTATCAAGTTACATTTTCGAAATGAGAATGATGCCTATTTATTTCAGTATTCTATTCTTTATTTTGAAGACAGTTTTAGTTTTTTCTCAATTCTAAACATATACTAATCAACTAATTATGAGAAATCTTATGAAAAGCCTACTGAAAATCTCTGTATGAAATATAATATTTGCCACAAATATTTTTGTAATTTATTTCACCTTAATTTCTCATATTTCTTAAAGAATCAGAACTTTAAATATTTCAATTTAATACATCTTAAAACAGTTTCAAAACAGTGAGGAATATTTTCTTGATTTTTTATGTTGACACTTGTGGTTGCTTAATATAGATAATGTTTGGTTTATATTTAAAAAAATGTTGTAAGTCTCAATTTTCTGTTTTCAGTATCACATGATTAAATTTATTAATTATATTATTTTGGATGTGATATTTTTTGTTAACCATTTAGCTTGTCCTCAAGTTTGTTTTCCTCCTCAGAACGGCCCAACCAGCAACTTACCAGACTAATCAGACTGCAACACCTGCAGCAGGATATACTGTTCAACATCCAGCAGCTGCAGCTGCTCAACCTTATGCAGGAGCAGCAGCCGCCGTGGCCGTAGCAGCAGCATCTCGTACAATCCAAGCTGGGTATGAGACTTACCAACCTTCTACAGGTCAGACCACTACAACCTATCCATTTGCATCTCGTCAACAGGTAAGAACTGCATAAGATCTCTTGTTGCGATACTTCTTTCTTGAGTACTACACTAAAGAAACATCAGTTTCTTGGGATGTTTTGTGAATAATAATTATTGTATTTCAGTTTTAATGAGTTTTTTTACAAATATATATCTGTTGGTATATTTCCTTCTTATTTTATGTAAGATCTTGATGTGAAGGTCATGTTTATTTTAATATTGCCTTTTAGAAAATCTCGTAATGATAACACCTCATAACATTAGATTGGAAAGTGCATTAAAACATTTCACAGAAGGTGTATATATATTTGGAGAATGTGCCATACTAGTATTTTTGTTGTTGTTGTTGTTAGTAATTCCAAGAAATTTTGTTAAGAGTACTCTGCCAAAATTCATATTTGTTCTCCAGTTACATAACTGTACTGTCTTAAATAATGGAAATGTCATAACTTCAGATGATGTCTTCCTATTTCAGAGTGCTTATGAAAAGGTTCAGGCATATTATCCACAGGCAGCTCAAGTTGGATATTCTACGACTGACACTGCTACAGCAGCATATCAGTCAGGTGAGTTGGTTAGATAATGGCATAATGAAAGTTCAGAGGTTGTTCAAATACATTTATCTAAAAGAGACATTTTAACCAGAATTTACCCATTTATTTGTTTTCAAGTAATTTTGTATTAAGTAACCTCAACTTAGTAAATTTGTAATAACATTTGAATATTTTCTGTCGTCTTTATTTTTACTTTGTTCTCTGCTTCTTGATTCCTCCTCTCAGGGTGGATTCTTGAAAGTGGTGAGAAGGTTCTATACTTTGTTTACCTCCTCTGGGATCTGAATATGTGGTTTCCATGTGTGGAAACCTGTGAAAGGGAGAGGATTTTGGTGGTTGTTTGATGTCTGGAGCACAATAACACCACATTGGCCTATAAACCAGTAGCCTTGGTATGCCACCTCAGCTTCAGTCAGCTGGTACTTTTGTGCTAGGGTCAGTTAAGTATTAGTGTTGGGCATTCTCCACAATTATTCTTATTTTATTTGATGCTAGTGTTTGGGTAAAGTGATTGCAAAGTCCTGGTGTTGCTGTGTTTCATCCCATTGTAGGACTCTACGATGGGTGGGGTCAGTGAGCACTGAATGTTTCTTCTTTTATTATGGATTTCCCAAAATTTCAAAAAAATAAAACTGTAACAACTCGGCTCATTGGTAAATGACCACTCCTTGAAGACTCTTACCATCACTATTCATTTTGGTACTGTACCTTCTTTTATTACTATTTTTCATTTCTTGTTAGAAAAACCTTAAGGACAACTATCTCTTTTTTTTTCTTCTTATTTTGAATGGATTACAGGGGCTTGCTGATTTTCCAAATCACTCAAGAAGTTATGTGTCAGAATCTACAAAAATTAACTGAGCCTCCAATATGCAAATTCATATAATAGTATCTGTAAGCTTGGAAAAGGTCATTCTTATTAGACAGAAGATCAAATTTTAAAGACAGCATTAAATTTATTTAAAGGCTGTATTGGTTCGTCAAAGCTTTTTATAATTTTTAATGGTGAATATACAGAAAAAAATTGCCTGTTGATTTCAGAAAACAGTAGAAACCTCATGACTGAATTTTATTTGTTGTTCTCAGTATAGAAACTTTCTAAAACTTTCAAGTAATATTTTTACCTTTAATTGAGAATGACAGTAGTATTGTAAGTTTTCAGTTAATTTCAACTAGTAGGATATGGCTATAGTAAACATATGTTATTGTTTATCTTATTTCTGGATGTTCCTCTGTACCATTATAATAAAATAAAAAAAAAAGAGAGAGTGAATGCTCATTGCCAGTTATATTTTTGAAATTTTATTTTTTATTGCAAAAATTATGAACTATAAAATGTTTACACATAATATGAAACTTGTAAACATTGAGTTAAGTGTTAAAACAATGTTTATTTTCTTATCCGGTGTTTAGTGAGTAATTATATAATATTAAGGAAAAGTGTGCATCTATGGAATTTCACTATGAAATAAAACAAATTTTAAATTTTGTTATAGAAATTATACAGTAGATTCAAACATTAGGATGCTTGCTTAGTGTACGTACCAAAACCCTTTTTTTAAACAAATAATATGAAATGTAATGAAAAGTTAAAGATTTTATGAGTATGAATTGCAGTGTGATATTTCTAAGGTGCCCTGTATCTGCTAAATCAGTAAAAAGGGAAGTATGGGTAATTATAAAACTTTCCTGGATCTTTACTTCTTTTCTAGGTATAACTTCAAATATTGTTTATGGATACAGCAGTAGTACTGCTGCTCAGCTAGCAGGAGTGAAAAGTAAAACAACTGTTACTAAATATCCTCATGCTGGAAACAGTGCTGTACAGTCAGTGGTGGGTGAGTATAAACTAACTTATTTAATATTCTGTTGCTGGAAACAGTAGTGTGAGTGAGTATTGAGAAAACTGAATGTTTCTTCAGAAAGTAGATTCTTTGAAATAATTGTATGTCGTAATGCAGACTTAAGTTTACGTAACCCTTTTCTGTATTAGTTAGACTCAGTAACAAAAAATTTGTATGTGTGTAAATAGATGTTACTATTGCAAGAATTAAGCTATATATAATAAACATTTGTGGTTTACTGTTACAATTTACAGTCATTCCAGAAAGAAAAAGGAAAACTTATATTTATTTCCTAATTGTTTATGATAATTAAAAGATCGATCAAATTGAAACTCCCCTATAAAGTTAGGATAGAGTAAAATTTAGTTTTCTAAACAAAACATTTGTTATAGAGGTTATAGAGATTATATAAATCGAATTTGACAATTTTCAGATGAAGAAAAATATTTTAAATATTAATGTCAAATTAGTTTGTTTCATAGTCAACATTCTGAAACAAAAATTCAGAAGCAAATTGTTAATTAAAACATGTAAGTAAAGAACCTTATATTTTATGTACAGAAGCCATATAATACTGATTGTCTGCAGACTTTTGTGAAGATACAGAAACTGTGTAAAAATATGTAACTAATATCATGGTTACTTTGGTGGTTACATAGTAGGTGCAATGTGCCTAGCCCTGTAATCAGAGTTAAAGGAGTGATATTACTTTGCTGACAAAATACATTTAAAATACATGCCTTCACTGGAGTATTTAGAATTGAAAATGATATACAAATTATTGGAAGATTCATCTATTCATCATGGTTCATACAGTCGATACTTTCTAATCAATCCATAAAATAATCTTGATTTTCATCGTCAGCAGTGCTTGCTGTGATATATTGTTGTACAGGCTTTTCTGACATCTTGAGAGGAACTGACATTATACATTATAAGATAAAAATGATTTATTGTATGACAGCACATAGTGGAATGTCGGTTGACAACATCTTGTGCAGAAGTTTTAAAATAAGAATTCATGTGTGTGTGCAGCTGCAGTGTACAGAAAAAAAAAAGATGTCATGTGTAGTGAATGGATTAAAATATTTTATGTATACTTTTCAAAACTCGTAAGCTCTAGTTTGACAAAAACAAAATAATAACTGGAATGTTTTATGTAAAATGTACGTATGTCATGGAAAATATTTTTGTAAACTGTTGAATTGATGAATACTGCACCTAGTCAGTGTTTTCTTGGCAACAGCAGCAATATATCTTTAGGTTATATTCTCATCTAAGTGACGATAGCCTTATATCAGTAAATTAAAATCCTCTCTTTTTGTTGGTTATGAACAGAATATTAAAATATGCAAGTGAGAATTATTGTCCTTTTTTGAAAGATAAGATTTGCTATAAGAGGCATGTTGTCAAAATGTTTTGTGTTATTGCATAAATATCACACTGAAGCAAGAGGATTGAGGTCTGTGAATTGTTATTTTAGTATGGAGATTGTAGAGTATGAGTGTGAACATTATCAGAAATGTAGAATTTTGTATAGGGGAGATAAATCTAATATGGACAATTTGGGACAAAGATGTGTTAAGTCATTTGGTGAAGTGGTGATTAGAAATTAAATATTTTGTTTTGAATGAAGAAGTTAACACTTATTAAAATTTGAATTATAAAATTTGTTTTTCAGAAGTACATTCCTTACTACTGTTTAATTAAATTGTGAATGTAAACTCTGTAAACATTCATCATAACGTGCACTCTTTGACCTTGTCATATAAGTAAGGTTCATTGGAATAATAATGAAATAAAACATGTTAAACTGTTTGATTATACAGCTATTTACTACTAGGAGTCAGTTTCTGAAAAATTTTACTGGAAAGTTAAAGAAAATAAGTGAAAAAAAACCAAAAGGTAGACTTTAATTCAGAGTTTGATCAGATGTGACATGTGAAATGTTTTCATGCTAATTTCCATTGAATATAATAAGCAGTCACACAGCCTGTAGTTGAAAAACAGAATTAATAAACACTTGTATTATGAAACTCATTGTTTCATTGTCATAAATTAAAGTGCTGCTACAAACCTTCGACTTCTTTGTAAAAAATAAACAGTAGTAGATACTTCAACAAGTGTAATTATTGAGAAAATTAAAATACACCTGAGAACGTTTACCAGTATTTTTTAGATGTATCAGATGTTTTACTCATGTAGGTAAATATATATATATATATATATATATATACCTTTAGATAAATATTTCTCACTCTTGTTGTTTTTTAAGCTTCAGGAAAACCTTCATATTCCACAAATACAGCATATGCATCCCAACGTCAAGTGCAAAAGAACCAAAACCTCCAGACTGGGGCTGTTTCATCTTATTCTTACACAGGAAGCACTGTTGGAGCTTCACCTTCCACTTATTCCACTTATAATACAGGAAGTACAGGAAACTACTCAAATAAAAGTATTGCTATGTTTTTATTAGTTACTCTAAAGACCATGAGATAAGCCTAATTTTAACTGCCTGTTTTATGTGAAGCCTTTCAAATTTTTTATTTTGGGATTTCTTAAAATCATAAATTATTTAATGTTTTAAAAGATCACTCACTGTTTTTGTAAATAATCATTTTGAAAAATGAAAAATTAACTTACTGTGAAGTTTTGGTAATTCATGTAAAAATAACTTGTTAGAAATATGCTAACTATTCAAATAAAATAATTTTTTTTCCTCAGCTTCAATATATGGACATCAACAACAACAGTCAACCCAGTCTAGTGCAGCTGTTGCTTCTAACAACATTACTAACCAACAAAATACTACTTCCATTGTACAAACTCAGAAGACCCACGTTAACACTTGGTCAGGTTTTAAAAGAGGACCAGTGAGGTTTCAAAAACCAAAACTTCCACCAAAACCAGAACAATTACATTATTGTGAAGTGTGTAAAATTAGTTGTGCTGGACCACAGGTTAGATTTTGTTTATTTGTTTTTGATGTATTTGGTGTAAACTTGGCACTTCATAAGAATTTTACATACTTAAAATTCTGATGTATATATAGTGGTTATAACTGTTTAACCTTTTCAATACAAGTAGGAGTCAGAGCACATTATTATATTTTGTAGTTTTAGATTCAAAATTTTTAAAAATATATTATGAATTTATTTTCATAAATATTAAATTAGTTTTTAATTACATTTTTAGTATTATACATTATTTAATTTATTAATTCAAAAGTAAATATTTGCTTAAAAAATGGGTAAGTATTGATTTATTTGGTGTCTTCTGATTTTACTCTGATTGTATTTTGCCTGGCATAAAATGCAATGTCTACAGTTTTTAATAAATTAAAAGCTCAAATTACCAATACTTAAAAGGTCAGGTCAACTCACATTTACAACTAATATCAGTATTATTAGTTAGATGCAGTATAAAAGTCAGAAAAACAAAAATGTAAGTAAATTTATGCTTTTATGAGATTTAAGATGTTTGAAATAAACAGGTATTGTTTCCTTTTATAATTTGCTGTCATTCTAGAAAGAAAAGCATAATTTAGATTTATTTCTGAATTTTTATGGAGTTATGAGGTTGGTCAAACCAACAAATCCCATAAAGAGTTAGGTTATAGAAAATAATAAAAGATAATTTTTTCTTTAAAAAAGCATGTAGAATTTACTTAGGAGGTTACAGAAATTATACAAATGAATTTCACAATTTTCAATGGATAAAAATATTTTAAAATCAGAATTATATTTCTTGTTGTTTAGTCCAAAAACAAAAAAAATTCAATAGGAAATCTTTAAAATACTTATTGTAAAATCTGACATTTTGTGTACAAAAACCATTTAATATTTACTAATATTCTACAAAATTTCTTGAAGGTACTTTGTTGGTCCTGTAGTGTTAAAACGGTTAACTTTCAAAATATTTAATTCTTTAAATTCTGCCTGAATCTTCTACTCCCAGTTTTTACAAGCACTACTATATAAACTCAATTAGAGATGAATATGTTTTTGAGGTTCATGGCTTTATATGTAGTGATTCATTTCTTTTTCATTCCATTAACCTAGTTATAATTTCATCAGTTAATTTTCTTGAACAATGGCCAACTATCTATTAAATTTTATAAGTGAAATTTAAAAAACTTTTGAAGTTTTTAGTGCCTGTATGCCTCTAATCTGTATATTGGTTAGTTTTATTCATGGTGAATACTAGCATTTGCACTTATATCTACCATTTAATTGTTATTTGATAAAAAGTGTTTGTGTGTATCTGCTTATAATTGTCAAATGTAGCACATAACCTTAGGGAATGGCATTCAGATCTGCTCCTCATGTGTTACCTATCTCCCCTCAAAACCCATTGTCTTTCATTTGCATTGCATGGATACATCAGTTAGTAAGCTTTATAGATTCACAAAGAAAGTTGTGTAATTTTAATCTTCTGAAAGTAGTAAAAACTAAACTGAGCATGTTTTTTTTTGAGCTAATGTGTGCTCTGTATCTCACCAGGGTCTTTACATATAGGTGTGTATCTAACTCTTTAAAATAAATATGCTCTCCAGCTAAAATCTATTGTAAAATGGAAGAGAGAAGCTTTAAAATGATGTTTCATTCATTTCCAACAGCAGTTTTTCTCCTTAAACATGGCCAAGCACGTTAAGGCATGGATTCGTAACCTGAGGGTTGCGGGTTCGCATCCCGGTCATGCCAAACATGCTCGCCCTTTCATCTGTGGGAGCATTATAATGTGACGGTCAATTCCACTATTCATTGGTAAAAGAGCAGCCCAACTCTTTGGCAGTGGGTAGTGATGACTAGCTGCCTTCCCTCTAGTCTTACACTGCTAAATTAGAGATGGCAAGCACAGGATAGCCTTCTCAACTATTTAGAAGCCCGTGATATTTCATTACTTTTTTTTTTATTATTTGTGTTATTTTTTGTCTACCTGTTAAATACAGAAATATTTGCCTCTATCAGTAATTCTGGTTATTATATTCACATTAAAGAATATGGTAATTTTAAGGCATATGCAATAATGTATGAACTTTGACCATTATATAGTGTTTATACACTTTTTAGAATGCTATGTATTTATTTCAGAGGGAAAAAAAATACACTGAAGTAAACATAAATGAGTTAAAACTGTTTGGTTATATAAAATGAAACATTTTGTTCATTGACAGCAAATGAAAATTAATTTTTTATTTCTTTATATTTTAATTTGTGTGAATGTGTGATTATTAATCACAAACAAATTGTATGTGTTGTATGTTCATTTAACTGTTTCTGATATAATTGTAAGGCTTTGGGCTAATAGTATAAAAAGTAGTTGTGCAACTGAAAATTTTTTTGTTTCCTAACAAACTTTCACATTTAAAAGCTTATATTTCCATAAATTCAAATTCTAATTGTATGATTTTTATTACACAGTATTATTTAGAAAACTTTTCAAGTTTTATGCAGTTTGATTCATTAGTTTGTGATCTCAATCTTTATTTATGATATTGATATGCATAGGTTTCAATGGCATTAAGAAGGTTAAAGCTCAGTTGCCTTGATGCATACTTGAGTAGAAACAAATTAGTTTAATCTGTTGTTTATTTTGGTTCAAATACAGAAACAAAATACCTACAGTATCAAATAGTGTGTAGAGGTTGAAATCCTGAAGAGACTGTCAAAAGAATGAAACCTAGAATGATATTTATTCCATGGTGGTCATGTCGAATGAACGTGACAGTTGGATATACAATGCTGAGCTCTTTTGACCTGTTTGAGGGAAAAGATTTTTTTTTAATCAAAAGAATACATAACTTATTAAATGCAGTTGAGGACATAGTTTATAATGAGTTGTTTTGTGTGTAGCCCTGTGTGACTGATGTTAGTGTTTGCACCACCTTGTTTTTGTAAAACTACACAGCAGTGTCTACCCTAATTTGAAATATGTTGTGAGCATCTTCATAAAATTTTACAAGTTCATAGTAAATGTTAAAAAATACTGTACACACAAAAAAAAATATTTTTACTAAAGATTTTTATGTGAATTTACTGAGTCAGTTTGACTCGAACACTGATTAATCTGCATGCAAGGTGATATTCTTGTTAAAAATAAAAATACCTTTTCATAGTTCATTTGCATAGCCCCTGTAACTTCCTAAGTGAAGATCAAATAATGTTTTCACTAAATTTTATATCTTATTTTGTCTACCTTAACACTAAATGTAGCAAAAGTTACACAAAATGAAATAAAATCAAAAATGCTTTTGTTTTTGTTTACTAGAATGAATACAAGTTGAAGTAACAATTACAATAATTTATGTTAAGAGCTTCAGGTCTCTTAAATTTCCACATCTTTCACTTCATTTTATTGTTCTGTTGCTGTTAGAACTGTGTATAACTATTGTGACCAAAAGTAAATCACAAAGTGATATCCCAGAGTAAACTCAGATCACAGTACATCACTGATGTCTGCTTATTCATTCTTCAAGGAATAAGATTTTTTAATTATTTCACTTTATTTACTTTTGTTAAAAACTATATATCAAAAATGAAAGATGTACATAAAAAATCTAGAAACTTGTTACTTTACCATTGCTCATAGCTGTTTATGCCTGCTTTTGTATATCTTATTTTTATGTAAATATCCTGGTTGTTAAAAAAATATTTCAATCCATAAAATAGTGCATCCCAAAAGTTCTTTTCAGCTAATCTATAAATAAGTTCAAAAAATTTGTTACTTATATAGTATCAGTTTTGGTCTGCTTGAGGACTGATGTGTTTTGTTAAAATAAATTAATATACAATTGTCATAATCACACAGTTCAAAAAATGGCCATTACACTGGTTGTAAACATGTATCATTGACAATTAGACATGAGGAAGTAAGTGATTTTACTAGCATGAAAAGTTGGAAGGAGGTTCTTTGTGGGATGTTACAAATTAACTGATAAATCACAGAATTAAAAAGTGGAAGGTTCTTAAATTCTGACCTATCAGTTTCTGTAGCTGGTGTATGTAATTGGTGGACCTTCTGAAACTCATTTAAAGAGGGAAATTCAAAGAGATAACAACTAACACTTGTTAAGAATTTAAAATATAAATTTTAAAAATTATAAAATTAAAATCTAGATAATATGAATCTGAATTATGAAGTATGTTTTGATGCATACATTGAACTTACATTCAAAATTTAATCTAATTATTTCAATTCCATTAAAGATTGTAACGTGTATTTGACTCAGCTGTACACACAAGAATAAAGAATTTCTTTTACTTGATTTTAGGCTCAAGCACTAAAATATTATTAGAGGAAAGAATTCAATTTTTCATAGCCTTTATCTTTACCCTTTGATGTTAGTAAATTGTACAAGTTTTCTCTTAAATTTTGTGTAATTTCTAACAGACATACAGGGAACATTTAGAAGGACAAAAACACAAGAAAAAAGAAGCATCATCAAAACAGGGAAATAATGTACAGAATCCCAGGGGTGGAACATCTCTTCGTTGTGAACTGTGTGATGTTACCTGTACTGGAGCAGATACTTATGCAGCACACATTCGTGGGACAAAGCATCAGAAAGTGAGTTTGCGAGTGCTGGATATTTCTTAGGTCATCCTGTCTTAATGGTACCTGTTTAAACTGAATGTGATCAAGCTATAAACTACAGGTTGTCTATTTTTATGTGCCCAGTGAAATATATGGTTATCTGTAATAAAATAATTAGTTCTGTTAAAGAATTAATTCACTGTAACTCATTTTCAGTATACAAATGAAAGGCAGGTCCTGCTTTTATGAGAAATATATGACAGCATATATTTTTTGGAAAAATGCCTTTTTGATAAAATAATTGATTTGTTTATTTACAAGAAAATGGCAAAATCCTCATTGTATGTAATTTTATGGGAAACTAGTATCTGTCTGTAAGTTTGTAATATAGACGAAGCTTGCAGTTGTCTATATTCACACAGGTGTTCTCCGTACATTTTGAGAAGGTGACAAAAAATGAATGATAAAAACAAGGAATCTTTCATTTAGTTAACAAAAATTATTGTAATTGTTGTTTTATTATTATAGTGATAAAACTTGTTAGGAAATTCATGGTAATAGGAATTAAAGAACGTCTTTAGAATTTTGAAGTTGGCACCATGTAGTGATAAGTAAAGAAGTAAATAAAATAAGTAACAACATGTAAGAAAACTTTTACTTTTTCTTGTTCCTGGGCAGAAAATGTTATTTCTCAATTCTTATGCCTAAAGTAAATGGGAAAGATATATTTTTCTCTTCAAACTTTGCTTTTGTGACCTGGGAGCATATAACAAACACATAATAGAAGACTATATTTGGGGGCTAATATGTGAAAGTGATTTGCATTGCAGTTGCAAATCTCAAAATTACTCACTTCTAAACATTTTTGTATAACTTTAGTATAAATACATGTAAATTCTGATTCATATATTGTTTTTATTCAGACCTCATGTAAATAAAAATGTGCTAATTTGCCCCTTTTTTTACATAGAAAATAGGTTAATTTCTAAATTTCATTATCCAGGTCATAAAAGCAAAGTTTGAAGGGAATAATGGCCATTTTCTGTACTTTTATAATACAATCAGTTAAGAAATAACACGTAATATCCAGGAACAAAATTTCTGTAACATAGTATAATGTTGGATTATTAATTCTTATTTTACTTTTAAGTGACTTAATGATAATTTCATTTTTTTTTGTTTATTTACTGTTATTCACATTGACCATTACTATGTCAGTCATATGCCAGCTGGCCTGAGAAGCCCTAGTATGGGGAAAATGCATTGCCATTGGATTGGATTTAACAAATGTAGTGTGGTTGATATAACATATTCTCCTTTACCTTCATTTCTATGTCTTTAAATAAAATTTAATTTATTTATTGTTAGAACTGTTCTTATAAATGTTTTTCATGAATTCGTAGGTTGTAAAGTTGCACACAAAACTTGGTAAGCCAATTCCTTCAGATGATCCTGTAGTAATTAGCACCACCTCATCAAAAGGTTCCAAAGGCAGTGATGGCAGTAGTGTTAAACCAGATGCTGCATCTGGAGACAAGAAGACAGTTTCGGTGCCCAAAATAAATTTTGTGGGTATGAATTTCTCTGACTTGTGAAAACATGAAACCTAAATATACCAGTTTTATTAATATTAATTTTATACATCTTATATTTCAGCTGCATATAGAAATTATTTCCTTATTCATTGTATGTAACAGTACTTTCAAGTTCATTAAAAAAAACTAAATATATTAAAGAATTTAATAGTTTTTACTTAACCATACACACTTCCATAAAAACAAGAGTTGTATATTGATAATCCATACTGTAATTTTTTTAATAGTAATGCCTTGTCTTGATAACAGAATCAAGAATTTTTATTAAAATTAAAATTCCAGTATTAAATATATAACTCTCCAACACAGAGCTGGGCAATTTGATTAATACTGTGTGTTATCTGTGAGCCTGAATTGCATTAGTTGGTGTAAATAAAACTAATTTATTAATCTTAACCAGTTTTTCTAATTATTACTGCTTTTTGTTACTTCAACAGTTATTTAATCAAGTTTTGGTTTTTCAATTATTACAACATTTCGCCAGCTCTGTATGGGTTTGACCGACCTTCTAACTGATTGAAGTGAATAAGATTGTAAATCTAATTAATTGTTTTGATGCATGATATTTTTTCATATTTAACAGTGAGGACTAGGCAACACAAATACAAGTTTTGTAGGGTAGGAATCGTTTTCAGCTAAGACAGTCTCATTTTTCTAACAGGGAATTTGGCTTTTGAAGTGGGTTGCCTTCAGAATTTGTAGAGTCAGCAAATTTAACTGAGTTTAAGAAAAGCTTGATAACTAAATGAATGATAAGGGCTGGCTTTAAGTTTTTTTTTTAATTTCTAGAATTTAGTTTAAAAGGATGGAATAGCCAAGATGGACTGACAGGTGCCCTGTTTTCCCAAAACCTTAACTACCACATGACCATGAAATTACATACTCTGAATGTAAACTTTCAGCAGACATAATAAGCCTGTTTCACACATTTATGTTTGAAATTTAATTTAGTTATTTTAGTATTAATATATGGTAACAAACTTGTCTTAAAAACAGTTTATCATCATTTTATGTTAAAAATTGTAATTTTTTTAATTTTAGAAGATAGTATGTAAACTAATTCTCTGTTTTGCACCCTCTGAGTCACACAACATTATTGTACTCTGTCTTCGTGTTTATAGTTTTTTCATCTAGCCTTTTATAGACTTTAGATTATTCAACCAATTAGAGACACATACTGTAGATACTAACAAGCCAAAATATGAAATTTTGCTTTCTCTTTGATATACTGAGATATAGTAATATATTTATTGTTTATTCAACTTATAAGACATACCCATCCCATCCTCTGTCTTTCAAGAAATACTTGTAATTCTCTCTGACAATGTTATTAGACATATTTGTAATCAATAGAAATATTATGTTTTGTTTCACATGAATCAGACAGTTGATTTCTTTTGGCTGTCAAGTGGAGAGCATATCCTTGATGACTATAGAACATGTTTAAGCTAAAGATATTGTTCAGAGAGCAGGAATGGTACTTTTAACCTGTTTATAATTATTTAGAAAGCAAGAAAAATTATAGTAGTTTTTGAGCATTCTATGCAAGTGCCAAATACATTTTAATCCTGTTGAAATGCTTATCTGAGAGATCCATGAATTACATCATGACAACCAACATATTGAGAATAAAATACAGGTTTACTAAACCAAACACAAGTGCAAAAGGCTCTAAGGCTAAAGTAAATACTAAATTTTGTGAAATATTTCAATGAAAATTTTATTGATTAAATAAGGAAAAAAATTATATTTTTTTAGAAATGCACAAAGAAGTGTCATTGTGTGATGTAACTCAGTATTTTGTTTACTTTAACCCCAAGTTCTTGCCATGTAATGTATTACATTTCTTACACTAATTAAACACAATTTAAAGAGCGAATAGTTAAAGTAAATGTGAAACTTTTATACGAATCTGAGGTTATTCAAAATAAATGTTATTTGTCTTTTGCTGTCTGTAGTCATTTTTAAAAATATTTATTTTATACCTTCAACTTTTTTATACAGTTACTGTTAGGATAATAAAGTATAAAGTGTTTTGTTTAAAAAAAAAATCCTTGAAAACTTTGAGGGTATGCAAATGAAACATGAAAATTACAAAATGTAAAAGGTGTTTTTGTTGTTACCAGTAATGCCTTTATAAATTCACTAACAGATCTTTGGTCAAAATATTTTACTAAAAAATCTGATTTTCTTGTGTACAATAGAATTGTTTGTGATGTTTGCATATTAGATTCTGTGAATTTACACATTAGTACTTTAAAAATTGCAGTTGTTTTAGTTCCAGTGTGGTTAAGATTAATGAAAGTAACATTGAAGGAAGAAAATATTATAATCTGTTTATAACAGCTTATCATACATATTGGTGTTACTGCTGATGCTACATCATTGATGAAACCCTTCATATGGTGAGTGTTGGATGAAAATGAAGACCTGCTTTTGATACATATCATGTTATATATGAAGCTCTAAATAATACATGCTGGGAGATGCAGTTTTATGTAAAATTGTTTTAAACAATTATACATGTAAACACACTCTAACAGGCATAAGGAAAAGCTGATAAAAATAAATTTAATAAAGCAAAGATGCAAATGTCAAGGGCCTTTTGTACTAGACTACTAAATTTGGAGCAGAACTACTGTATATTTGGTGTTATAAATCAAGTGAGTAAGTTAAAAGAGTCTTAATTACTTGAATCCAGGAAGACACAATCTCAGTATGTAATTTATTATTGCCTTTTTCTTTATGTTCACAACAGGTGGAACAAAACTGAATACAACTGGATCTCAAGACAAACAAGAAGAAAATAAATTGGAAGAAAAAACTGAGGGTAATACAGGTTTTTTTCTGAATTATTGTTATTCAACATGTTTGATAAATATGTAAGAAATTAAGGAAACTATTACTAGTTTGTGTAATCCAATACATTTTAATGTAAAGGTGACCTAACTTGTACAGTAAAACCTGTCTAAGGATGAAACCTGTACAAGCCAGAAATATCAAAATTTAGCAGAATTATCTTAAGATTCTTCTTATAAAAAAGGCCCTCTACATGGTGAAACCTGCATAACATGGATGGAAAACTTTCACCTACCTCATCTACCAGCAAGTAGGATTAAAACCTGAGTAAGGCAGAAAAAATGTTTTTGATTAAATTTTAATTTCTTATTTAATAATTTCTTTAAATATTAACAAATTCTTGTTTAATTAATAATTTGTTTAAATGTTAATAAATTCTCTATCATTTTGTTACTGCAGGTATTGGTTAAATATATTGTTCTTTTTCTACCATTATTATTTTTGCAGTTAAATTAAACAGAAGAATGGAACAAGAAAATACGAATATGTTTTAAGTAATTCAATCAAAGGAGTAAAGGATGAATGCATAATAAAGTTCTTTGGAAACTGTGAATTTATTCTTAATAATGGTGGAGATTGTGGCAAAGTTGTGTGTTATGATGATTCTAGTGAAATCCGAACTCTGAGAAAATTAATGCAGATGATTCTGTAAACATGAAAAGTTTTGTCAACATTGACAAGAATGCTTTAACAGAAACTGGTGAGATTTATTTAAAATCTTTAATGGAATTGCAAGATGGTAACAGTGTGAGTGATTCAGAAGATGAACAAAATAGAAAAGATAGTGAAGAAATAGAAATTCCTACTTCACCGTAAGTGTTAAGTTACATTGACACTATCAAATTGTATGCAAAAATGAAGGGGGAAAATTAACTTTGTGAAAAGGCAGTAGAATTGGCGTTCTTTTTTAACCACATGAGAAAGCCCATGGAAAAAAAAAAAGTTGAAATTGGACTCTTCCTTCAAATAAATTTCATCAAGTTTTTGTGTATTTACATATATTTTTGTTCTTGTTCTTATAAATATAGCATAAACAGTATAATAACTTTATTCACAAAGGTCTTACTTTGAGTCAAGGAAATACATGTTCACTATGTCTATGCCAGAAAACCTGCTTGAGCTGGAAATTTTGCTTTGTCTTGTGCAATTCTGCCTTGGGCAGGTTTTACTGTTGTTTGTTTTACTCATATAATTTTATTTACAAATCTTTTCTTTTGGGGGATTATCCAAAGGATATAGAAGAAAAATATTCTGTACAAAATAAATATAAAACTTTATAGTTTGTTAAAAAATAGTCTTTGAGGAGAAAATAAACTTGCAATAAAACAATATTAATTATTTCTTACCCTCTTATTATGGGTATGTGTTAGGATGTTTTTCAGACTTACCTTGAAAAGGTAATTAAACTGCTGTATTATTAGTATATACAAGTAAAAATGATATAAAAAGGTTGTTAATAAATCAAATAAGTTCCTACAGGCAGATCAAAGTGTACATTTTCAGAGTTACATTCAAAATTTAATTAAACTACTTTGTAATTATAGTACATAAATAAATCATAAATCAAATATTTATATTCATTAAGTTTTTATGTTCCTATTGTTATAGAAAAATACTCAAATACTAAATCTCTCATAATATGAAAATTGTGACATTTTCTCTTCAGGTGCTTTTTCTTCTCTAATTTATTTATTTCCTGTTAAAAATGATGGAATTTAATGTAATTTACTCATTATAATATAGTTTATTACTCAGGTAAAGAATAATCTTTATTGCTTTCAATCTTTTATGTTTATGGGGGTCATAAATTATAAAATTAGACCCACTTGCCACACCCACCTTGTTATCTTTTGTGTTTCACAAATTGCCAATAGTTTGACATTTAATACTATATTATTTACAACCAATAGGATCTATCAATTTAACCTGTGAAATGACATACAATATTACATTGCTTTTTGTGTAGAGAATTGTGTAGTTTGTTTCGAGTTCAAACTTCATTCTCATGGGAAAAGCATAAGGGAGCTTACCTGAATTTTAATAGTTCTTATTGTATAGTTAGAAACCATAAAGATTGAGTATTGAAAGACACTGTGTGTGTGTTTTACATGTTATTATCCTGTGCTATTAGAGGCATTATTTAACAAGATATAAAATTTTGTGTTGTAGTGCCGTTAGTATAAAAAAGTTGGGTTATTTTTCATTGAAAGTTTTCAGTTTAAAAAGAACATACTCTGGTAAGTACTGTCTTGTTTTACACATGTATTCTGTATTTAGTATATTATTTTATTTACTGTGAAATTAACTAAAATGTACAAATAAGAAATGGATTAAGTTAGATTGGGTAAAATATAGATTAGTAATGATGATAAATTTTCAGGGAGTATGCATGTGAGTAGCTCCTCCATTACGTAATTTGGTATGGTAACATGAGATACACATTCCAAAAGTGATTTACAACTTATAATGCATAGGTACTAGTTAGACATGTTTCAAAGGGCATGAAATAATAAAATTTAAATACAATAGATGTATAGTGCTGTGAGTTTAAAGCTACTTAGTATAAACAAATAGTTTCACATTACAACTTGAAGTTATTCTCGAAAAATATAAAAGATTAATTTTGATTTGTTTGTTTTTCATATTTGTTTTTTTAAGTGGTTACCTTTTATGGAGTTATGGTAGAAAAATAATAGAATATAAAGTTTCACTTTAAAAAAAGTTTGAAATTTATTTAGAAAGTTTTAGAGATTACACAGTAACTGACAGTTTTCATATGGGAAAGAGTATTTTTAATCTTTACATGAAAATAACTGTACTCACAGCAGTCTTTGACTCTGTATATATTAAGAAGAAATTTCTAGTAAAACATTTTATTAAAAATTCTTGTATGTGCTGAGAGCTTGTGAAATTTTGTGAAGACAGACAAACATATAAAAATTATAGCATGGAAACTAATAAAAGATTAGTTTGGGGTCACGAACTTGGCTAAATTGGCAAAGCTCATTGTGAGAGAGTTAATTTTAAAACAGTAGCTCATCTCTTCACATAGAAATGCCATTCTTCTTATCTATTTACTTATGGAATTTGCATGCCACTACCCTTAGGGTAATTTGCACCTAAATGTCTTGCAGCCAAAGCCCTCCACTAAGAAGCACAGCATCCATGTATAGTAACAATTAGCTCCCTGTGCTCTTACACTTGTGATAACATCATTCTTTTTCTCAGTATTGTGTGAAACAGACATGTTCAAATTACATATGGCTTTGATTTGATGAGACTTTCATTTGTTAAAGAAACTTTAATTTTCTTTTTCCTGAGCTTTAGTTTCAAAAGCTTTAAAATTTGTTCTGCCTTTACCAGGAACAGTAACTTCTACTTAGTCATACCTGAGTTACTATGGACACAGGTGCTATTTCTACTACTGCTCCTGGGGTATTGGGAATGTTTCAGCTTTTTTTTCTTTTTTATTGTGCTATGAATTGTCACATGCTTACTAGGCATCCTACTATATCCCAGTAGCTGATGTTTCTATTTGGTTAGGAATGGCTTATTTGACTACAAATTTAACATGTTTTTCTTTGCATGGTGCCTTATCATTCAAGGTATGACTTTACCCTTCCATTTTCTCTGGGGATTTTCTTCTTGGTTATTTTTCTTTCATTATCCCTTGTCTGTGTCTTTTGCTATATATAAATATATATTTCATTTCAGTAACCTAAATTTTGGGGCTTAATATTTTAATCCTTGCACTTGTTAAGTTTTACACTGTTTTTTCTTCATCTTGTCCCTTTCATGTTTTGATTTGTAGGGATATTTTCTTTCCTTTATAAATTGTCTTTTATATTTGTTTTGCCTGCTTTTGGGATAAAATGCCCCTTTTGTTTTCAGTTTTGTTTGTTGGTTTAGTTTCCCCTCTTTGCATGTTTTTCTTTTTCCTGCCACCCTCTTGTTTGAGGTTTTTCATTGTGCCACGGAGGGCTTTTCTGCAGAAGTTCATTTCCTCCTTTTTTACCAGCTTTACCTGTTTCATTTCTGCTCTATTCTTCCTTACTTTATTTACCTATAACTGTGTAGTTTCTCTTTGTATGCTTGGTTTTCATTGGACTCCTGTTCTTTGTCTGAATACCTGTGGAGGTATTTATTTTTTTCTCACTGGAAACCTAGACCAAAGTTTTACAACTTCAGTCGTCATTATCTTCCTAGGTTTTTTTCTTTCTTAACCTTGCCCTTGATTTCTGTTTTTTATCTGGGTCATTTTACCCATAATTTTCTAATACCCCATTACAGGCTTTCCTCTTTTCTTCTCATCTTTCCTCTGTCTGATGTTTGGTTCATTGCTTTACATATTAGTGAGTATCATTCCTGTGATTTTTTACTTTTTCTCTTTACCTGCAGTTTGTTTCAATTTATTTCAGCAGTTGTTTATTTTCTCTCGTGGTCCTTTTCTCAACTTTTTTTCACAACTTTTCCTACTTTCTTTTGTCCTCACTCTTTAGGTGTTTAAGAGATATAGTAAGTTTTTTATGATAGTCAGTAATTCTAGAAAATAAAAATGAATTAATTTATATTTTGTACTTTTGTGATGGTTACAAGGTTGATCAAATCGACCAAGCACATCTAGAAATGAATAGAAAAAATAACATAAACTACAAACTTTTCTTTCTTAGGATATATTAGAGGTTATATAAATGAAGTCTGAAAAATGTAAGATGAATAAGTGTATTTTTAATCTGAACTTGAAAATCACCTCGCACTTGTCAACACTGGACAGATCTTTAGAAAAATTATACTTCATTAAAAAAAATTCTTTTATTTTGTGCAAGAAAAAGACTGTTTACTGGACTTTTAGTAAAAGGTTATAATTTCATTTTTGTCTGGCTACAGGGTCGTTCAAAAGGAGTATTGAAGGAGATAAAAACTTTTCATTGTTGAATTTCTGGTCTCTGTTATAGATGTGTGTGTGGGCTTATAACACTAAAAATCTTGTTGTGAAACCTGCAGTGGATGAAGCTAAAATTACTTAGCTTTGCACTTAACAACAATCAAAATACTTTTCAGCAAAAAACAAAGAGTAATGAATTTTATGAACAATTTTTACAAAGTGAATGAATTGTGGACCCATTCTGACCAGTATCAGAGCCGTGGTCTATTGTTGAAAGATTGAAATTCTTTCATGTGTGATATGAGTTATCTTTGTCAATCAATGAAACATTCATGAGACATATCAGGAAAGTAGTAAAAAATGAATAGTATGATCAGTTATGGGAACTGGTTGATCATAATCTTATGATCGTGGATGTTTTGTTAGGATCACATTGTTGTTTACTGTTGTAGAATTTTCAGTTTGTTATATTTTGTTTCTGGTTACATAATTTTTCTATTTTACACTTGATTTGAAAATGAAGGTGTAAATGTGTTTTATAACAATTTATAATGAGCAGCTGCAAGTGAACTAGAAAGTAGTCCAGTTAGAAAAAATAAAATGCTTTTTAAGATTAATTTAGAATATTTATTTGTTGATTTAACTTGTAACAAGATTGATATGTTTATTAATTTAAAATTAGCAATGACCCACAAAAAATTGGTGGTAGTTTTCATGTCTTTCACATGATTTTTTTGATTTTTATTCATGCCATTTAAGTTGTGCTTTCTTGGAAGAATTGTATGTTAGATGAATGGTCTGTTTGAAAACATTTTATGCAGTCAGATAAAGTCATGTAGACAAACCTTTAATAAAAACTTCACATGTAAAGTAAACAGTGAAATAGTGAACAGTTACAAACATTCATTGTATAACACTGTTTTATAAGTTGAAATGAAGAAACCCTTCAAAATGAAGAACATGACCAGTAGTAAAGAAGTTGCTAAAAGATACAATACTTTAAAATGGACCAAAGTTAAATTATTTCAAACTCTGAAGTAATTGTCAACTTGTAATTAAGGCAAACTAAGCTGAATATGCAGAAACATCTGAATGTGTCGTGATAGGCATGTGGTTTTGAATGAACTGTGCATGCATATTTTAGACTGAACTAAGTTGAGAGTACCCATGGAAATTGTATTTAGTGTTCATTTTTTGCTAGGAATCTACATGTGGGTTAAGTGTTATTTCAGTGAAGTACTTTACAAACAAAATCTATAGGTGAAATCTAATCTTTTCATGCCTAAAAATGACACTGCATACCTTATTTTTACATTGAAACTTTTGACTAAGCAAAAAACATGTAAGGTGATTCTGAATTGAAAAACCAATATGTAATCTGATAACTTCTGATAATGGCTTTTCTAGTAACATGACACTAAATAACATCTAATTGAGACAAACAGATGCAAGTGTATTATTTACATAGAAGATATATTGGTTGGTGATGTAAAGTCAATTTTAATAAAAACTGGCAAAGAAAGGTAAATTTCTAGTTATTGAGTCTTAAAATGTTTCAGAAAATATATGCTTGTAACTTGTTTTAATAAAGCATGCACCACATGCAAGCTGTTATAGTGAAATTAGCATAATATTGGCATTGTAATGTTGCTAATACAGTGAAAGTTAATAGAAATGTTTATTACAAACTAAGTGTTATAGCATTTTGTTTAAATTTTTGTTGTTGTTTTTGTGGACAGATACCAAAATTTATCTCTCTAAACTGGATTCAAAAGCTGATATTCAACCAGTAGGTGAGTTCTTATTTTTGTACCTCATGTTTAAAGATGTCTTGAATTTTCAGTGTTATTGATAAACTAAATAAAGTGAGAAGAGAGAGCTGTTTTATACATATTATTATCTTTGCTACATTTTTATGGAACTCAACTTGATAATTTGTATGCAAAAGCTCAAATAATCATTTCGTTTTATAAATATGTAGCATTTTGAACTTATATCTAAATCTGTGAATGGCTTCTCCAGGTTATTTTACCAACATATATAAAATGTCAAGTAGATTTATACATTGAAAATACTTTTAGTACAGTATAGTTTTTGTTATAGGGCAAGATTATATAGATGAAATAAAGAATGATGATGGCAAAATTATCAGCTTCCAGTGCAAGTTATGTGAATGTAGGTTTAATGATCCAAATGCTAAGGAAATGCACATGAAGGGCCGTAGACATCGGTTGCAATACAAGGTGAGTATAATAAAGGGAATTTTCTAAAACTGTTCCAAATAGGTAAATTTGTACTTTGTTATTATATTAAAATAAAAATTAATACTTAAAAGCAGAAAGTAATTTTGAGTAATATATAAAGTAATAGAACTACATGTCCCCCAAACCCAGTGGCACAGTGGAATGTTTGCATACTTACAATGCTGGAAATCAGGTTTCAATACCCATGGTGGGCAGAGCACTGATAGCCAGTTATAACATTCTTTTTTGTTATAATTGTTGAATGAAAATATAGTTTTATGTGATGTAAGGATATATATCTTGAATATTGCTTTCTTTGTTGTGAGCCCAAAAAAACAAAAACATTAATATTTAATTTTTTTGCATTTTTTTTCAAATATTTCATTTTCAAAAAGGCTTATGTAGTTTCACTAAAGTTGTAAAATTTCTTCATATCTTCATATTTATTGTTGTTAACAGAAAAAGGTGGATCCTGAGCTTGTAGTAGATATCAAACCAAGTTTACGTCAACGCAAAATTCAAGAAAGTACCTTACGTCGGCAGCAACTACGTGAAGAATTTTACCGACGTCGTGAAGAAGAACGTTGGAGAGAAGAGTTGAGGTGGGATAATTTTAGTTTGATTCAGGATATTTGTGTTTTGTCTCAAAACATTACATGTGATACATTTATGAAACTTTTACACATTAAGTTGTTACTAACATGTTAAAGGTTTTTTTTCATTTCTTTGCATAAGCATCATTAGTCTAAACAACCTTAAACCATATATCTCCACCTTTAACACGATTAGAGCTTTCTAGACTTGAGAAGGCTACTGAGATTATGTTTTTGTAATAGGTTTCACAACTAAAGTAAGATAAGTAGTTTTTACTATATTTTAACATTTTGTCATGTAACTTTGAAAAATGTATTTTGTTTTATCCAAAGAAACTTTTTTAATGTTTTGAACTTTGACCCTATATCCAGTTTTATTTTTCATCTGAAAAACAGAACCCTAACATATGTTTTCTATAGTTTTCCTGACTATCCCAAAATGTTTATTCATATTTACCCAAACTCTAGTATCTTTTACAAACAGAATTATGTAAAGTTTTGTAATTTGTGACATTTACTTTCCCATAATTACTGCTTTCAAAAGAAATATGTTGAGAGGAGGTTTTTTATAATATTACAGCAAATTAGCTGGAGACAATAACTAATGAATGTTAGCTTCCAAATGAGGTAAAATTAATGGCTGAATGTGATTGGAAAGAAAAAATTCTTATGTGTGAAAATCATTATAAAGTAACACCTGAGTAAATAGAAATGTATACATCAATTTCTTGAAAAATGAGTAGTGCAGATTCTGAGGCTGAAGAACAGAAATAAATGTAAGGTATTTAATAGTTTCAGTTAATTGTGTTTTGTGTGGGATAATCTTTTTGTGTTACATAAAGCACAGGGATATTTTTTTATGAGAAGATGAAATAATGATACTTGGAATAAGTGGGTATAATAAGCTAAGAGTTGTCTGACAGCAAACTATTCAGGTAATAGTAAAGCAATCTTATTAATATGCCCCAGTATATTTATTGTTACTCAACACATACAAATACAAGAACTCGTTAGTTATTTAGCGTAGGTGTATTTTACAGATTGTATTTATTTAGCATAGGTGTATTTTACAGATTGTATTTATTTAGCATAGGCATATTTTACAGATTGTATTTATTGTATTTAGCATAGGTGTATTTTACAGATTGTATTTATGGAAGTGAATGCTCCTACTGTTCATAAGTCTTTTGTTATTTTTGCACATAACTATTTTGATAATTCAGTAGATAAAGATACGTGGATGAAAATAAAACATATTAGGCCTAACTGGATATATAAAATAGAACGTTTTGAGTGATAGTATTATGAAAACAACAAAGTTGTATTTCTATCTTTATTTTTCAGTTGTAATATTCTTTGTATGCCAGAGCTTTCAAGTTTTATGAACTTATAATAAAATTAATATAATGTCATTAGAACAACACAGACACAGTAATTATAGTTTTTATTCAAATGGTAACTTAGATAAATTTATATGGTTTCAAGCACACAATTAAAAGCAAACTTTTGAAATTTGATACTTTTGAACCTAAAATATGATAAAAATTGTAAGCCAGTTTATATTTTTTTTGGCACATATTGTTTTGTAGAAATTGGGTTTTAAAGTTCATGCAGTCAGGTTAAACATTTTAAGTGTAAAAACAAAACATCATCTTGACCCTAAGTGACTTGTTGGTATGTCTGTGAGCTTATGATGCTAAAAACCAAGTTTTGTTAACTGTGGTGAGCATAGCAGACATAATTTGTTTGTGGCTTTATATTTAATAAAAAAAATAAATACATCATATTACCCCATTTAGGTAAAATTAATACTGGACTTCAAGTTAAAGTGAGTGTCAAAATACAATTATCTTTAAAAAAAATTTAGTGCTGTTTATGAGAATACATGAAGAGAAAATATAACTATTACCTGTGGTGTAGCATTGAATCTATGGTTCTTATTGTACAGTACACAAGTCTGAAGCTATTGTTCGCAAAAAATTAACTATTCATAAACTTTCTTCACCTTTTTAACAAATGGTGTTACAAAATTCATTACCTTAAAAGTGCAAGATTAAAACCATATTTTTATCAATTATTTGGTGATTAACTCTATTTTTCACAGTAATTAAAAGTAATTATATTCTGTTTTTGAGTAGTAGATGTGAAAGGGCTATTGATGATTGTTAAGAATAATAATCAGCCATAAGATAGTTAAAATTTGTAAAGAGTTGCTTTTAAACATCAAAGTTGAACATGAAACTTACCTTTTCCAGAGGCCCAGTATGCTTTGGTAGTTAGTGGAAGACTCATAATCTGAGGATTGTAGGTTTGAATCATCATCACACCAAATGTGTTCAGCTGTGGGGGAATTATAATGTTACAGTCATATATATGTAAAAACGGCTTGTTTGGGTTGAGAAAATTTTTTTACGTAGAGGAGTGAACAGCGTTTCGACCTTCTTAGGTCATCGTCAGGTTCACAAAGAAAGAGAGGTAACTGACCGTAAGCTGACCACATGTTTAAAAGAGGTTGTGTAATGAGTGTCAGAATGTAGAGGGCGGGCTTAGATGTTGAATATACAATTTTATATTTATTTTTTATTATTTATTATATTATATTATAGATATAAAGGTGTTCCTTTGTATTGGTTTATTTTGAGCTTAAGTTGTTGTATAAGTAAGGCTTCTTTGCGTTTGTTTATGTTTGTTTCTTTATTTAGAATTTTAGTGTTTTCTACGGTTATGTTGTGTTTGATTTACAGTGCTCGAAAACATGTGAAGGTGATTTATGTTCTTTAAATCTGTTTTTCACTTTTCTACTTGTTTCTCCAATATAGAAGTCGTGGCAGTTATCACATTGTATTTTACAAATAATGTTAGTGTGATATTTGTCAGTGTAGTTTTTCCATAGTATAGTCCTCAGTTTTGTGCCTGGTTTTTGAATAAATTTGGTATTAAACTGGCCATTAAGGCTTTATGATTAAGTTGATGGCCAGTTTCGATGTTATATCCCTCTTTACAGAAGTTCCAACTGCTGAAGCCTGCAAGATAGCCTTAGAAGTCTATATCCAAGATCCTAAACCATCTATAGACATTTCCAACAACTAACTAGCAACCCTAATAGAATTCACCATGATGAAAACAAACTTCATGCTCAACAACCACAACTATATATAAATAAATGGCCTAAGCATGGCCAACCCAGTATCACCATTTTTATGACAAGTTGAAACACAAACAATTAACACAGCATTACATCCACATCTATACTGGTACAGATATGTAGACAACATGATTGTGGGATTCACATCTACAGAACACACATTTAATTTTTTAATCACATTAATGCTATAAATCCCAACATCAACTTTACATGTGAACAAGAAGGAAGCAATCAAATATCATTTCTTAACCTCAAAATTACAAAAACTTGTACACAATTTAAAACAGAAATCCACTGAAAAATCACCCATACTGGACTATACATTCCTTGGGATTCTGCACATGAAACAAAACAAAAACTCAACATACTAAAAAACTAAATAAATACATCCATAAAATTATGCTCACCAGATAAAATTAACGACGAATTAAACAAAATAAAACAACACTTCATCAACATCAACAAGTTTCCTCCACAAACTGCAGAAAACACTACACACACGCACCTAGACAAAAAGCAAAATCAACTAACAAAAGTAAATATATCCTATGAATTAAAAAAGTCACGAAACCATATACTGCTGCATACCACATATTCCCGACAACAACAGAAAAATAACCAACATTTTGCAAAAACTGGTAACAAAATATGACATTCCAGTTAATACGAAATTTATTCAAAAACCAGGCACAAAGCAAAGGTCTGTACCATATAAAAACTACACTGACAAACACTGTTTATAAAATACAATGTGATAGCTGCCATGATTTCTATATTAAAGAAACAACTAGAAAAATGGAAACCAGATTAAAAGAAAACAAAAAGTCACCTTCACACGTTTTCGAACACTGTAAGTCAAATAAACACAACATAACCATAGAAAACACCCAAATACTAAATAAAGAAACAAACATAAACAAATGCAAAATTAAAGAAGCCTTACTTATACAACAACTTAAGCCCAAAATAAACCAATATAAAGGAGCACCTTTATATCTATATTAAAATATAATTTATAAATAATAGTAACAAATAAATAATATAAAATTGTATATCCAACATCTAAGCCCACCCTCTACATTCTGACACTCATTACACAATTCCTTTCAAACATGTGGTCAGCTTCTGGTTAGTTACCTCTCTCTTTCTTTGTGAACCTGACGATGACCTAAGAAGGTCGAAACGCTGTTCACTCCTCTACGTAAAAAAATTTTCTCAACCCAAACGAGCCGCTTTTACATATATATTTTTCTACAAGTGGGTTTTCTTGACTTCACTGAATGTTACAATTAATCCCACTATTTGTTGGTAAAAGAGTAGCCCAAGAATTTGTGGTGGATGTTGATGATTAGCTACTTAATTTGGGATGGGTAACACAGAAGCACTCGAGTAGCTTTGGGATAAATTCAAAAAACAAACTTTTTACAGATCAAAAGTGTATTAAAAAAAAAAAAATGATTGCCAGATGTTCTAATACTCAAAGCTAACCAAGTTTTTATATCAGTTTTGTTTTACACAGTTCTACAATTGTTTTACCCACAAGCTTGATTTCATTGGGTTCTGAAAAGATGTGAAAGTTCATTTTCTTCAACTCTCACCAAACTCTGTTTTTCAAAATGAAAATATATAAAGTTACTAATGTCTTTTACAGCAATAATTGGGTATGCAACTCAATACAAATTAAAGTTTTCCAAGTGTTTATTATTCAAACTACTACATTATAGCATGTCACTAAGTATTCTTTGTCTGTAATTACAAATATATTTTTCTTATGTTTTTGTTCTTTATTATAGTATAGCTAACAGTTATACTTAATGTCTAAACAACACATATCTGTTTGTCAACAACTATTTTTCAATATTTCAAGACTTATGGAAGAAGAAGAGAGAATGTATTGGGAAGAACGTCGTAGATTTGAAGAAGAAATTGAATTTATGGAATGGCAAAGGCGCTCTGGTCGGGATCCTAGAGGTCTACCCCCAATTCCTGTTCCACCTCGTTCAGTGTTTGGACCTCCTCCTATGATTCCCCCAATAATGTCATCTGTGGTAAGTAAATCATTTAACAGAATTATGCATCTTGCTGACATACGTCAATTTTGTCATTATCTCTAAGTTTTATCACTTGGTGATACAATGTACTATTTGCTAAAGAAGTCTTGAGCTTAAAATTTTAAACATCAGTGTACAAGGCTACACTTATTAGAAACATGTTTAGGTTTCTGTTTAAAAAAAGTAAAGTGAGTGCTTCATGGAAGTATGAGACTACTTCAGAAGTAAAATGAAATAATAATGAAAAGTAATAGCAATCCTGAGTCAGTTTTTCACTTGAAGTATTGTTTTTATGAAGAAGGATGTTGCAAGGAAACCTTAATACAAACTTTATTTCAACTTACGTTGTTGAAATAAATAATGGAGATGATAATAAAGTATCACTCTTTCTATTTGCAAAAATAAATTAAGAGATAATATAAATGTATTTAATATTTCAAGATATGTGGAAAATCCTTGTTAGAAATAATGATTTGCAGTGTGTTCCTTGAATGTCAGCATCAGGCTTTATGAAAAGTATCTCTTCTCTGGTGAAAAACAAATTTAAGTTACTAGAATTTAAACATAATCTAAAATTCGAGTAAATCATCCATAAAAATAAAATTACAGATAAGACTAAAAGTAACTGAAACCTAAAGCTTTAAGATTAAGGTCATTTTATAACATTCAGTTTAGATACTTGTGTCAACAAAAATACTTTGATTCTAAAACCTGATTAATATAAATCTTGTATTCATACATGAAAATCTTTTGTTTCAAGACTTTAATGTATTAGGCACTTAAAAACGTGTGTAAAAGAACCCTTGTCCTGATTGTAACCTAATGTGCATGAGGTCAGTCAGTTGACCAACCCTTAACTGGAGAATGAATATTTGCAGTGATTCCAAAATTACTTTGTGCAACTTTTTGTTTTTCATGAGATGTTCTGTTTGGCCAGTTATTTTTAACAATACATTCTTAGTTTATTCTGTTGTGACTCTTCTAGAATTAAAAGAGTATAATAACACTATTTCAAACTCTGCATTTCTCATTTCCATTACTGATGATGGGTTTCTCCCAATCTTGAGCTCTTAAAATTGGTTGACATACAGGATACATTGAACACTGTGATGGTTGAAATGCTATTTATGTAGACCATTAGAAACAACAGCAGTTGCTGTGGTATAAATGCCTTTTAGAAGATAAGAAAGTATAGTATATATTTAATTATATTTTTCATAAGGCATTATGCTAGGTCTGTTATTATGTTTTTAACACTTAATTCATGATTTAGTTCTTTACAAATGTCTAAAAACTAGTTTGTTTTGTTTTGAATATCGTGCAAAGCCACATGAGGGCTATCTGCAACAGGCTTTGTTAATCTAGCATTAATAAACTAAATGTAAGGCACTGTTGTACAACACCCACTGTCAGCTACTGGTCTACTTTGTTGACCAGTTACACTGTCATGTTCTAACTCCTCTCATGGCTGAAATAGCAGCCTTGTTTTGTGATGGGGATGAAACTGTATGACTTCAGATTGCAAACTTGAGTATCATAACTACTAGTATTAAAGAATTGAAAGAGTGTACAATAATACTAATTGAACTATTTTCCATTGCCCATGATGCATTTTTCTCAATTCAGAGCTCTTTTGTATAAACTGTTCTTTATGACAGCAGTTGTTACTGTGTGATTGTCTTTAACCTTATTGTTACAAGCCACAGGTCAAAGACCATGTCACAACATTTGTTGAATGGCATTCATCTACTGTTCTGTGAATTTGCCATTAGGTTTAGTATCAAATTGTAGATTATAGTTCAACTTTTCATATAATGTGTTGTTTAATTTCCTAATATAAAAGTAATTCTATAAAAAATAAAACTCACCTAAACATTGACAATCATCGAATTTGAATCAATGCTGTATTCAACATGCCGTACGACACAAAGTCAGAGTCCAAACTCCATAATTTTGTGCAAATTAGGATCTCAAATTATCAATATTTAAAAGTTAAGATGTAGGATAAAAACATGTCTCTTCTGTATGATGAGGTATCACAGTTGCAGTGTGTAAAAACACAGTGGACTCCACTTACCTTCTTTGATTTTTAGAAACAGTCTTTTATGTATACTTAATTCTACCTATATGATGTGTGAATGACAAACCAAAACCTCAGAATGTCCCAGAAGTGGTTTTTCTAGCCATTTTCAAATATAACAACATTGTTTCTTATAAGATAAGTTGAGTTTTTAACTTGTTAGAAATAATTTTTCGAACATATCTCTTTTGCGAAACTTGATACATTATAATAGGTTTCTTGATTATTTAAAAGTATATATATATAAAACCTAAAAAGATTACTACATTTCACATCCTTTATGTGTGAAATTTCTTAACTCTTAGCAACCTTTGACAAGAAGTACAGAGTTCATAACAATAAGAGATGTTTGTTTGCTTTACTTCTTTATTTACTAATATAATTTTTAAGAAAATAAAGTATAAAATCACAGTATAATTGTAAATCACAGTAAGATTTGGATATCACAAAATACTTGTCCTGAAGACACATCGCTAAGTAAGGACAAGAGGTCAGTTTTATATTTCTGGATATGGTAACATCAGTGCATGCATACTGCTTCATTGTAACTTCTGTATCGTAGTCCTTTAATGCTGAAAAGTCAGTGTAATAAAAATATGTATAATGTTATTAAACTACTTAGATTAAACTTTTGTGTTTTAGAGTTATAAGTGGCAGTCATTCTGGAAAGAAAAAGGCATAATTTATATTTACATCCTAATTTTTTTCATAGTGGTTACAAGACTGGTCAGATCTATTTATAGTGAAAATACGAGTCTTTTTATAAACATTTGATGATTATCTGGAAGTTAAGATTTCACATGTGAAATTTCAAGATTTTCTTATGCTTAAAAGTATTTTTAATCTAAAATGAAAATTACTCTGCATGTTGCCTAGTCAACAGTCTGAAAAAAAAATTTACAAGAAAATCTTTAAAGTATTTTAATACTTAATTTAAAAACCTGGTACTTTGTGCATGAAAGCTTTTTAAAGGTTATTAATAATTCTAAGCATATGCATATTTTAACAAAAATCATGGATAATTACCCTCATAATTATCTAAGTAGTTATGAGCATGGTAAATTCCACCCACCCTGTAATGAAAGGGCTAGAAAGCATGATTAATAACTCTCTTGCTACGGCCATTATCTTTTGTGCAGGTCATGATGTTTTAGTGAGTTAGTTACATTCAAAATGTGATTTATCTACTTTGTTATCATGGTAGATGAGTAAATTTGGCATAAAAATATAGTTAATAACTGATGAATTTTAATAGTATTCAAGTTTTAATTTTACAAAAGATTATTTAAGAGAATCTTGAGAATTATGACTTTATGCATTCCCTCTTTAATATATTTATCAGCTTTTCAAGAAATACAAAATTTAACTTACTACAATGTCTTCATCATTCAGGCAAACCATAATTTTCACAACTTTTGAACCTATTTAGTTACAGAATTATAAAGAAAATATCGGCCTCCTCTTGCCACACCCATTTGTCACATCCTCTCTTTCAGAAATTGCCAGTGGTTCTCTCTGACATTTAATATACATTATTTATAACCCATAGAAAGCTAAAATTTTATTCTATCAAATCATATATTATTTTGTGTTGTTTTTTGTACATAATGCTCATTTTTGTGCTCAGTTCAAACTTTACTCCCACTGCAATTTCAGTGAAATTAGCTGCATTTTTAAGAGCTCTAGTTGTATTGTTAAAAATCTAGAAAAATTGTAAGAATTATTTTATATTGTCTGTTTTGAAAATTGATTGTTTTGTGTTTTTTTCACCAGTATTTAATTAAGTAAAAACATTTAATGGAGTTGTATCATCAGTATGAAAAAGTAGGGTTAAGTGTTATTGACAGTTAAAAGAATAAAGAAGACCCAAGTAAGTACTTTATTTCTTGTTTTTCCTGTGTTTTCTTTGCTTATTATAAAACTAACTAAAATGTAAAAATTGGAAACTTTTTTAAGATTGATAAATTAATTGACTTTTCACGGGTATTCTCAGGAATAGTCTGCATTATGTAATTTGATATTGTAATGTGAGCTGCATATTTGCTACATGATTTGCAACTTGTATGGTGAGAATGTAAGTTAGACATGATTGAGGGCAATAAAACAACAACAAAGAAGTATGAATAGGTGTATAATATTCTCTTTGCATGTGTTATGAATATTGCTACAGTAAGTATCAAAGAGAGATGTTTTTTTGAAAGATGGTGTAAATAGTTCGTGCATTTGATGTTTTGACATATCTTTGTGAAGTGGAATGATTAGGGGTTGTAAGTTAAGACATTAGTAATATATAAAGTAAAACTGTGGAAATTATGTGAAAATAAGATATCATAAAGGGTTGATTTGCAGCAATTAATTATCATATACAGAGAAGATTGAGAATTTATTTTCATATTTTTCTCTGAAATTAAGAGATTAGATTTAATATATCAGGTCATCCCTTAAGTAATGTGCAATTTTAGGTTCAGAAAGAGAGAAAGGATTTCAAATGCTTTTAATGTTATTTAATCAATAATGTGTATTCCATTATTATTAATTACTTCCTACCAATGATTCACAAGTTTCTGAATGCCACCTCTATAAAATTCTTGAGGTTTGGAGGAAAAAAATGTAGAGATGGTAGTTTTGACATCTTCATGTGTTTCAAGCTCTTTCCCATCAAGATAGCTTTGCAAACTTTGGAATAGATGATAATCAGATAGGGTAAGGTCTGGAGATTTAGGAGGATGTGTAGATTTTTTCCAGTCTAGTTCTTAAATCTTTACAGATGTGGTCCTTTCCATATGGGGCCATGGATTATCCTAGTGTAATAGGACACCTTTATGACTGATCAAAGCAGGCCTCTTTTCTTTCAGTGCAACGTTCAAGCACTCTAACTGTTAACAGTAGAAGTCTGATGTAATCGTTACATTGAGCGGCAGCAACTCAAAGTGGATCACACCAACAATATCCCGTCAAATGCCCCACAAGACTTTCCTAGGGTAGAGGTCCATTTTGGGCTGTGCTTTTTTCAGGTTACCTGCACTGAGTTATTGTATGCAGTGATTAACATTTTTATAAAATATCCATTTTTCATCTCTTGTCATTAACCTGTCCAAAAAAGGTAAGTTACATTCATGAGAGTGCAGAGAAGTTCAAATGTCCACTCTTGCTCTAAGGTTGGTTTGACACTTTTCCAAGCTGTTGCAAATCATGGTGAACTGTTGAATGAGTTGAATTAAGCTTTTGTGCTAGTTCTTCAACTGTTACAGCACAATCTTCATCAAGTGCAGCCAGCAGCAAGTCATCCTAAAACTCAATATGATGACCTGAACGGGGCATGTCACTTAAGCTGTAGCCACCTGATCTGAACTTCTTTGACATTTTCTCTCATTGAAAAACTCTGCAGCAGAAACTACACAAAACATTCAAGGTGTTTATATGCCTAATGTGCTCCTCAGACACATCCATCTTCATAAGGGTTTATTTGATTTAATGATCTGTAAAAGTGGAGTTGGGTTAGTTTAATTTGTCTGAACATTTTTATACATGTCTTACCACATATTTTAGTCATTAAAATCTTCTAGAAAGACAGAAATGATGATGCACTTTCTGTGTTAAATTTTTGGACATTACTTGTGGGATGACCTGACAGCATTCAAATTTGAATTATAAATTTTATTTTAATATCAGAGTTACTAACAGTAATGATAAGTTGTTTAATTAAATTTTGAATGAAACTCTGTTAAAGGCCATGATGTACTTTTGTTGGTACTATCAAGCATGTATACATAGGGTTCAAGCCTATAATTTGTGTGATGGTGGGTGATAGGAAAGAAAAAATTTAATTATATCCAGTTGCTCAGGAAAGTTTGCATTGTTGATATATAACATTGTATTACTATTATAGTACAGGTTAGTGAATTGAAAAATTTGAAATGTGTTACATTGATGGTAATCGTTATGCATACAGTATCCTATATTTGTTTTTGCAGGGTTCACCAGTCTCTCGACCAGATTCTGCCGATGATCGTCATATCATGGCTAAACACTCTTCTATTTACCCAAAAGAAGCAGAACTGAATGCAGTACAGACTGTTTTAACTGACACTGAAAAGGCTTTGAAATTAGTTTCTGATTACTTAACTGAAAGGTTTATATTGTATCATTTTTTGTTAGTTCTTGTGATTATACAACAAAATTTTATGTTGTTTTGTGACCATTTTTCAGAAAAAGACAACCAAAAACTTGTCTTTTACTACAGTCTTGGGGAATTCAGCCAAGTTCGTGACACCAAATTAACTTTATTTTTAATAATAAATGAAGAATGCACATGAAAACAATAAATATACAGCCTTTTTTGTTGTTGTTTATTGTAGATGAAAATGAAACCTACTTTTGTTTTTATACCAATTGTACTGTTATGCTAAATAATTTTTTTATGTAATTAAGTAATTAAGAACACAGAATAGTATCATGAAGTCAGACAACATCCTACAACTGTAATTTTTCTGACGTGTGATAAGAACTGCTGAAATTTTAGCTAAGCTTGTTTATGTGTTTATCTGGTTTGAACTGGAAACGAAATAGATAATCCTCTTTTTGCAAAAAGTATAATATGTCTTTTAGTAGATTAAAGCTCTGGCTTTTTATTGGTTGTAAGCTGTATGGTATTAAATGTCAGAACTATTAGGAATTTGTGAAACAGAAGAGATACTGGGGGTGTGACAGATAGGTCTGATTTTCTAGTTTGTGACTCTCTAACCAAATAAGATTAAGGGCTATAAAAATTGTACTTTGCCTGAGTTATAAATATGTGATAAGTAATTAATATTAAATTCTATACTCTGTGAGGGGGTAGTAAATACATTGTGAAACATATGAAAGACATACAACCATATTCCTAAATCAAATATTTTAATTCATACAAATAAAATTTTACAAATACATCTTTTAATCTGTAAATCACATTTTCAAATAAAATTTCAGGCATGACTGTCAATCCAATTTGAAAAATACTGCTTTATTTCTGTTTTTTATATTTTATTTTTTTGTTACGAGTTTTAGGTTGTTTCATGTCACACTGAGTTGGAAATTTCTCATTGTAACTATTATGTCTAAAACACCTTGCAGAATTTTCTTCTAATGAGAATTGATTTTAAAACTTAAATTTTAAATAAAAATTTTACTTTTTTTATCTGAATAGTGAGTCAGCTGAAAAGAACGAAGAAGAAGAAGTTGAATCAAAAAAAGATATTAAGGAAGATGTAGTGAAGAAGGAACCAACTGATGAAAAGGAAACAACAAGGTATATAAATGGAAAATATTTTATTTATATATTTACCTGTTCTTCACTTTTCTGGGTGTAATGAATTTTATGTTGTCACTGAAATCATTCAGCTTTCTCAGAGTAAGGATTTAACTGTTTCAAAGTTGAATGTAAACAACATCTTATTCACAAAGTGCAGAAAAATAAATTATAATACTGTGAAGCTCTCTATCTGAACTTTTATGTTGCCAATAATATAATATAATCCTTAGAAATATTTCAATTTTTTTGTTGTTGTCAGTATATAGATCAACACTAATTAATTAGCATAGTATATTAACATTAAGGTTGTAAAGTTTTATCACAATAAAGAAGAATTTCTGTTCCTTCCAAACGTATACATTCTGTAGTAAAGTAAAATGTAATTTTGACTCCCAAATTGTGTAATATCTCTTTTTATAATGTACTACCAGATGGATGTTGTATTGTAAGAATAAAAAATGTGACAATTGTATTATTAAGAATGTTTTAACATTCTAACATTTGTTTATGGTTACATTAATAAAAATTTTGACTGCACACTTTTGCCAGTGTTTTTAAACATTTCGTAGAAGTGTCTTTTAAACCAAAACTTCTCCTTATCCTAAACTTTCAAACAGACATAAAATAACGTTACATTTTATGCAAAAACATTTCACAAATACAAACATTGGATCATAATTTTGAAACCATACATAAAAAAGGCTTGAAGCTGTGCTGATTCACATCTATGACAGTAAGAAAATTGTTGAAAACACAGTATATTTCTTTTCTTGGACTAAAGAAATCTGTTAGAGATTTTTAAGTTTGTACTTGTTTTGTAGTTTTCATTATTTCTTTTAATTCAGTTTGTAAACTGATAATGATTAGAATAGTGAAAAAGTAATTGCATATCGTGTACCTAATTCTGAAGAAGGCAAATGCTACTCAGTTTCTAACTTTCCCATTATTAACTGTCTCTTATGTTTCTGAAATTGTATTTTAAGGTTGAAAAGAAAATAACAGTATAAAAAATTGAAGCATAATAATAATTTAATAATAATACTAATTTAAAACTGTTCTTCAGATCTGTCTGTGAATAGCATCACCTTGCATTTTTTTCTTATTATATGTTTGTAATAAAACTACTTTTCAAGAAATTGTATATATATTGTTATACAGTGATTATTTCTCTGGTATTCACTGTTCATGATGCCAAAACATCTGTTGATTGTGTTTTTCTTTAATACTGAAGGTAAAAAATCATTAAAACACATACTTACTCTTAGTGAGCTGAATGTTGCTAAAAACCAAGAAGCACAACAATTGGTTCACCCTCAGCGTGTATTGAAAGGTGTTATGCGGGTTGGAGGTTTAGCCAAAGGATTGTTGCTTACTGGTGAAACTTCGGTTCAGCTTGTGGTTATGTGTGCTGAAAAACCAACAAGAACTTTGTTGGAAAGAGTAGCAGACAATCTTCCAAAGCAGTTTGAGGTAACGTGATACTAGTTGTTATTATAATGTGTTTTAACTGAGTACTCCTTCCTCAATAATGAAGTAACTGTTATGCGTCCAAAAGGCTCATCTTTTAAGACATAATAATTTATTTTCAGCTTATAGGGATGTGAAAAGGCTTTTTATATGCCAGATTAGTAGTCCTGAGAAATGTATTATCCTGTTTTTTTAACTTCTGAGAATTAACTGAAGTGTAAAGCATATGGTTAACAGAATAGTTTACTTGCTGTTTGTCATCTTATTGGACAACCTTATCATTTTTGTCTTGTGCTTAACAGTATTTTATTTCTCTGTTGTATTTCTTCTTTACGTGCTACAGTATAATATTTTATGTTACAGTCAAAGTTCATGCAACCACATTTTGGCAGTTGTATTGTAGTGCATCTATATTGTCTCGAATTTTGTCACATTTTGCAAATTTCAATATCCTTGTTTTTTTATAAGGAAAACAACTGATTAACTTCTGTACTGAGTGACATACTTTTTGGTTGAGACTTGTAGTATGACTGAATATAATACTACTTTAGTCTGTGAAATGGCTTAATCATAACTATAAAATCACCTAAAGCTTGCAGCAGAAGGATTTTTACATGTATTAAAGTAAACATATGAATTGTATATGGATGTAGCATAACTTGAGCTAGCCATTTTCATCAAGAAAAGAAACTTGTCTGTTTTGCTTTTAGAACCAGTTGAAAACATCTGATAAATAAGTCAAAAACGAAATGTTATTAAGTGTTCTTGTTTTATTTAATAAACTGAATTAACCTTATTAACAGTAAGTTAAAAGAAGAACTTAAGTAATTAGTAAAGAGCACCATTTTTCTAAGATTTATGTTGAGACCACATTCCTTTTTTTTAATAAAGGATCTCCATGTACAAAGCTGTATTTCTCGTCACTAATGTTTCAGAGAACAATGGAAGGTAAATCACACCTTAAAGATCAGTTTGTTATTAATCTTCATATTTGATACACACAGTCTGTGGAAGTGATTGCTCACTTGATATTTTTGTATATCCTCTTTTGCTTTAATAATTGCAGCGAGTCTTCCAGGCATTTTGTAACATACTTAAAGTGTCATTTTGTATTTTACTCCAAATGTCTTCAGTACACTCCCATAAAATTTCTTCCCGTTGGTGTGGATTCCTGTACATGGTGAGGGGGCCTCCCAGGGAAGGTTCTGTTCTGTCTGGTTACCTTCTCTGGGATTTAAACATCCACCCACGTGTTTGCTGTGCGTGGCAAACCTTGAAGGGGAGGAGAGGATCCTGGTGGTTGAGGAATCCAACCCTGACACACCACTTTTGCCTCAAATTCTTGTAGACAGGCGGCCTTTGGGTGGCCCCCCTTGGGTCAGTCGGCTGATCCACTTGGGCTAGAATCAACCAAATACCAGTGTTGAAAGTTCCCAACGGTTGTGGACATTGTGCCTGATGCTGGTGTTTGGGTATAGTGTTCATGAAAACCTGGCGTTGCTGCATTGTCCTTGCATGACTTTGTAGTGTGTCCCCTTGTAGGGCTCCATGATGGGTGGGGTCAGTGGGTACCGAAATGTTTCCTTTTTCCTGTGGATCCTCTAAAAATTTAAATAAAATAGTGAAAAAACAGTCAATGGGTAAGCGACCACATCTTGAATACTCTGAACAGCAATTTTCAACATCAGTAACACACATACCTCATTTTCTTATATTACATTCTCTTTCAGAAAATCCTTTAGGGCAAATGTCCCCTTTTTTTATTCAGAAGGGACTAGAGGGACTGGCTCTCTAAAGTCAGTAAAGAAGCTTCGATCTGGAGACATTGGTTGAAACATCCACATCCCAACACAATGAACTCCTCTTGAATTCAAAGGCAATTGGGGATATACCTATTGAGGTTACACCCCATGCTACTTTGAATTCTTCACGAGGAGTTATTGTTGAAAGGGATTTGAAGAACGTTCCCGAATCAGAGATTCTCGCTGGTCTCTCCACTCAAGGAGTTTCTGCAGTGAGGCTCATTTCCACTCGCAAAGATGGAGTTACACTGCCAACAAATACCCTCGTTTTAATATTAACTTCACCACGTGCACCTGCCACCATCAAGGCAGGTTATCTCATTTGCAGGGTTCAGCCATACATTCCAAACCCTCTTCGATGTTTCCAATGTCAGAGATTCGGCCACTCAAAGACATTTTGTCGAAGTTCCCTGATATGTGCTCATTGTGGAGGCAAGGACCACGATGCCTATGACTGTGACATGAACTCACATTGCATAAACTGCAATGGTTCTCACCCCTCTTACTTTCATTCTTGCCCAAAATGGTTGGAGGAAAAAGAGGTGCAGCATTTGAAAACGATACATAACATTAATTATCCTGAGGCTTGGAAATTGCTGTTTACAACTCCATCTCGGACATATGCTGCTGCACTTCATTCCACAACTACAGTAGGAATGCAGACAGATCTCTCTGTGCCTCCAAGAGAATCGTTTTCAAAACAAATGAAAAGCCTTTTGACCTCTGTGGTTAAAAAGGTTGATGAATCGACTTCCACACCCATCTCTGCTCCTCCCATACCTTCCAACAAACCTCAAGATCCACATCCTTCAGTTTCAAATACAGGCATTTCTTCTGATACATCTTTTTCTCCCACCCCAAGAGACAAAACAATTATTCATTCGTGTCCTCAGTCACTGGATTCCCCTTCCAATTACAAAAACCTGCCCACTTGACCCAGAGTAGGATCCATGGAGGTTGATATACCTCCTCCATCTAAAGACAGTAAAGAAAAAAGACATGGTCGTAAACCGAAGGGTTCTCCAGCCACTTCACCTACCCATTCTTAAAAATGGCCACCTTGATACAATGGAACTGTCGAGGTTTACATTCTAATCTGGATGATATCAAAATGCTGATTGCTTCCTACCATCCTGTTTTTCTTTCTTTACAAGAAACATTTCTCAAATCTGCTGTTACAGTTTCCATTTGGCAGTTTTCTCTGTACAGAAATGACAGGTTGTGTGATGGTCAAGTACATGGAGGGGTGGCACTGTTGGTTGATCAGCATGTTCCCACCATAGCCATCCATGTTTCCTTGGGTCATACCATCACTGTTTGCTCTCTCTACCTGTCCCCTGGAGAGACATATGATCAATCAGACCTTGATGCTCTCATTGAACAGTTGCCATCTCCATCTCTAATCCTGAGAGATTTTAATGGACATCATCCCTTCTGGGGAAGTGCTGTTGTTGATGGGAGAGGTCGATCTGTAGAGCGATGCTCTCTGATCACAATCTTTCTCTTTTCACCCCTGGTTCTTCCACTTACTTTCATGCACCTAGTCAGTGCTTTACCACTATTGATCTCTCAGTTTACTCCCCTTCATTATTCTCCCATTTTTCATGGAGGGTTGACAGAATCCACTAGGCAGTGATCATTTTCCGACCCTTTTGAGAGAGACTGGCCGTGGTCGATGCCACCCTACCCACGTGCCCCAGTGGAAGCTGGATCAGGCAGACTGGTCCACTTTCACTGCTCTTGCAGAACTTGATCCTGCCATCGTAAATCAGCCATCAATAGACGACTGTGTGGCAGCAGTAACTAGCTGTATTATACAAGCAGCTGCTCAGTGTATTCCTAAAATCTCGAAACGTTTTCCACGATATTCTCGTCCGTGGTGGAATCCTGCTTGCAACTTAGCACGGAAGGCTCAATAATGGGCCTGGGATACTTTTCATAGATATCCCACACTTTCAAACTATGTCGCTTTCCAACGGGCCCATGCACATGTTAGGTGGGTAAGACGTCAAAGCCAGAAGGAATCTTGGATTAAATTCACATCTAACATATCTTCTACCACCAGTTCCAAAATCATATGGGACAGGATTCGAAAGGTTAATGGGCACTACAATTCTGTCCCCCTCTCAATCTTACTCTCTGATGGTCAGGAGGTGACGCTAACACTCTAGGTGAAAGCTTTTGCTGAGTATCTAGCACTTCTGCTTGTTTCTCCACCTTCCTGGCCACCAAGACTCGTGCAGAGCGATCAACTCTTTCCTTACAAACTGACTGTTTCTTTGACTGTCATTGTCCCTTTACCCTGGTGGAACTAAAAATGGCCCTTCATCGGTTTGCCAGTACGTCTGTTGGACCTGATGATATTCATTATGGCATGCTGCACCATCTATCTCCTGTTTCTCTTGATGTCCTTTTGATTGTCTTTAACCGGATCTGGCAAGAGAATGTTTTTACTGATGCCTGGCGCCAAGGTATTATTTTACCTTTCTCTAAGCCAGGGAAAGAGCCGAAGATTCCTTCAAACTATCGTCCAATTGCTTTAACAAGCTGTCTCTGTAAGACCTTAGAAAGGATGGTTAATGCTCGTCTTTTTCTTGGTTCCTTGAATCAAACAACCTCCTCTTGCCCACCCAGTGTGGGTTCCATCGACAGCACTCCACCACAGACCACCTAATTCGTTTGTCAGAGAAGCCTTTCTCAACTGCCAACATCTTGTATCAATATTCTATGACATAGAGAAGGCTTACGACACAACATGGAGGTATGGCATTTTGTGAGACCTCCATACATATGGGTTACGTGGCCATCTACTCATGTTTATCAAAAAATTTTTAATGGACACAAGATTCCAAGTTCATGTGGGGTCGACACTTTCCCGTTCTTTTGTACAGGGACTTGGAGTCCCTCAAGGCTGTGTATTGAATGTCACACTCTTCACCATAAAGATAAAGGCCATCACTGAACAACTCCCTCTCACTCTTGCGAATGGGCTGTTTGTCAATGACTTTCACATCTCATGTCAGTCGTCAAACATGAGATATATTGAGCTGCAACTACAAACTGCTCTCAATCGTGTACGGAAGTGGACTCTAGCAAACAGCTTTAATTTCTCTCTCTCTAAAACTGTATGCATGCATTTTTGTCGTCGACGGGGTATTCACCCTGATCCTGAACTTCATATCGGTGAAGTTTTGCTGCCAGTGGTCCCGGAGACAAGTTCTTTGTGCTCACCTTTGATCGTAATCTGACTTTTATATCACACTTAAAGCAGCTTCAGGTGAAATGCACAAGAGCACTGAATATCCTTCGTGTCTTCTCTTCTACCAGTTGGGGGGCAGATCGCTGTTCAATGTTAAAGGTATATTGTTCACACCATATACTTCGAAACTTCGTTCCTTACCAAATCATCCCACCTGGGAATGTATTTTCCTTCCTTGGTGGGCAGTACTTTTTCAGAACAGACGATCTGTCATTGCTCCGTTTGGCCTTCGCATCCAGGTGCAATTGGATGAATTGGGTCTGTCCTTGGATAATATTGCAAATTCCACAGGTCAGCCCATCCCACCATGGCTTATTACAGCCCCCAAATGTGACCTTTCTTTTAATCACCTAAAAAAGGCAGATACTCCAGATTGGAAGTACCGTCTTTTATTCAATGAATATCTTTTAAAATCATTCAGTTCCCATTTATACAGACGGTTCCAAATCAGGTAATTCAGTGGGCTCTGCTATGGTTTGCTATGAGTCAGTACTTGGGAGCAGAATCCCCTCTACAGCTTCTGTGTTTACTGTTGAACTGTATGCCATATCTCTTGCCCTGGATCATATTGCAGCTGAGCAGTACTCCAACTGCACTATTTAAACTGATTCGCTTAGTTCTATACTTGCCTTGGAATCACTACACGTTAGCTCACATCCTATTCTTGCTGATATTCGAAATCGACTGGCTAATTTCTTATTAACAGCTACTACAATCCAGTTTTTCTGGATACCAGGCCATGTTGGTATTCGCAGGAACGAGCTTGCAGACATGGCAGGTAAATCTGTCTGCTCCAGCACCATCACCCCTATGCCTATTCCGTACATGGACTATGGTGTTGTCTTCAAGGCTCGGCTTCGTGCCAGCTGGCAGTCTACTTGGAGTGAGCAACACGACAACAAACTTTTTCAAATCAAACCCAAAATTGGACTTTGTCTATCTAGCTTCCGTAAAGTTCGGAAGGAGGAAGTTGTTATAATTGGACTACGCGTTGGTCACAGTTTTTTAACTCATCATTTTCTTTTATCTGGAACTGATGCACCAAGTTATTATACCTTTCCTGCATATCATTTCACACTTTTACTACTTTACTTTTTAGCTCTGGCCATATTGACTCAAACTGGAACTGGGACTGGAAAGACCAACATCAGGTGACTGACGGTGGTTTTTATACTTACCTGTTAGTCTTCCTGGCGGGTTATGATCATTACCATTCTGCTTCAGACAGTCCTTTACAACTTTGTTGACTGGATGTCTGCATTGGTTTTTGTGCCATTTTCTGTTTTAATTGCCATTTTGCTTTTATCTTCAATTACTTTTACAAATTTTACTCCATTTGCTTGACTTTTTAACTTTTTACTGGACATTTGGCTACTCATTATTACGATTTTGCTAAGTGTCTTTTAAAACTTCTATTCTTTTACATTTTGATAATAGCTGCTATGGCACATAACCCAGAACCAGCACTGGAAAGGCCAACTTCAGGTGATTGACGGTGGTTCTTGAACTTACATGTTTATCTTCCTGGCGGGTTATGATCATTACCTTTTTGCTGGAGTAAATACCTTACAACTTCTTATTCTCTGCCTTGTATCTTAATGTTGTAGACTAGGTGTCAACATTGGTTTTATACTTTTTTGTTTTACCTTCATTTCCATTTGTCTTTTACTACATTTACTTTATTTTTACATTTTTACTGGATGTCTGGCACAGATAGCCTTGCTGCTTTGTGCCATAAAACACTAAATAAATCAATCAATCAATAAAATTTCTTTTAAAGTAACATCTGATTTGTAAAGCTTTTGATCTTTTATATCCCAGATCTGCTCATTTGGGCTGAAATTGGGGCCCTTGGAGGACTATGCATTATTTGAATGACTCCAGAAATTTATGTCGGCTCTATGTTCTCTGGGCCATGTTATAACAAAGCTTAATTTATTGTGTTAAACACTGTTGTTATCAAGGGTTATTTGTGCAATGGCACTCAATTAATTTCTTCCAATAGATACTTGAACCATATGATATCTTCTTTCTCTATAGTGAAGACACTGTATGAAGTACCATGACAGTGACTTCATACTGTAAATTTGATCAGTATGTTAATTCAATCAGAACCCTTAATACATGTCCTTGGTATAGGTATATAGGAATTGTGCAGAATGATAAGTATTTTTACCATGGTTGTTTCAGTTGCAAACAGGGATCAGTGAATTATTACTTTAGTGTTAAGCTTCACATGATGTAATGGCATGTAAAAATTAGCTCCATAAAATGGAAATAATGTTAAAATAGTTTCTTGTCCCAACACTTTTGCAGAATACTGTATGTAATGGCAGTATTTCTAGTTTTTTAGTGTGCAATTATTGTAAGAGGTTTGTTAAGGATTGAGGATAAGGTATCAGTTCAAACCTTGATTTTCTGTTTTTTCCTTCCTTGAAGGTTGTTGCATCACAAACAAATTATGAAGTGAAGCGATGTGTAGAAGAAGCAGCAATTGTGGTCCATGCAGAATCAGAACCTGCTGTGAAGGTGACAGTAACGTTAACTTCTCCACTGATGAGAGATGCTAAAGATACAGAGGGAAGTAGCACTGGTAGGTTCTGTTAAACTTTCTTGAAGATTAAAGTGTTGCTGTATTTTCAGTGTAAGTTATTTTTTCAATGCCTGATGTTTCTTGTTAAAGTTAGTATAGATTCTCACTTTTATTGTGTTACCAACAATACATTGAATAAATATAGCAAAAAGATTATTTAATGTGATCGTGTTTAATGCATCAAAAGACCTCTCAATGAATCTTTGTATTCCTATAGATTTTTTTTTATTATTTTTGAGTTTTCAGTCGCAAAAGAAAAGATTAAAAATGCTCTAGTACCACTTTCATCTTAAGTCTAAATTGTTCCAAAGTTTTAAAATTAAGATTGTAATGGAAGAAATTGTTTAACTGTTTCAAAAAAACATCTTTTGTATACTATCACAAAGCTTTGATTTGATCAGAAATTTTACAGTTAGGTAGATGTATATATTATGTCCCCCACTTGAAACAGCTGTAAGTCTACAGATTTACAACACTAAAATCATGGGTTTGATTCCCCTTGGTGGACTCAGCAAATAGCATGATACGGCTTGGCTATAAGAAAACTTGCATGCAGTACTGGTGTAATGTATATGTTATGTATATATATTCTGTTAGATTACTTTTGGTACAACTTTTATAAAAGTACACAGAAAATATATATATATATATATATATTGATACACACACTTATAAACAAACATAATTGTTCAGTCAGGTACATACACAATTACACACTTGTATATTTTAGAGAAAAATAACTCAATTTTGATAAAGCTTATTTGTTGTCCTTAATCTGTTGTATTATATCTGCCTGATATCCAGTGATGAATATTGAAACTTTTATCAAGTTTTCAGTTAAAGTTACGTTCACACCAAATCTGTCGAAGAAATTGGCATATAAGTTTTAAAATTTAAGATAAATAATTCAATACTTGTTGTGATAAACCAGTTGTACATATACACACTTGTATTTGAAAAATACAGCTTTAGTTATTATGAGGAACACTCAATATCATACTAGTTAGAATAGCTTAAATTTTTATTACAGTTAAGCTTTAATATGTATGTGGGTTACATAAGCTGTGTTTCTCAGTAGTGTTGTATTTTTAGCTGTAAAATTCTGTTCAGTTTTATTTCACGAGTGAAAATGCAATACATAGTAGGCAATAATATTTACATACACATAGAACTACAAATTCATGTCAAACTTTGTTTATAATATATTCTTTTGAACATCATAGTTTACCAAAAGACTATTATTGTTTTATAAAAGTTCTCAGTGCTTTAGAAATCATTCATTTTATTCTTTGATAATTTTAAAGATGTTATTTTTAACAGTATTTTTGTCATATAATTTTTGCTTTATTATTTTAATTTTTTTAGAATTTATACAGTAACTGTGAAGTTAAAAAAAGTACTGTTTTAGGTATTGACAGAAAATGAAATTATCATTTATCTTGGAATATGTGCAGTAAATATTTTCTGGTCTTTGATTTAGTGAATATTTCATTTTTTTATTATTATTACATAGTAGTTTTGCTTTATTTTTATCACAGTATTATGGTTTGGTAAGTTAGTATATGAATATATTTGTTTCCTGTGGTTTATTTTGATGTTTTTTTTGAGTCTTTGAAACTAATTTTATTGATGTATCTATGTAAATTGCACATGGTTACTAAGATTTACCTTTTTAGCTTTTAATAATGAAAAAATAAATGTTTGTAAAATAAAATTTACAGTAATTGTTCCAGTAAAGCTTCGGTACAGATTGTGTTGTTATTAATTGTTCTATATTTGTTTTGGTAACTGAGAAGCGTCTGTAGTTGTTAACTGCTGTTGTGTAATATGTATATTTTGTTTAGTCCAATTACACAGATTCACCAGCCCTACATTTAAAAATCAACACCACGAGGGGAGAATGCTCTGTTGTTGTAGGTGAACCAGAAAGGATTTTTGATCTTATGAACACTGTGTTCATTTGTTTTTAATGTAAAATATCATGTAATATAACTTGTTTGTTTGTTTTCCAGTCAATACTGAGAAATAGGATGAGTGTGCTTGTGCATGTACATGTGTGTGTGTCTGTGTATTCAAAACACTTCCGGATTTGAGTTATTTTTTATACTTTTACTTTAAGACTGCTCTACAGCCTATCACTGTACAGGAGAATGTATGTTCTCGTAAAAGTCTTAAAAGCGGGTCTTACATTCGTTGCCTGCAGTATCCTCATTTTGAAAACACATTTTTCAGCTCTATAACTCACATTTAAACTATGTTTGATACACTTTCTCCATATATGGAGATCTGTTGGTAAAGCAAATTTTCCAGAATCTGACTATATATCTATCTTTATGCAGATAGGAAAAAAAAATTTTGTGACTAATTTGTCACTAGTTGTCATTGTGCAGTGAATTTTGTATTTAAAGTTCTGAGAAGTGAAATAACCAAGTGTTTCTGTATTTTAGGTAAATTAGTTATTTCAAGAACTTTCTTTTATCAAACAAAGTGCACTCTTGGCCTGAGATTGCAGTAATGAACGAGTTTGCCATAGTTCTTTCAATTTCTTTCAGAAGCTTAACATTTCATGGATTACATTGTTTGGCAGACATTACAAAAGCATTTGACATCAACAGCTGCAAAAAACATTACAGTTGAAAGATAACTAATTAGATTTAAAAATAAGTCTTGGAACAGAATACAACTTAGCAAATAATTTATTGGGCAGATCTGTAAAGGAACTTTACATTATTTTCAGTGAGTTTTAATAGTTCTGTTTCCATTGAAAATATTCAAGATAGTAATGCTAATAAAAAATCTGAAAACCCACAAAAAAGAATATGTAACAATTGCATTGAAAATGTTGTACGAGTCATTGAAATCTTCAGTTATCTTGTAACTATTACATTGTAATTTCCTCTTAAGCACATACACTTCATTTTTCATTATTTGATAAACAGAAATTTCTCTGTAAGTGATGACTTTAACATATAGTTTTATAAGAGAAAATACAAGGTACTGGTTAGGTTAATTTTTGCATGCATAAAGCAGAATATAAATTAGTTCAAGATTTTTAAATTACATGTTTCTGATTTTTAAAGGTATTACTTTAACCATGTTACCTAATTACATGAAGTTTCTTCTCAGCAAATTAGTACCAAGTATTGTTATTCACCTTTTATATTAAAATAAAAATTACTTCATAGAAGTAATACACTCATAGAATAACTTGTACATTGTATGCTAGTATTGTACTGTTTTTAAGTATTGTTTCACTGTTTTAATACTTAAAACATAAAACTATTTTTACAGTAATATTTAACTTTACATAATTGAGTAGTCACAGCTTATATTTAAGGATGTATGTGTATTTGTATGTATGTATAAATGTATATTTTAATCATAAATTAAGTGTATGTTAAGACAGTGCTGGGAAGATGTGAGGCATTTTGTCAAGATGATTTTGTCATTTTTGGTTACTTTGTTATTTGTTGTGACTTCTCAGATGTGATAGTGATTTTATAATTTTAGTAGATGGGCACAGTGGTGCTGTTTTGAAGATCAAAAAACCTTTCTAATGTTGGTTTACCTTAATGCATTAATCAACTGCTATCATCTGGTTTCTAGAGAGTGTTAAAGACCCACCGGATGTGTTGGACAGGCAGAAATGCCTGGATGCCCTGGCCGCCTTGAGACATGCTAAGTGGTTCCAGGTTTGCACCCTTCTACTTTTCAGCCTCTTGTTGGTGTAATCATAACATTGTTTTGAATAGCCCTTATGTTCACTAGTTTATTCCAGTGAATGAAATTTAGAAAGAGTTCTGTTTTACAGTATATGATCAAGTCCACCTAACATTTTTTAGAGGACATCCCCATGTAAAACTTTTTGACCTAACACTGATCAAATCATCTTAAGTATTGTGATGTCATGAAATTACACTCGTCTTTAAGCCTTGTTTCTACTTTTAATAAAGAACAAGGTTTGTATTTTTTTTTGTGTGGTTCCTCAGCAGTTTACAGCTTCTTAAAATTTAAACTATTGAGAGTACCCTAAAAAATGTTACATGGATTTGTAAGTATCTTGAGCAATAAGCTGTTTTGAACTTTAAGTAAACATGTAAACTTGTTTTTTAAAGTTTTTGGTAACTTACAGATTTTTCATGGACAGTGAAATTTTTGAGTAAACACTTTTATATGATTTTGAAATGATGAGTTTACAGGGTTCAACACATGAGGCTGGAAAGTTCAGAAGCAAGGTTATTAAAAATTATTCATAATATTGAAAAAAATTCTGAACTGCGTGTATTTTATCAAGTTTTCTAGCCAAAAAATGAGCATTCTTTTACTCAGTTATTCTTGTTGGTAGATTAATGGATCTTGCTTGTGGGCAGAAGGAATGAATGGGGTTGCACAGTTTTTATAATTGACAGTTACCAGCTATTTTTAACTGAGAATTGTACAGAAATGACTTCAAAAAAAAACTTACAAACTCATTTTATTTAGATTAAGTTAACAAATTTGACAGGTTCTGAGAAAATTCGAATGTTGAATGTGCAAACTGCTTTTCAGTGATATTTCATAACATTGAATGGAAAATGCATTCTTCTATAAAGCTGAAAATAAAGTTTTATAAAGCTAAGTAATTTTCAGAGATATGATAAATTTATTTTCAATATTTGATTACATTGCATTAGAAGTATTTGGTCAAGGTATGAATTGAAAAAATACATACATCACGGATTGTTGAAAAGACTGGGTTTGTGAAATTGAGAAGTTAGATGCAGTCATGGTCTATGTGCTTCATTATTTCTACAGTTTATAAAAAAATGGTAGTTTTTTTTGAAAAAGGAGTAATACATGGCAGAGAGTTATAACCGGTCTTGGTTAAAAAGCAAATAATTGGTAATGCTGCAACAACTCTACCTGGCTGTTATGTCCATTAAATTCTATTTTTACTGATCTAATGACTTTTCATTGTAAAAGAAAATAGTTGTCACTAACATGAAATGCTTTTATTTTTGACAGAAATACTCTTGTGTTTCAAACCTCCATATGAACTAACAAATAGGTTTCCTACATCACTTCAAACTGGCAGAATTCAAATTTTAAACTTTAAGTTTAGAAATTCCTTCACTAAGTTTACTTTCTAAGCTTTAAAACTGATGCTTAGCATATAAATATGAACTTTAATTGACATAATAAAAATATGGCAAATATTTTGAAGTATGCGAGACTACAGTTGACACTTAAAGATTAGATCTCAAGCATTCCTTAGCTTTAGAATTGAGTTTGTGGCAGAAAAGTTCATCAATGCTTTAATGAACAGTCATTATACATTCTTGATGATGAGAAACCCACTTGAAATAAAAATGTATCTCAGAACAGCTGGTATAAGTATTAACACTTTTACTTTAACAGAGAACAACATTTCGACCTTTCTAGGTCCTCTTTAGGTCTGTTATTCTGCTTTATTAGTAAAATGGTTAATACCCGTGCCAGCCATTCTGAGATACAGTTATTATACAGGCATAAAAAGAGATAACAGAGAGGAATTTCAAACTTAGGAAGACTAAGATACATTAACAGAGGGTGAAAATACCACTTCTATTGATGATGCAAGTTTTAAAATGTTAAATAACTGTAGTTAACACAAGTTTAAAGAATTATGTTTAAAAGGCAATTTTAAGTGTTTTCAAACTAAATTTTTAACTGACTGGTTAAATAATTATAAGACAATCCAATTATATTTTTTTTTGCATATGAAACTTTAACAAAATTTGCCTCTAAATGAAAGATTTTGCAGTTTTTGTGAGACAAGATTGTGTTTTCTTGTTTAATGTTAGTTTTGGTTCAGTAAAAAACCTACTGGCTGTAAATATAAGATCAACATTACAACCAGTGTAACTAATTTTTGTGATAAAAAGTAACATCAAATTGCATGTGTTTCTTTACAGGCTTATTTAATTTGTTCATTACAGTTTTGAACTTAAATGTCATAAAAACGGTCTAACTTGACTGTCATAACTCAGGTCTTTTGGTATACCGTACTTCATCAGTTTTTGCTGTTCAAATTCCTAACATGAAAACCAATATTACATTTAGGGAAGAGAATAATAATAAAAATAAAATTTTAATAGTGTTATGTTCCTTGACTTGTACTTGGAATTTTCATGTCAGTATTTTTAAGTAGATGTTTCTTTAGTTATTGTTTTGTAGATCTTTACCATTTATATGTTTATTTTATACACTTATAATTATTTATTTGGTGAATGTGATTTATTTTTAAAGGTTTAGTTGCTTTCAGACACTTGATTTTGCTTGTTTTGGGACATTTAGATGTGCTGTTGCAGGTCTATAAGGCCAGTACAGTTAAATTGTGATAATTGTGTATCTTAAAGTTGAGTATAGAAAACTGATTTTTAAGCTACACAGATGTAGCATGTGTGGTTGTAAAAAAATATTTACAGTGGCAAGTTTAGACTCTGTGAGTTGAGTTGATAAAGAAAGCCTTAGGTGTTTGCTTATTGTGATGTGACGACAGGCATCCAAAGATTGATGAGTTTTCTATCTTAAATTCTCGTAAATATTTGGTATTGATTATATGTGGAAGTATGTTTTTTTTGTATTTCTCCTGAATATCAGTTGTGATACTTTGCTAGCCATAGGAATTGCATTTCCTATTATAAATGATATCTTTGGGAAGCCTAGATATGTTTTACTTGCTAATGAAACATGTGCCTTGCCTAAAACAACTTACCCTATCTATACAAGCTACTAAACAGGTAGAGACAGTTTCAGTGTAATAAATTGGACATTAATGAAATTTGAAGGGCCTTACATGTGCATGCAGATCAGCCAGTCCTAAGTAAGTGGCTCAAGTTCAAAAAAGCCATTTGGAATCTCATTTTTTAACACTTTACTTGACCAATTAACACGAGTATCCTATTTTCACTCCACAAATTAACGCGAGTATCCTATTTTCATTCCACAAATTAACGCGAGTATCCTATTTTCACTCCACCAATTAACACGAGTATCCTATTTTCACTCCACCAATTAACACGAGTATCCTATTTTCACTCCACCAATTAACACGAGTATCCTATTTTCACTCCACCATTTAACACGAGTATTTTATTTTCACTCCACCAATTAACACGAGTACCCTATTTCAACTTTTTTGCTGACATTTCAACACAACTGTATAGCAGGATTTTGTACGTGTGTGATTGCATATATTTTACAGCTTTATTTCAGCATGACAATAATCAGCTATTTCACAGCCACACCATCCAATAAACACACCACTTCTAATTTAACATTCACAGGATGGAGGTTTGCCCAAGCAGATGAAAATGCTGCCTCCAAACTAGCTCAATCAAACGAATGAACATTGTAGAACCTTCCAATGAATGTCATATATCCTCCCATAATAAACTTGATGAGGTTGTTTGTATACTCCAGTTGGTGAACAGTTTTGTTTTTATGGTTTTGAGAAGGTGCTGGGGAAGAACCATTTCTGCATTATTGTTTTTATTGGTAGTGTATTTTAGTTTCTTCATTAATGAAGAATTCAGACCAGTCTCTAAAAACTGTTGTTTTGGCCTTATGTTTCACAGTTTAGCTAAAGGTAATTATAATTCATTTTGGTAGTGTAAAGATAAAACTGTCATTAAGTGTAATCCTGAGGGAAGTAGAGATTTAAATTTTGCCTTGAACTCTGGTATATACTGGTTGTGTTTCACTAGACTTGTTGAAAAATGTATTGGTAAATGTGTTTTTGATTTTGTGCTATTGTTAGAAAACAGCCAGTATATTAACTGTAATGTTTTCAGTGGCAGTTTTAAATACTGCTAGTTTTTGTAAATGATGGGTTTTCTGAAGATGTTTGTTCATGTTAATATCAATACTTGTAGTTGATACACTTGTAGGACCAAGTTAGGGTTCTAGTGCAAAATAGGTGTACAGCTGGGTATTTCAATAATAATAATAAAATAGGTTCTCGTGTGTAAACCATCTGAATTACTTAAGTCCATATTGATCAAAAGAAAACGTATTGATTTAAATTAACATTTCTTGAAAGTATTGTAGCATTGCATGGAAGTGAGAACAATCAGAGGCACAATTCAGTTCACTCTTCATTGACAACCAGCCAACCTGCATTCTATCAGTGACTTTTCACAAAATCTGTGTTGTTTCTTTGGAGCCAGAGGATCTTCTTCTTGAATACCTGCATTGTTTGTGTCATTATGTGATAAATCAAGACATTTGGAAAACTGTTTGAATCATGCACTTGTGCATGTTTGAAGAGTGGTTTAACAGTAAGAAATCACATAATACTGAAACAAATGAATAGATTACATGACTCCAGCTGATGCATGACTTTGTCCTTGGCGATTGGCCTGTGAATAAGCATTACTTCTTTAGCTTATCCTCATAAATAGTTAACTAATTATATGGCAAAGGAAGAGGGAAGAGCCTGATCACCTGATTTTTTTGTATAGCATTAATTATATGTTATTTAAAAAATTGAAAATAAATAGTTGAATGAGTTTATAGTAACTCAGTGGGTACCATCACAGTCCAGCATGGTTTTCAAAGCTGGTTACTTAAAGAGATGACCAAACATTGAATGATTCATTTTGTATTAGTTTATATAATATGTGCTAGAAATGTTCTAAACCTCACTGAGAAGCTTCTAGAGGATTATCTTCTTTGTTAAATCCAGTATTTGTTTTGCAGCTAATATTAAATTCCTTTAGCTTCAAAGAATTTGAAATATGATCTACTTAACAACAGAGAATATAAGTATATAATAAAGAATGTGATGGAAAGCAAGGTTCTTTAAAGCATTTGTTTGTAGGATGAACACAAAATATAAACTAACAAATGATTTCTATTTTGAATGTATTACACTCATTTAGAGATATCTTCCTGACATTGATAATGTTTAGTTATTCAGAATTACTTGGATCTTCTTATGCAGGAATTTTATATGAAAAAATATATCTTTATAGTCAGGCAAACAAGTGATTATTTTAGTATAAACTGCCATGGAAAAACTTTTCTTTAAACAATCATTATGAAGAAAAAATCAAAATATTGAAGAATTGATTTGAAAATCTTGTGCAATGAGGACTTAGTGTTCTTAAAAGTGTTAGTTCTTTACCATTGTTGTTTGTGATAAACAGTTTTCAATTTTTAAAGTCCTTAAACCACCACGCTTAGCCAAAAGTTGTTTAAATTAAATTTAAATTTTGCCACAAGATAATATATTTTTCCAAAGGAGAAAAGCTTATTCTTTACAATTTCTATAATAAAACTCAGGATTTTCCAAGATGACTTTGTAGTGTAATGATTATCAAATAACTTCACCCAGAAAGTTTAAAAACTTAAATTTTCAGTATTCTTACAAAAAACTTGATCTCTGTTTGAAATGTTTTTAAGAGACATCAAGAAGAGTGATACATAACAAAGTCTGTCAAGAACAAAAGCAGAATCTAATTTCTTGGTAACATGAAGTTTGAGACCACATTTACATTTTTTTTAAATTTAAATACTGAACATAGCCCTACCCAGTTGCTCAGTGGTAAGTCTGAATGCTTTTAATACCAAAATGATAGTTCAGTAACCATGGTGGGCAAAGTATAGATAGCCCATTGTATTTTGAGTTAAATATGAACATTTGAATGTCAATTTCTGATTGTTTTCACACATTTTGTACATCTTTGATGTGTGCTGATTTTCAGTAGAATTGGGTTGCAGATAGCACGTAACATACTAACATTAAGGTTTAATAAATGCTGTAAGATAAATGGTAGTTTAGTTTGGTATGAGAAAGTTGCAACTTAGTTTGACTTGCATTTATTATCATGGTAAATAATTTTGTGGTAAAAAATATTGTATAGAAAGAGGGAAATATATCATTGGCATGTATGAAGAAACATGATGTATCTTTAGAGGTTTTGACTACATTTCTTGGAACAAAATTGGTATCATAAGATTAGTAATATACAACTTTTGTATAGTTGTGATTAGTCAAATGGGAAAATTGCCCTGATAAAATGGTAAAATAGATAAAAAAGCTGGTAGAATATACCTTTTTTAATTTGTAGTACTAACAACAGGTAATGTTTCAAAAAAAAAATGAATTAAATTACATTTTGATATATTATTTGTCGCAACAAGTAGTTTTTGTAAAGTGAAACTTGTTGGTGTAGCAGTTCACTACATGGTTTGAAGAATTTGTAGTACTCTTTACCTTTAAGCTTGTAAATTTAAATTTATGTAATTTATTTTAAGATATGAAAGTTGTTTTAGAGTTTCACTATTTAATGTTGTTTTATTTTCCGATGTATATTGCAGGCAAGAGCAAGTGGTTTACAATCCTGTTTAATTGTTATTCGAATTTTGCGGGATTTGTGTCAGAGAGTTCCAACGTGGAGCAAATTAAATAACTGGGTAAGTGTTGTTCATGTGTGATGAACCTGCTGCTAATTCTACATGTAATACAGGGAGTAATTTATATGAATTTCCATATTGTACTTTGTAGTAAATTTTTGTTTTTAAACTCAAGTGTACTAGTTATCACAAAATTACATGTATTGAATATAATACCAGTTAAAGAGTAGAAATTAAATAATAAATATCTTACAAAAAATGTGTGATGTTGGTAAAAGTTTTGATGGTTTGTTTTGTTTAAGGCATTGGAACTCCTTGCAGAAAAGGTGATCAGTAGTTGTCCTCAACCACTGAATCCTGGTGATGCACTTCGTCGTGTTTTTGAAGCAGTGGCCTCTGGTGTTATATTACCAAGTTAGTAGCTTGGATTCAGAAGTTTTTTAATGTTTCATATTCTATATGACTTACAAAATATCAAACAAAGAACTTGTAATGGATCCTGTAATAATATAATTCAGTTTTTTTAATTTGTAAGTAAAGCATGCAACATGTACTCCAGTCATACTTACCATAGCTCAAATTAGTTTCAACAGTATAATTATATTGTATAAGTAAGTCTTGTAACAACATTGCAGTGTAGGTAGGACTCAAAAATCAACACTTGTTTCTTTTAAACTGACAAACCTTGAAGTCTCATGTAAGAGGTGAAAGTGGTAGTTAAACTTTAAAATTTTAAGATATCAACCGTATTATAGATTTTGTCTTGTTATTTGTATACATATAGATTTGAACTACCCTTTTGTGTTCAGCAGCTTAATGTTTTCAGGTAATGCTACCTCACTATTAACTTTGTTTAAATTATGTTTTTCATGTAACATGTCAATGAATTATGCCTGCAGTTTATGTCAGTCAGTTATTTTGAGAATTAATCAAATGCAGATGTAAAACCACTGAATTAATTATTTTAAAAAACTAGAAATTTAAGTCACATTACAGAAGGTGAAACTTAGATTGAGAGTTCAAGTTTACGAAGAAAAGGTAGCAGTAGGAAAACTTAACTTGAAAACTAAAAGGCATGTTTAAATTACCATATGTTTAAAATGGGAAATGTTTAATTAGTTTTTGTTTGTTGTTCTCTCAATTTATATTTGATGTTTGATTACACATACTTCTGAAAGCTACAGTAATGTGTCATTAATTCTTCATATTTTTTTATGTAGACCTGGAACTAAGTTTAAATTCAATGTTTTTTTACTCAATATAAATGTAAATATTTTTAACAAAATATTTCAATATAAGGCAAACATCATGATTCATATAAAACTTGTTTTTATTAAAGAATAAGTTTTAGTGATAACACTCTTTGTTAGGACTCAATATATGAATGAAAATTTAGTCTAAATGTTTAGGCATTTACACATAGAATTTGAAATTGTCTACTCGCATATCTGTTACAATGTAAAAGAAGCATGGAAGAAATTTGACATTTATTTTTGGCCTTTTTATCAGAAAAAAAAATCTTCACATTATGCTGTCTTTTTAATGAAAGTATATTGAAATGGGTACAAAGATATATCCTGGCACAGTTTGCATGTTATAGAAATAAAGAAATACAAACAGAAACGGCTTATATTCCTGATTCCTTCAACGAACATGACTGAATTTTCCTCCAAATGGTTCCAGACTTTGATGGGATGTGAAAAGTTAGTCTGTACTAAGGAAAACTGAAAATTAATTCAAGCTTATTTTACAGCACTAATGAGTAGGTGCAAAGTAAAATGTGTGTTAATGGTTATTTAATAAAAATCAAGCCTCTTATTCACTGTATCTTACTATACACTGGTAATTCATATTTTTTTTGCCAAATAAGAAGTGTATAGGATCACTAGATCTGAAATTATAAGTTAAAAATGGCTATAAGAATATCAGTTGTCAGAATTTGAAGAAAACACGCTTAAAAATCAAATGCATTAAGACTGGGAATTTAGATAGTGTAAAGATTGTGTAAATTGTACAATTAAGAGTGACCAATTGTTGTGATATAAAAAAGTGGCAATTTGAGTATTTATATGAATATCTTATACTCAAATTAAAATATTAAAATATATAATGTAATGTCTTGGATTCTTAACTGTTTGTGTTCCAGGTTTAGTGTTAATAAAATAATTTAATTAAATTCTGAATATAATTGAAGTATTGGCATGAGTATTTTCAACTAAACAGAAAGCTGGTAGATAAATCCTACAAGTTTAAAAGTGTTTTATATAACTGTGTAATATTTTCTAAATATATTTCTATGTAAAGTATTTTTTTTAAAAGCTCAAAAATAAGATAAATTTAATTTCACATGCCAGTGTTCCCCAAACTTTTTGTGGCACATGTAGATAAGTCCATACAGCAGACTTAGCAGTACTCCCCCAACTAAGACATGCAGAAATGATTGTGTATCAAGGAGAAAATAAATTTGAATTATAATTAATTTACATTACTAAATATAAATTAATTATAATTGAAAAACATTCTGCACCACACCTGGGACCCTTCTACAGCACAACTGTGTGCCACAGTGCACAGTTTGGAGGAAGCACTGTTTTATGTTACCATACAATAAAAAATGTAAAATAAATGTCAAATTGTATAGTGGCTGTTGATTCTTTATAGTAGATGTCTGTGATTTGTTAGTGATAAATATAAACAATAAATGGGCAGCACACAGTCCACATGTTTCAGAATAAGCAAATCTGAGGTAGCATATGTACAAAACCTTGTTACATTATAAGTTATTTGCATCCAGAACTTTAAATAATTGTCTTTCTCTCTTTTGTCAAAGCCCATACAGGTGAGTTTAATTAATTTAGAACACCTATTGTCAAGATAATATTCTCTTTTACTCTGTTATCACAGTATAATTAGTGATAAATTCACTTACCTCATGGGTTATGACAGCTGTGTACAGAACTTTAAGTAATCCTCTTTTATGTTAAAATCCATACACACTGGTTCAGTTACATTAGAATCCAGCTGATGAGTTATTATTCTCTACTCTGTTTATTACAATACAGTCTACAATTGTAGCTTTTTGAAAAGTCACCTCAGTACACTTTTTATGGCTAAAGTTACAGACACTGTCAAGATCTATATATTTATTCATATCCCTAATTTTTTCTGTCATTTTCATTAACTTTTATTAACTTTTTGGTTCACACAGTTCTATCTAGAGCTTTAAATAATTCTCTTACATTAAAAATCCACACAGGCTGGTTTAGTTATTTTAGAACACAACTGACATAAGTTATTCTTCCCATCTGTGTTGTTACAATACAGCTATGAAACTTGCTTTAAAAACTGCTTATCAGGGCTAAACTGACAATATCCCAGTCTAGATCTAATTATCTGTCACTTCCTTCCTTCTCCTGCATTATTAAACATCTATTTATAAATTTTTTATTTAAGGCCCAGAACTGTCTAGCCCTCTAGTGATGATAATGTTACACACACCAGTCTAGCCCTCTAGTGATGATAATGTTACACACACCAAAAAAACTTAGAAACTTGAAGTTGCAGAGTGTCAGCAATAATAAAAAACTTGTTATAACTGTCTCAGCTTTTAACACACTTGTTATGAAACTAAGTAATCATTAACAAAATGAAATAACTCTTAAGCTAAACAGTTTTTACTATCACATCACAGACTCAAATTGTATGTTTATTAACTAATACACAATTTATAATTTCTGTAAATTTATGTTAACATAACTCTTGAATCTGTGATAAAAATTTCTGAATTAAAATATGATGAGTTGGACGTTTTCCTAAATAGTTGTGGTACTCTCTTGAACATGCATAGTACCATGGTCATTATTATGTTTTCCTTTTAAAACTGACCTTGAAAATTATGTTTAAACATTCTTATCTGAAAAATTTCGGGTATTATCATTTGCAATTGTACTGGTTTTAAGTAAAACTATTTCACTAAAATTATATTTCTAACAGAAAAATATCTTTCATTTAAGTAAGGAAAACATATTGAAATTTTTTATGTGATAAAATGAACTATTTTTGCCAATTTTGATCCATATGACACCATTTGTTTAATGCATCATTTAACATTTCAATTAACAGTTGTTTTTCTTCATGTTTTGCCACAAAAATAAAATTATTACATCCAGGTCTACTTTACCAGTTTATCTTTTAATGTCTGTCATGTATGTATTATTCAACATATTTTGAATGAAGTGTCCAAGATTTTTATTATTATTGATATTATTGGTGGAACTTGTTTTATTTAAGCTGGTCCTGGATTGCTGGATCCTTGTGAAAAAAATCCAACAGATGCAGCTGCTAAACTTGCCAATCAGGAGAGAGAAGACATAACTGCTAGTGCACAAGTAAGTTCCTCAAAGCAGATTGTAATTTTATTACTCAGGTTATCTGAATAAAGTAGAATCCCATTAAAGTATACCTCAATATAATGCAGATTTGGATATAACAAGGCTAATGTTATTCCCAGTTATCTGTCAGGATTATTAAACCACAAGCTGAGAAGTTTCATTGTGATATCAATGGAAAAAGTTCTCAATTCAAAGCTAATGATTGGCTGATTGGATAGCTTCAGAAATGGACACATCATCAGCCAAGTTTTTGTACTCAGAGAAATTTACTTTCCTGATAATAATGCTACCAAATCCCACCCAAGTGAATTGAAAGTGCTATTGGAGGGGGGATGGATACACTGGTAAATATATATCTACAACTGTTATGAATGAAATACTGATTATGAGTTTACATTAACAATACCAGGGAAACAGTTTTAAAAGTATTTAATATTTTTATTACATTTTTTAGCCAAGCTACATGGGTCATACTTGATTTGTAGAAAAATATTACATTGTGAAGAAAATAAAAATTCAGTCATAAAATATTGAAGAAACTGTAGTTTAAAAAAAAATTAAAAAATTGAATCGAACTTTACCATTATTATTTTATTACAAGTTACATATTTTACATTGAGAAGAAAACTGTAAAAGCAGGTAAGGATGTTTCAATCACTGGTACAACCTTTTTCAAACACACAAAGGTCTTTATTGATATGTAGAATAACAAAAAATAGTTGTAAACATCCCACTAAACTATTGTATTGCATATATACTTTGACCTGAGAGATTGGGTGTACTGCATATTTTTGCTGTCCAAGTTACTGGTTTATCAAACTTGCAGTGCCTTTTATGTGTTGTTTACATGTTAACCCCTTCTTCTGGCCATTCAACAGTAAAAAAAAACTAGTTGGGGTTAGAATTGTTATAAATGAACTAAATATAAAATAAAGATAACATTCTATGAAATAGGTTTATTAAAATGTATCAAGTAATACCATACCTGGGTTTGTCCTACTTCATATTTCAAGCTTTTCTCTTATTGGCAGAGAACAGATAGCTAAGAAACAAAATTATAGGTTTTTTTGTGTATATTCAGTACAGACCATTTCAGAATATTACTGTAGGGCCATAATTCTCTGGCTGTTTCTCACTTCACAAAACAGTTGCTTTTGGAACAGTAGAAAATTGTCTGGTTTAAATTATTTCATTATTAAAATTATAAAAACTATTGTCAGGTTGTATTATACATTTTTTTTACTAGATTGTGCTGTAAGCCTTTTAACTCCTTTCATCTCATACTTTTTTTGGAAATGAGCTATAGAAAATTTATTTTTTTGTTTGTGTTTTGATACCCTTTTCTAATATTAGTGACACAGAAGTTCTTGTATGATCTGTTGCACTGCATAACAATTGCTTTGAAAAGTTTTTACTGATTGTGGTGGGTATGCACACTGTAGTTTTCGTTTTGCTTCATCACTAGGAACTCAGGAATGGACAGCTAACTGTTTAGCGACAATAACGTATTTAACTGTGTTTATGTTTTTAATACATTATTAAGTTCAACATAATTAAAAGTGTTTTGCTCCTGATTTTCATTTGTATTCAATATCTGGTGCATCACGTTGCAGTGTCCAACAGTAGTCAGCAAGCATTGACAGATTCCAGTTGCTCTGATATTGTTTTTCCATTGTAGCAATGTCCTGGTGAAACTGAAGATTTCGATGAAACGGTACGTGATGAGCAGACTTGGATGCAATTTTCGTGATCAGCAGCCAAAAATTTATTCGGAACACACAACAGTGTTCAAGAAGCAAAAACTTTGTTGTGCACTGTAATTTTATTTCTACAAAAAATATTCTTGGTAAAATAGTATTACACATCTGGAATTATACTTTAAATAATATTTCAGTGTAACAACACTATAATAATGTTTTCTTCAGTGTTACATTTTTTTTTATGTGGACTGAACGCAACAGAAAGACACAGATAACAGCTTATATAATTTATTACAATAAACTATTATATATGTGACAGATATAAAATAAATTATACAATAACAATGACAGATATTCAGTTTCAACCTTCAAAATTAATTACAATACAAAACAGTACTGGCCTGTGTCCAATATAATGATCCAGAATGAAAGTCCAAAAGTCCAGATCAGAAATCCAAAATTCCAGTCTAGGGTGTGAATTTGGTCCCACGAAGAAATTCCAAAGTTTGAACGGAGAAGTCCAGAAACAATTCACAGTTCAATAAATTTGACGAAGTTCTTTTTACAATGTTTTCGATGAATGTCTCAAATTTGTCGTTTTCCAACTTGCTCCGGTCTTCCCTAAACAGTCCTATACGTGTTGACTTTCAGTATAACCAGTAATTTGAATGAATCATAAAGATTGACGAAATAAAATCACAGCTTTTGTAGATCTAGCTCCAGTCACAAATTTGAGTTGAATAAACACACAGCAAATGTTGAAAATTTCTCAAATGAAGATACATCTATTTAATCAAATAAAAACGAATGACTGATTCACTGACTCTCCTCACATCACCGTCTGTTTATATATTAGTAGGTCTACTGTGTTCTCGAACAATCGCGTAACTTCCACAGAATTCCAGAGTAATCTGCGCATGTCTGCTTTTGCACGAGACTCGTCTAGACACCAGGCCAACATACATTCTATTTATAAACAAATGATTGATCTACCTAATTCTAGAAATTTCTACATGAACAACAGCATATTTTATTGGTTTGAACTTTAAAACAATAATATAAACAACAACATGGCATTCCAAATGCTTTATGCATAACATTCAGTTACATAATTCAAAATAAATCTGATAGAAATCAACACAAAGTGATTCCAATGACGTTTAGCAAGTAAAGATTGTAACATATGACAACGTGAATACATTTATTAAAAATATAACAAGAAATTGTTTGCCTAAATTTATTATTTCTTACTTTATCTTTATTCAAGCAAATATATTTTAAAATATAAAGGATGCCTGAGTTATCTTGAACAAATCACAAAAAGGGTTAATCATGCTGTTAAACAACACAGTGTAGAATTCTTGAAATGTGCAAGCACTTGGCTATAAGTTAGGTTATGGAGTATTCTGATTCTTTCAATTTCTTGTGCTTATGGCTTTTGAAATGTTTATCTAACCATCCTTTCAGAAATTATTACTTAAAAAGTACTACTTTTCCATGTGGCTTCATTAAAAAGATGCTCATGCACAAACGTACATGGATAAGTAATACTTAGCTACACACTCTCAGGGGCCACTTTGTTTCTAGGTTCTTTCTTCTTGGAGCTATGGTAGTCACATGCCCTTTTATTATTATAGATTTGTTATTAACACTTTTTCATATCTTGTATGTGAATAACTGTTAACTAAAGAAATTTCATAATTTTCTCTTTTTTATTTTTGTGTATGTGTAGAACAAATTACTTACAAATTTTCTTATGGCTTTTTACTCTCCAGCATGCCTTGCGCTTAATATCGTTTCGTCAGATCCACAAAGTACTAGGCATGGATCTCCTACCTCCTCCCAAATACAATAGAGGACAGTTTAATCGCAAACGGCGTCGTGACAACAATACAGAAGTTAATGAGGGAGAAGGTGAGGTGCTTCAAACTTTTTATTTGTTGTTATTTCACTAAATTATATATTTCTTGCATGTGTTGTGGAATAAATTATGTTTCAGTGTATATGTTTTACCTTTTGAAGATCTAAGTTGATATCTTAAGTAATTGTCACTTTCTACAAATTGCTGCAAGAAGCACACACACGCACACAAGCTCTGCTTATTATAAATACACACACACACACAGATGTACCAGACATTTTTAAGTATTGTTGTTGTGAGATTCATTGGATGAATGTCATGTAAAGCTGGAAACTTTGGAATGTAGTTTAAAATGCTTAAATATTGCTGTAGGTTAAATGCTGGATATGTACAGTCATTGTGAAAATTTGTATCCTTTATAAGAAATGAGAATATGTATGAATAATAAAATACTTAAGAAACCCGTTGAAGTATAGAGCTTTACAGACCACAAAATGAACATGTATAATGAAAATATTTATACAAATCTTTGTAATTTTAAAAATAATTGCAAGCTTTTCCTTATAAACATGATTAAATATTTAATGGCTTTAAATATTTGCATTTAATATGCATTAAATTATTAATAAATTTATATACAGGTTGTATATGTGTTTCTGAACATTGATTTTTGTATGTGGTGTGAATGTAGCACTGGTTCATACTGTGTTTTGACATCACAGAAATCCAAAGCTTATAGTTTTGTACATATTAGGAACTCAAATTACTGATATCAACAAAGCAAGACAGTAAAATAAGAATCTCCATTTTTTTTCTATTTTCTGCAATATCACTTGTGCAGAATGAAACACAATGAACCTCCCTACTCACTTCTCTCCACTTTTGGAAATGGTCCCTTGTATATACTTACTCTATATATGAAATGTGTGGAACTCATTTAAAGCTCTGAATGTCTCCCCAGTGGTTTTCTCAGCCATTTTCAAATACAGTGGCATCATTTCTTTGTTTCAAGACAAACCTTCATGCTGGTGAGTTGAGTTCAAAGCCTGTTTAAAATTTCATATTTTTTAGACCTAAATACATCTTGATTACTAAACTTGATAAATTATGATGGATTTCTGTGGTATCAGCATAGTAATGTATAATTGTTTGGTATTATTCAAATAGAAAACCTGAAATAATAATTTGTTTTACATCCTCCATATGCGAAACTTCGTAAGGCTTAGCAAACTATGACAAGTAGCAACCAAATACAATGACTGTAACTAGAAGATAATTATTTTTTACCTTTTTCTTCTTTATTTACTGTTCCATGTTTCAAGAAAATAAGCTTAAAAAGTTATTTGTAAATGATACCAATATATATATATATATATTATGTATTATAACTGAAATGTGATTGTATTTTATAAAATACTAGCCCACTAAAACACTGCCAAGACAGGTCACTTTGTAAAGGTCAGTTTTATATTCTTGGGTATGGTGACATGGTGCATGCATATCCCATCATTGCAACTTGTGTTAGCCAGGTGGTGCTTCTGAAAAGTTATTATAATAAAAACAATATATATATAAATGTATAATGTTATGACATTTAAGCTATTTAGACTAAGCATCAAGTTATAATTTGTGGTCATTCTAGAACACAAAATCTTTATTTCGTAATTTGTATGGTGGTTACAAGATCATTCAAATCTACCAAACACATACAGAGAAAAAAACATTATCTTGAAAAACATTTGATATTTGTCTGGAGGTTATAAATATTTCACATGTAAAATTTGAGTTTTCTAACACACAAGTATATTTAATCTTAAAATTATAATTACTCTGCATATTGTATAGTTAACATTCTGAAAGCATAAAAATGATAAAATCTTTATAATTAAAATATCTTAATACTTAATTTAAAAACCTGATATGTTGTGTACAAAAGCCTTGTTATGTGTGCTAATAACCTGCAAAATCTTGAAAACATGCATACAGTTTCAAAACTCACAGTACAATTACTGTCATGGATATTTTCTTGATCATGAGCTGGTTTGATTCCACCAGCTTTTATAAATAAAGGGTTTTTTAATCTGCCATCAGACCATAGGTGATTTTAATTTTGCAATCAAAAGTGTATTTTGGTCAACAGTAGTGTTAAAGGTGTGCATATTCTAATACAGTGAGAGTTTAAAGAATATGTAACTTTTAAATTACCAATTCATTTTATATCCTTAACTGTAAGTGTTCACACGTTGCTGTATAGAATACACAGGGAAACTTGTAGCAGTATTTATTAACAATACTTGTTTGTTCACATTTTCATGTGTGAATCCTACAGTACCCTGAAACCAACAGTCATAATATCAAACAATTTGGTGTATAAAGTGTGAAAAAATATTTTGAAAACCTATAGGGTATTCATGTTTTTATGCTCATTTTTACTAAATATGTTTTCAGGTTCTATACAAATTGAGTTGTATAGAACATTGTTTCCCTGTTTGGCATTAAATACAGAAACTGTACATTTTAATGAGTATAACTTGTATATTTTGGTGTTTTAAAAATATTTGCATGATCATTCAGAGCACATTTTACTTGTAAAATAACCATATTAAGTCATAATCTTGTTCTCATGTAGCACCCAGTGTGTATGTGTAATGAAGAGGGAAACTTAACAAAAGTTTCTTTGACTGTAAATTGAACATGCCATACATGATGGAGATCATGTAAAAAAGTAACGTCAAACTGCAGGTGTTTCTTTACAGGCTTCTTTAATTTGTTCGTGTAAAATGTAAAAAATCGTGTAAAAAAATGTGCTATATTTCAGGAACAGATGAGAAAAAAGATAAGAAAGAGGAAGACACAAAAAATATAGAAGAAGCTCAGGAGAAGGCCTGAAGAAGACGTTACTGTCTTAGCTTAAGGGCCTAATGGTTTTAAATGAAGTCTACCCAGCTTCTTTATTATTATGTTTTTTGTATAATCTATACATGACAGAAATTTCCTTGATGCTGTGAATTTTGTCCATATAGTTTGTCATGAAAAAAAATGTGTTTTTGTATGTGGTACAACTTTTATTTCTTACAGTGTCAGTATTCCTACAGTCTCATAGAGGAATTAAGCATAGACCACATACTAGCTAATTATACTGTTAGGTTTTCATTTAGTTGGATAGAGTGAATGATTTGAAGTTTTTTAGTTTGTTTTGTAGATTATTTGTCTCAGTTTTGTGGGGTTTCTTTAAGAGCCCATACTTTTAGCCCTCAATTTCTCAAGTATTTTACTAGTTCTTGGGTGATCTGTATTCATTTTTTCATATCTCAACTTTGGTTAAAATTACATATGTAATAGATTCTGTTAATATCATATTTAAGTATGAATTACCATGTTTCTTATTGAATTATATTATTTTAATTTTTTTCTCATTAGAAGTAATGGATGCAAAATGGCATCATGAATTCAACTTGCATTTAATCAGTTTGATTTAGATCTGTGCATTTTGTAAAATAACTTAATCATATCTACATATTAATAATAAAGTTAAGCATAGAGTAGCAAAAATATAATCATAACTTTTATTAATGAAATATATGACCAAAGTTTAAAAAACAAATTTTGTATTCAAACTCAAAATAAGAGGAAATTGTTTTTTGTTAACTTTGATTAAATTTTTTGAGCATAATTGAAAAAGAACAACTTTCTGGTCTTGAGAAAAGTGTAAAACAAAACAGTCAGGAATGTTTGAAGTAAATAGTAATTAAGATAATCTCAGTGTGTCCTTATTATAAATTATTCCCAAAGAACACAACTGTTTCATATGTTTAAAGTAGATAAGTTTGAATGTATGATATTGTCTATTTAGCACAACTATGACATTTTAATTCATTTGACTAAAATTGTCAGTGTTTATATGTGGCATTAAAAAGTAAATAAATAACACTGTGTTACTAATGTTTGCCCTAATTCTAATTTCTAAATCACTTAAATAATTGATGGTCCTTAGTTTCTTTGTTGGTGTATGTCTAACATTAGTAATCTACAGTTACATTTCTCACATTTTTGTTTTTGAGTACACAAATCATATCACTTTTGCATACTTTCTGTAAGTTGAAACATGATGAGTAAATCATAATTCAAGTGTATTGTATCTTGTACGTGTAAATTTATTTTGTAAAGATGCAGCAAAATCCTCACAAAATGCAGACAGAAGTGAAACATTTTTTTGCTCTTTGTGTATCTCATCTAACTTTTGAAGTTAGAGTTCATTCATAAATGTAAGAAAGAAACTAAAATATTAGTGTTATGCTGTTAAGTAAAAGTACAAAATACTTGTTTTAACAGTTTTTCATCTACCCTTTTTTTTATATACCTCATGATAAATCAGTAGCAAGCCTGATGACTTGTATTTCCTAAAATTTGATTTTCGATACATGTAGGGTAGAGCGTGGCTAGCCTGCTGTGTAGCCTAGTGCTTATAACCAAAGTTGTTTGTTTGTTTGTTTTTCTTTTCGACTCTAACGTTTGCGGGTTGTGAAATACCTTGGTTATTTGCTGTACGCTATTTTATCTGGTGATAATTCTCTAATTCTTTGTTTGATGGTAGGTTGAATCAAATATTTCTATTTTTACCACTTTATTTTCAACTATCAAATTGTAATATCCTTGTTTGTAGATTTCTTCCATAGTATTATACTCTGTAATATGTTGAATAATTTTTAAACTTTTTATAAGCAGGGTAGAGAATTGTGAAGATCATTTCAAATATCAATGTGCATTAAGCTCGCATCTTCAACTCTGGAATTTGGACTAGAGAATGGCAGGTTTGGAAAGAATGTGTTGTCATATGAAATGCCTAAACCAAGAATCATAAAATTACGTGTTGCCTTGTTCACATCAAGTTCTAACTTCAATCAAGAAACGATCTTTTTGCTCACAATTTTGAGGGTCGGGGTTCGAATCTCTGTCACACCAAACATGATTGCTCTTTCAGCTGTGGTGAAGTTTAAATGTAATGGTCAATTCCACTATTCGTTGGTAAAAGAGTAGCCCAAGAGTTGGCGGTGGGTGGTGAAGAGTAGCTGCCTTCCCTCTAGTCTTACACAGCTAAATTAGGGACGACTAGCGCAAATAGCCCTCGTGTAGCTTTGCGCAAACTTCAAACCAAACCAATGTTTCAGAGCTTTGTGCAAATCTGCCCAGAAAGTACCAACACACTATATCACCAAGAATCTTTTCTCTGAAGGTGACCAACCAAAAAACAATTCAACATTCAAGTATTCCACTAATAAGCACATGGATTCCTTGAATGGCCAAGCTATAAAAAGTAACCCCTCTGGCTGGATTTTGTACATGATTTAAAACGGAACTACCATAATCCTAATTATAGACAAAATAACTTATATATATATATTTTTTTTTAAGTCGTTGGACATGTATCTGCAGGTCAGCATGTTTAAGAGTTTTTCTGACATGCCTTTCTCTGTTGTTGTTGATGGTATGTTGATTCCATAAGACAAATTTATCAATTGTCACCAAATTATAGGTACACAAAATATGAGGACCCAAACGTGGTTTGTTTGTTTATTCACTCACTCATGTCAGAAGATTTTACTCCCCCTGGAATCTACAAATGAAAATAAAGTTTTACTCCCATACATTAGTCTGTACAGTATCTTCCTACAAAACGTGATTTTTTTTATCTTTACTCAGGAAATTAAAGAAGCCATCGATGTTCGATCAATTCACAATGTTCAAGTGGTAGGTCTTGCAAAATAGGAGTGATTATAAACTCTTCGGGTTGCAGACCAAATACTTGAACACCAATATTTCGTCGAATACTTCCACTTTAAGGCCGACAAACCCAACACAAAAAATAACACCGACCATCCAATAACGTATTTTTAACTCCTTACTATATCATCATTCCTCGGTCAAATTGTGCCTTAATCTCAAAATACATATCAGCAGATAAAAATATAAAATTCCATGACAGAATCTTGTACATCCAATTATCAAACCCAGACAACATCCGAAATCCATCAAGTACAACCTTTCAATAGCTTTGTCCGACAACGGTGAAGAAAATTCCAAAGTCATGGAGCGTCTACGTTTTTTTTTTTGGCTAGGAACGTCGTCCGAGGTGGGTGTTACTCAAATTTCTTAATATATTGTAATTGTATTTCAGAGTAGAACTTCAGGAAGCTTTACAACCCTCTTATGCTTTTTGTAGTTTTGTTCTCAAGCCTGTATTAATGTACCTTTAATAACAATAAAACACTACAATTTGGAGAGATCGCGCTAAAATCTCCACTTTCTGTCAGACTGCGCCAACATTTACTACGCACAACGTACGAGACGAATCACGCATGTATGAATCCATCTTTTATGTAAATAATTACGGTATAAGGAATATAAATCGGGACGGGTATGGAATAAGTGGAAACATAATACAGGTTACCATTAAAATAAGGGAAACCACTAACTACTGTTCATAAGCGTATAGAAAAGCTAAACTATGTAAGAAACAAAACCTAAACGAATGATAAAAACCAAGTATAATAAATGCGTTAAGAAATAAAATAGTTCAATACAAAAAGTAAAACTTTGAAATACATAAATATAACAAAAAATTGAGTTTTTAATACTAAAAATGGTCATTGCAAATATATTTACAAAAGTGAGGCTTTAACACGAAGATCTGCAAGTGTGTGTTTTATAACAGTCACATCAGGCTATCTGCTAAGCCCGTCTATGAGAACCAAACCCATGATTTTGGCGTTGTAAATCCATAGACCCGCTTTACTAGCGGGGGGGCAGATCTGCAAGTAATACGACGACGTATATAGATGCATTAAAAGAATATTAATACATGCTAAGTTTTCAGCTGGTAGAGCGGTAAGTCTACGGACTTACAATGCTAAAATTAAGGGTTCGATTCTTCTCGGTGGACTCAGCTGATGCCCTCATGTGGCTTTGGTATAAGAAAACACCCATTCATGCTAAAAGAGAAAGTATATGTGGATATGTTTATGTATAAACATAGTATGCACAACTGCAAGGGGAAGTTTCAAATTGAAGAGTGGTAAGTGGCATGTCCAGGATGTGATTTACTGGTACTTACAAAGTACTTTGGTCGCCCGCCTCAGTTTTTTTTTTTTTTTTATGGCAACCGTGTAGGTTCCTGTGATTTTCGGATCCTTTACAACCCATTCAGCGACACTGCTGCCTCAGAGGTTTATCCCACAGTCGCTTTTTAAAGGTACTGGTTTAGTTTAAATGACCGTGTCTGACCACAAAAATAGTAAACTAGGATTCAGACTGACGAAATGTTGAACTGAAAGTTCATGGTTGGGAATGGGGGAGGGGGTATAAAAACAGTATTTGATTAGAACAACCAAATAGTGAGGTCACTGACTAGCTGCTATTTCTCCAAAAATATATCGATTCGAAATTAGGAACCTGATAGTGAAGCTTATCGAATGATACAAAGTCGAGAAAGTTTCGTGTGTGATTGTTGTAGCTGCTACGAAGGGGCGCTAAAATCGCAGTTCCTAGAACTCTGTATCCTTGGCTCAAAAGATGGAGGATAAAGATTTATCACTTTTTTAAACATACTCAAAAAAGTATTTGAGTGATTCAGAATATTTTATTTTGTTAGAGGTTCAGAGATAAAGGTAAATGTAATGCTTTTAATTTATTTATGTTGCAAAGAATTGAATCTCAAATACTTAAAACTTCAGTAATCGGTGTTTTACCACAGGACTAGTAACTGTGAGTTAAAAATATTACGTATATAATTAGACACTAATAACCCTGACATATAGGCACTTTCGGAACTGAACCTACATTACTTGTTTTTGAATTAATTACTTGTGTCGATTTATGACATTGATGACCAAATTCAAATGTTTTTAAAAGTATTTAAACGTTTTTCTCCAATTTTGTGGTTTCAAAATTTGATTTTTAGTAAGTAGTAGAATATTATTGTAAATCACAGAATAGACTTATTTGTTGGAAGATAATATGTTTGTTTTCACTTTAATTAACCATAGTTGACAAGTTTTGTATTGTTTGTTTCGAATTTTACACAAAACTACTCGAGGGCTATCTGCGCTAGCCGTCCCTAATTTAGCAGTGTAAGACCAGAGGGAAGACAGCTAGTCATCACCACCCACCGCCAACTCTTGGGCTACTCTTTTGCCAACGAATAGTGGGATTGACCGTCACATTGTAACGCCCCCACGGCTAGGAGGGCGAGCACGTTTGGCGCGACCGCAATGCGAACCCGCGATCTTCAGATTATGAGTCGCACGCCTTAACCCCCTTTGGCCATGCCGGGCCTGTAAGACGAGAGGGAAGGCAGCTAGTCATCACCACTCACCGCCAACTCTTGGGCTACTCTTTTATCAATGAATAATGGGATTGACCATCACATTATAACGCCCCCCGGCTAAAAGGTGAGCATCTTTGGTGTAACGGGCCCATTGATACGAATAGCAAACCCTGATGCATGCCTCAGTTTGAATATTACAAACATTTTAGTAGAAGTACGAACACTACTTGTGCGTTATCATATTCATATGTTTTTTTGAATTTCACACAAAGCTACTCGAGGACTTTTTCTGTTTTAGCCGTCCCTAAGTTAGTAGTGTAAGGCTAGAGGGAAGGCAGCTTGTTGTCACCACCCACCGCCAACACTTGGGCTACTCTTTTACCAACGAATAGTGGGATTGATCGTAAAATTTTAACGTCATCACGGTTAAAAGGGCGAGCATGTTTGACGCGACAGGGATGCGAACCTGCGACCCTCAGATTACGAATATGCCGGACCATATTCATATGTACTTAATATTTCTATTATATGTAAAGTGCTTCAAAGTGTCATGTTTTGTAAATACTTCAAAGAGTCATTATGTAACAACAATGTGTACTTATTCTGGTCATACATGGCTATACATGAGGGTTCTTCATCTTTGCACCTGCACTCTCTGGAACACGTAGGTTGTGTTTTACAGCCACACTTAAGAAGTTATTTGTAAGCCTTTGCAGTCTCTGGTAAGAGGGCTCACTTTGATGTCCATGTCGTTGCCACTATGATCCATCCAAAACACTTTGAAGATGCTGCAGGTTGTAAAAGTTTGAAGGATGGTTGCCCATATGCTTGCCTGATATAGTGCTCTATTCGAATGTTGCAGAAGTATTGTCTGAAAAAACAAAACAATGGATTACTATCTTTAATTAAATATTAATGAAAACAGAAGTAGAAGGCAAACAGTTCAGTAAAAAGATTGTATTTGGGTTGAAAGAATGTGTTCCGTGCAGAGAGACGTCTTTAGAAAGAGACCATTCCACAGTTTATTGACTCTCTCTACATACATCACATTGTCATAGAGAAAACAAGTGTATCTTTCCAGCAAGAAGATTAACTTAGGAGTCTCAAATGATTGTGTTACCATGGAGATAAAAGCCACTTTGACTGCTGGCAAGGACTTCCAAGCCTTCCAGGCCGACGTCTTTTCTTTTACATCCTGAATAGAAGTGAAATATTGGGAAACCATAGATTTGACATCGTCCTGATATTCGCACATGTTGTTGATATTGAGTTGCTGAAGGTTTTTGCTCATTCCAAGTGCAACTCGTAAGTCAATATCAACAGACAGTGGGTGGACGTTGAAGAATCACATTGTCTATTGCTCATGTACATATAGTCCTTGTACATTTCTTAAGAGCACTTCTGACGTGAAGAGCACACTCTTGGAATACATCGTAACTCTGAACAAAGCAATTGCAATGAAAAATCGTTAATGCTATAAATTAATCTTCTGTCAAATGTACAAAGCATTATCATAGTCTAATTATATATCACTTGTTGCAAATTTGCATGTAAGAAACAAATCTGATGGGATATAGACTTCTTTTCCAGCATCACAGTGTTGGACGGACACCTTTTCTATAAAAAAGTGGAACACTCCTCCTTGTTCTTTGGATATTGCAAAAGTTCTGGAAATACAGTAAAAGGGATCCCTTTTTCTATCAGGTGGTTAAGGCAATCGACTCGTAATCAGAGGGTCGTGGGTTCGAATCCTCGTCACACCAAACATGCTCGCTCTTTCAGCCATGGAGACGTTATAATGTAACGGTCAATCCCATGTTAAAAGAGTAGTCCAACAGGTGGCGGTGAGTGGTGATGACTAGCTGCCTTCCCTCTAGTCTTACACTGCTAAATTAGGGAAGGCTTGCGCAGATAGCCCTTGTGTAGCTTTTGCACAAAATTCAAAACAAACTGAACCAATCTATACAGATGACAGTTGGTCAGAGTGCAACATTAGGTTGATCTACGTTGTCCGATATAAGAATAGAAAGTTCCTAATGGTTGATAATAAAACTTACTATTGTCACATTACTTATACATTATATACAAACAACATCAAATAAACCTAACATTTAAATCATAATATACGTCTATATGTTAAAAAAAAAAGAAGCCATCCAATGGCTCACAGGTAAGTCTCTGGGCGTTTCACACTGATAATTAGATTTCGACACCACTGGGTGATAACAGACCACTGTGTAGCTTAACAACAAACAAATGTTATTTTTGATTTTGATTCTGTTGTTGCCACACCTACGTTTTTATTTATTGAATTTCGCGCGAAGCTACACCAGAACCACCAGCGTTAGCTGTCCTTAATTTTAAAATGATGAGCTAGAGGGAAAGCAGTCATTTAACATCACTCACCAACAAATGTTTGGCTACTCTTTACTACCGAATATTAGAACTGACTGTCATATCGTAATGTTCCCCGTGGATGAAAGGAGGTACTGTTCTATGGCGGGGTTTGATCACGAAACTTACATACGGGTTGCAAATTAAGGGTTCTGACAACCTGGGTACATAAAACCATTTTCACAGTGCATACCTCTCAATAATCAATATTTAAGCCATATATACAAATTTTCAAAATTAACTGTCATAATAATCAGATTGTTCAGTAATCAGTATCACATTTATTTTACTAATATCCAAGAAGAATAAGTTTTGTTCATTAGTTTCGATCATCGAAACAATTTCTTGACGTTTTGTCTTTTATACTGGCTCTAACCTATTGAGAGGACAATTGAAATATACACAAATTTCTGTTTAACGAAGGCTTCCTCATATAAGTTTGAGATTCACTACTAAATAAAAATTAAATAAAGAAACCTAACTTTTTGTCTATAGAAATATGAGAAGGTAAGATGTTTTTACCGTGTTTTTACTCAAAGTTTTGTCCGTACAATGTTTTGATGTTTGTGCGATCACTGTCATGTACACAAAGTTTATGTTAAAACTCAACTTCTGTTTGTGTTTTAAACAATAATATATCGATGAACAGTTGTAATCCGTGAGGACGAGCAAATCCACTTGTAGAGAAAAATATATGAGTAAAAACCGCTGATATAGATGAAGAAAACTCTATGTACTGGAGCGAACCACGTTACGACCTTCTTCGGTCACCGTCAGGTTCACAAAAAAAGAAAGAGGTAACAGACCGATAGCTGACCCCGTGTTTAAAGGTTGTTCAATTGAGTGTAGGGATGTAGAGGGCGTGCTTAGATGTTTGATTACATTTATTGATATAGAAATAAAAGTGTTCCTTTGTATTGGTTTATTTTGGGCTTGAGATGTTGTATAAGTGAGGCTTCTTTAATTTTGCGTTTGTTTCTTTATTCAATATTTGGATTTTTTATGTTTATGTTGTGTTTATTTGGTTTGCAGCATTCGAAAACGTGTGAAGATGACTTTTTGTGTTCTTTGAATCTGGTTTCCACTTTTCTAGTTGTTTCTTTAATATAGAAATCGTGGCAGCTATCACATTGTATTTTATAAACAGTGTTTGTCAGTGTAGTTTTTACATAGTATAGACCTTAGTTTCGTGCCTGGTTTTTGAATAAATTTGGTATTAACTGGAATGTCATGTTTTGTTACTAGTTTTCGCTAAATGTTGATTATTTTTCTGTTGTTGTCGGGAATATATGGTATGCAGCAGTATATAGTTTCGTGTTTTTTTTTATTCTTAGGATATATTTACTTTTGTTAGTTGATTTTGCTTTTTGTCTAGGTGTGTGTGTGTAGTGTTTTCTGCAGTTTATGGAGGAACCTTGTTGATGTTGATGAAGTGTTGTTTTATTTTGTTCAATTCGTCGTTAATTTTATCTGGTGAGCATAATTTTATGGCTGCGTTTGTTTAGTTTTTTAGTATGTTGAGTTTTTAGTTTGTTTCATATGCTGAATCCCAAGGAATGTATAGTCCAGTATGGGTGATTTTTCGGTGGATTTCAGTTTTAAATTGTGTATAAGCTCTTGTAATTTTGAGTTTAAGAAATGGTATTTGATTGCTTTCTTCCTATTCACACGTGAAGTTAATGTTGGGATGTGTAGAGTTAATGTGACTGAAAAAATTAAGCGTGTGTTCTGTAGATGTGAATCCCGCAATCGTACCATTTACATATCTGTCCCAGTATAGTGGTGGATGTAATGCTGTGTTAATTGCTTGTGTTTCAACTTGTGTCATAAACATATTGGCGAGAACTGGTGATACTGGGTTGCCCATGCTTAAGCTATTTGTTTGTATATAGTTTTGGTTGTTGAACGTGAAGTTTGTCTTCATCGTGGTGAATTCTATGAGGATTGCTAATTGGTTGATGGGTTAGGGTCTCCGATGTAAAATTCTTAGGCTATCTTGCAGGCTACAGCGATAGGGACATCTTTAAAGAGGGACATTAACAAGAAACTGGTCATTAAGGCTTTATGATTAAGTTGATTAAGGCTAGAGTTAAAATTAAAAGTCTTTGATGAATGAGCTGGATGATGTTACATATTTGGAGAATGCTCATGCTATGTTTAAACCAATAATGAACACGAATGAATACATCCAAAATATAAAGAACATCCTGTCAAACACAAACAAATTTAAACCAATGCTCACAAATCCAACAAAGACACACGAAACGCAACTAAACAAAATACTACTAAAAAATAAAAAAACAACACAACTTCACAAACACTTTATTCCTACCGATGCAAAACCGACTCACGCACACCACAAATATACGGCATCCCCAAACCTCATAAACAAAATTGTCCATTACGACCAATAATGTCTACATATGAATAACTTAGTTACACTCTTGCTAAATACATAGTATACGCATTCTCCAAATCTGTAACATCAGCCAGCTTATTCATCAAAGACTTTTAATTTCGACTCTAACCTTAATCAACTTAATCATAAAGCCTTAATGACCAGTTTCAATGTCATATCCCTCTTTATAGATGTCCCAATCGCTGAAGCCTGTAAGATAGCCTTAGAATTCTATATCCAAGACCCTAACCCATCAATAGACATTCCCAACAACCAATTAGAAACTCTCATAGAATTAATCATGATGAAGACAAACTTCACGTTCAACAACCGAAACTATATACAAACAAATGGCCTAAGCATGGGCAATCCAGTATCCCCAGTTCTAGCCAATATTTTTATGACACAAATTGAAACACAAGCAATTAACACAGCATTACATCCACCATAGTGGTGGATGCTATACTAGACGACACGATTGCGGGATTCACATCTACAGAACACATGCTTAATTTTTTCAATCACATTAACTCAGTACATCCCAACATTAACAGGAAGAAAACAATCAAATACCATTTTTAATCTCAAAATTACAAGAACCGATACACAATTTAAAACACAAATCCACCGAAAAATCACCTATTCTGGATTATACATTTTTTGGGAGTCAGCACATGAAACAAAACAAAAACTCAACATGCTAAGAAACCAAATAAACACAACCATAAAACTTTGCTCTCCAGATAAAATTAACGACGAATTAAACAAAATAAAACAATATTTCATCAACATCAATACGTTTCCTCCACAAACCGTAAAAAACACTCAAATACTAAATAAACATAAACAAACGCAAAATTAAAGAAGCCTTACTTATACAACAACTCAAGCCCAAAATAAACCAATACAAAGGAACACTTTTATACCTATATTAATAAATATAATCAAACACCTAAGTACGCCCTCTACATCTCTATACTCATTTACACAACCCCCTTTAAACATGTTGTCAGCTATCGGTCAGTTACCTCTTTCTTTGAGAACCTGACGATGACCGAAGAAGGTCGAAACGTTGTTTGCTCCTGTACATAAGAGTTTTCTCTAATCATACCAGCCGTTTTTACGCATATACGATGAATAGTTGGTTGTTCAACATAATTTATAATCGTGTCTAAGAGAAACTGTTGTGTGTGTGTGTGTGTGTGTGTAAAACGTTTGATTCGGTTCAAAATAATAATAAAAATATTCGAAAAGGGTTCCTGGGTGTTGGCTAACTGTCGTTTTGTTTGTTGTAATTATTAAAGCCAGTTTAGTTTTTCTTATTAATGCATAGTTCATGTTTCATCAGTATGATGGCGTTTTTCTGACAGAAAATTTGTGGTTATTTTTTACTCGTGTTCTTGATAGGGAGGTTTGTGATTCGGGTATTTATTTTACGTCATGTTTCACCAGGCACTTGTTATACTGTATAATGGAAATATTTTATTAAATGACGGACTAATCTTCTTAACAAATGTTTATTTTTTTATAATTAGAATAAAAATAATCTAGTTGTTATATCAACTGAATTCTCTCCGCCAAAAAAATAAAAAAAACGCGCCTTGCGGTTCTCAAAGGCTACAAAAAGCACACAATTTGAAGGCCTAAGAAGTCAAAAGAATTTTAGACAAAAAGTTTAAAAACTTTCTTCTTGCAGCCAATGCTTCGAAACAAAATCTGCTTCTATAAAGAATAAGCCAAATATACTAGTCAATGAACTTTGAAAACTATACACTATTCACGGGGAAAAAAAAAGTCATTTCGTAGCGTCTTTAAACTAATTGTTTAGTAATAAGATAGAGAGGTTATAGGTAATAATTAGTCATTGACCGATAAATAATTGCGTTACATTGAATTTAATTAATAATCACATAATATGTGTTTTAATTAGAATGAAATTTCAATACATTATTTTTGTCATGTCTTTATTTGAACCACGAGGCCATTTGTACTTCATTATTAAATAATTGTTGCTACAGATTGATAAAAGTGACTATTTCTAAACGAGTAATAAGAATACGATAATCAGAATGTCGTGTAAAAAATGTAATAGTTGTAATATTATAGGCCTCACAACATTATTTAAAAGGCTTATGAATATGCATTAGGGCAAAGTATAGTATGCCTGCCATTTGACGTTATATTGGACTTTTTTTTTCGGATTCGGTAGATTTTATTTGCTGTAGTAAATCTCGTTACAGTTTTGTAATGACTTTGGTTTATTTATTCTTCGATTGTAAGTTTTCTGTAGGAAATAAAATAATAGAGAGATTTTATATGTTATATGCATAGGAAAATAAGTACCAAAAGATTACTGTGACAAAATTACAACCCATTTTATGTCTAATATAATGATATTAAAATCAACACTTTTTTGCATTTACTATTAGACGCTAACCTTGAGGATTCTTTGTGATTAATATCACTAGATAGCGCAAACATTTCCGCGGCAGTATCAATTCTTCGCATTCTCAAACTTTACATAACCTATACCTCAGAGGAAAGCATTAAAAAATAAAAGAGAAAATATTCATTTTTTACTTCATAAATATCTAATCATATGATTATTAATTCAATAGTTAATTATGTTGTTTGTGCTGTGCATTCTAAAGGATATAAAATTACACTATTCGGCTGTATTGGTAATATTACAGTACAGCCCATGTGTTTTTAAATATAAATATAGTATAACTATTAGTAATTCAAACTTATTTTAATAGAAATGGTACTAAGATAATCACAGGGGGTTAGTAACTCGTAAAATGTGAAAAGATACGTATCGGAAGTTTTGAAGCAAATTTGATTAATTTAAAAAAAAACGCATAAACTTTACATGCTGTATTTAATATACTAAGAAATGTAGCTCGTATCAAATTAATAAAATTACTATAAAATGTGATATATAAAATAAATGAATATGTTTATTAATAAAATTTCAAGTATTTGTTAGGAGTTTTTTAGCTGTTATAATACTGAGAATCTCCTAATGGCTTCATAATAAACAAATTATGTAAGTGATTAAATCTATTTCTGTCTAAAATTAAACGTTTACTCTTTAGACTTAAACAAAAAAATATAATTACAAATGTAAAACAATTGTTATGGATATTTTTTTAAATGCAAATTTGTTTGTAAAAAACAACAACCAACCTCCTAAATGAAATTATATATATGGATTTCTGTTTAAAATATATTTTAAAGCTGTAAAAAGATGGCGCCACAACACGATATTGTTCATTATCAGGTCCGTTGTTCTCTGTTCAGTTACACATTCGATGTGTGTATATAAATAAGTAGGAAAGCTGCAACAAAAGTCGAATATTTTTTTCTAATATATAAAATTGCTTTATCTTCCACATCTTAATTTGATATTAATATTTCGAAGCTCCTCAAGGTGTATATTATACAGAACTTGTTAAGTAACATTTTGAATAAGTTATAGAATCTATCGTTTTTAGATTTTCTAAAAGCAATGCTTCACCAGAGCAAGAAAAAAAATCTAAATTTTCATAGTTATGTATTAAGTGTAAATTATTTGATTTAAAGATAACTTAGGCTATTAAATTGATACTTATAATAACAACGTACAGTATGAAAAGCAATCAAAAGTCGTCTGCAACAGTTAAAATATGCTTATAGTTTTTCATATCGGATAAAAATAAAAATCATATAGGTTTTATTTTGAATATTTTAGAGTCAAAAGTTTTTGTTTTGTTTTTTTACTACTATTAGGTCAAAGTTTAAACTGTGTGAAGTGGAATTATGAATAAAATTATTGAGAGTTTCGCTATTATGAATGTATTTCTTATGTTTTTTGTAAATACCTAAATACATTTAACATATATTTTGATGAAAACAAGAGCTCTTTACAAGAACCTATATTTGTTTTGTTGCTCTTCGGTGTTTCAGCAGTAAGTGTGAATGGTTATAACGCTAAAAATCGGGTTTCGATACCCGCGGTTGATGGAGCAAAGATGCCCCATTGTATATCTTTGTACTTAATAATAAACAAACAAAAATATTTTCTGTTAAAAATCTTTTTAACTCAAATATACTTGTGAATGTATCTAGATCATATTCTAGTATAACATATAATTAGAACGAAATAGAATTTTATTTTAAAAGCAGTTTCATTGCGTTTCGTCTATGATTCATGTCGGTTTTCGACCCAGCTTGGCCACGTAATTAAGGCACTTGACTCGTAATCCGATGGTCGCGGCTTCGAATCACTGTCGCACCAAATTTGCTTGCCCTTTCAGCCGTAGGGGCGGTTCAATGTGACGGCCATTCCTAGTATTCGTTGGTAAAAGAGTAGCCCAAGAGTTGTCGGTGGGTGGTAATGACTAGCTGCCTTCCCTCTAGTCTTACACTGCTAAAATAGGGACGACTATCGCAGATAGCCCTCGTAACTTTGCGAGAAATTCGAAACAAAACAAACCAAATCGGTTTTGATCGTTTTATACCTCGGTTGGCCAGCGGCAAATTTACCAACTTTTATTGAAAGATCTGGGGCTCGATTTTCCTCGAGGGACAAAAAACAAATAACTCATTGTGTAGCTTTGTAGCAAGAAAAGAACAACTTTGAACGTTTAACCACATATTCAGATGTAAATCCGTATACTACTATTTTAACTCAAAATCGAAGAAATAAAGATATGATAATAGCATGTATCGCATTATATCTAAAGTGTTTTAGTATTGTAATGTTTTGGTTTGGTTTTTTATTGTTCGCTTGATGTAGTGGAAACACGCAGGTTTGTGGGAGGTGTTAAGGAACTGAAACTGAGTTTAAACTGTTTACATTCGATTTGCCCAGGAGAATAATATTAAGAAAAAAACGTGTGTTGAAATAACACCTGTAGACAAATTGTTGGGCTTTGGATATATATTACGAAACATGTGAAATACACTTTTCTGGTCGAGTTCAAAAATACTTTAATATTGTGACAAAAAAAGTTTGTAGGTGCGCTATTTCGTTTTTATTTGCGCTCTGGAGGGCGTAAACAGAGAAGTCCTTATTGTTTTGATTATGATTCGTTACGTGCACGAGGCAGTCCCAAGGGAAAACCTTGTCAGCGAGGTCCGCCCCGAAACGCCGAGACCGATGACATCTCACTTCATTATCTTTACTGCAATCGGCTTCTTTCCCAAACAACCTTCTGGGACAAACAGATAGATATTAATGACCTCCACAAACTTCGTTGTGAAGAAGCAAGTCCACGTGGTGTGAAGTATCAATAGAAATACCCGGATGTACAACGATGTCTGGTGCACACATTGGCTGAGCTTGTAGGAAGGTGGAGCCAATCTCTAGAGAAGCGGAGAAACCGGGTGCTGTTACAAATAGAGCGAACTGTTCCTGGTCTGGGGTGTTTAAGTAACCGCAGTAAAATTCGGGCGTTATGAATATATGCCACAAAATGAAGCCAGCTACCTGGTTGTTTTCACGTGTTCAAGTAACGAACGTCGAAGAGAGAACGTGAAGTTTCAAAAGTGAAACACAGACTTCATTATTAATTTGTCGAGAAACCAACGGTGAAGCTGATGGAGCTCGCTATGCACTTTGCGGTAGTCATTGCCGTAACGGTGGTGGGTTTGTTATCCGCCTCGGTACCTGTTGCAACAGCCCACAGCTGTGCGATCGCTCGGATGAAATGTGCTTACCGGAAGGGCTGTGGGACAGCTCTCAGGAGTTATATTATCGATTGTGCGAGCGTATTGGCCGGGAAAGCTTCGAGCTGCTCCACTCTGTGCAAACGTGCGTTGATATCTTTGACTAGCACTCCAGAAGGTAAAAAACTGATGGCATGTAACTGTAATGGCTCGGAATTCTGCCAGCTGAGTAAAGAACGTGTAGAAATTTGTCGCCCCGAGGTCAGTCGGGCTACAGCCGAGAACGTTGTGGTTTCCTGTTCCGTGGCTCATTGGATTTGTGTGGCAGATCCGCCGTGTTCAGCGGCTCTCGGATACTACCATCACTTTTGTCGCAAGATGTTCCACGGATATCAGTGTACTCATCGCTGTAACAATAGTCTAGCAATACTCAACCGTCAGGCTAAAGCCGAAAAACTCAGGACGTGTTACTGCGACGGAAACGAAGATTTTCCCTGCCGACAGATGAGGTCTAACACGGAACGTTTGTGTTTTGGCAGGGACGACTTTGAGCTTGAAAAGAGTTCAGCTGGAAACGAGAAAGGACACAGCCGATCAACAGCTCCGCCAAAGCATGCTCACGTGGGAACGTGGGCACTCTGGGTTTTAGCCTTTATTTCAATTTTTAGATGCTGGTGTTATCTTGAAATACGGAACATTTATAGGAGGTGACAGAAAAAACCCAGCTGTTCTAGAGATCTCAATGGATGATGTTTGGTAAGTTCCAAACTTTCATATAGATTTGAAATCTCAATGGATGATGTTTAGTAAGTTCCAAACTTTCATATAGATTTGAAATCTCAATGGATGATGTTTAGTAAGTTCCAAACTTTCATATAGATTTGAAATCTCAATGGATGATGTTTGGTAAGTTCCAAACTTTCATATAGATTTGAAATCTCAATGGATGATGTTTGGTAAGTTCCAAACTTTCATATAGATTTGAAATCTCAATGGATGATGTTTGGTAAGTTCCAAACTTTCATATAGATTTGAAATCTCAATGGATGATGTTTGGTAAGTTCCAAACTTTCATATAGATTTGAAATCTCAATGGATGATGTTTGGTAAGTTCCAAACTTTCATATATGTTTGAAAGTCATTGAATTTATTAAAATTGTTTCTTGTTCAGATATCACGTGCTGACTTTGGTGAAACTAAGTTACCATCAGTGTTGTAGTTTTCTGGAAGTTCGTTGTTCGGGCGTGTACTGGGTTTGGTGGCACTAAGTTACCAGCAGTGTTGTAGTTTTCTAGAAGTTCGTTGTTCGGGTGTGTACTGGGTTCGGTGGCACTAAGTTACCAGCAGTGTTGTAGTTTCCTAGAAGTTCGTTGTGATTGTCGTTATTCCCAAAGTGATTTCATTATTTTGAAGTCTAAGCAGTTTCATATTTCACACTTCTTTAAGTACACAAAAATGACCCATGAAAGTCACTCTTTATTTTCTCATAGTTTTCATATTTTTTACATAATTTCGACAGCGAAACGAACATTTTGAATATTAGTTATGATATCAAAGGTCGGTACTTACAAGCAGAACTCACTGTTAACCTTTATTTTAATAATTGTTCTAATTGCATATACATGTCATACACACATTTGTTTCATCAGTATAGTGGCTCATTACATGTATTTTCATTTGTCTAAAAAATAAAATATCCTATAAATAATGTAGTGGCCATGAGTAAGGAGGTTTGAGACACTACATACTTTACCGGAAAATTCTAGCATGAATTATAATTGTTTAAATGTTTGTAGAAATGGAAAACAACGTTTACGTCACGGTCACATTTGAAACTTTTCCTTTGTTCTTTAGATTACTTCATATAAGCACAAACTACTGAAAATTATTCGTATTAGCTAAGCCTCCCGAACAAAAACAACAAAAAAGAAGAAACGAAAAAAGTCTACGTCACAGATACGTTTCTCTTCTCCCACGTGCTTCTGGCCAGGCAGGCGGGTAACAAGAACAAACTAATCGACCAACGTTGGTTTAAACAACGTTATTGTCCGCTTTGCTCGGCGGGATCAGAGCTTCTTACCATCTGTCGCCTCATTGACAGACAACTGGTATCCTGGCGGATCTCTCGGGGATATCTTAATTTCACGGAGGGCGGGATGTCGAGGTTGGGCTGAAATATTGCCGCAGGAAATACTGCGAGATATACGTTCTTATGTTTGGAAGTAGTTTGTTTTTAATTTCGCGCAAAGCTACACGAGAATTATCTGTGCTAGTTGTCCCTAATTTAGTAGTGTTAGTCTAGAGGTAAGGCAACTAGTCATCACTACACACCGCCAACTCTTGAGCTACTCTTTTAACCAACGAATAGCGGGATTGACTATAACATTATAACGTCCCCACGGCTGAAAGGGCGAGCGTGTTTAGTGTGATGAGGATTCAAACCCGCGACCCTCAGGTTACGAGTTAAGCGCCCTAACCACCCGGCTATACCTGGCCTGTTTGGAAGGACAATAAATAGTTACTTGTACAAAGTTCACGTAATACATGCAGATTCTCTGGAGGGTGTAAAGAATGAGGCTATTTCCTGACGTCACACTAAACCAGATAACATAAGTACAGAAGTAAATGAAAAGGAATAGCTGGTTCGTTTGTATTCTTTGGGCAAAGATAACAATAATTATTCATCCATAACCCTTCCCTAATTTCAAAACGATGGAGTAGAAGAAAGATCAGGTGATAAACACCAACCGCTGTTAACCTCTGGGTTACTTTTGTCCAAACAAATAATGAATCTTATGTCGCATCTACAGACCCAAAGTACGGAGGGTGTTCTTGCGGCAAAAGAGAGCAAACCGCAATTCTTCAGACAGATCAGTCCAAAGCAATTTATTTCATCATGAAACTGCCTTCATTCTTGTGCCGATTTAAAAAAACAAACATAAAACATTGCATTTATTATACATCGGACACTTCTATTAGTTTCAAATACCTTGGAAATAGATATGATTGTGTTTTTATCAAAGGTATATTTTATTCTTAGTTTTGGAATTCTAAACAAGTTCCCTGTTTGTTTCTTCCATTGTGGGATATATCGTTTACATAAATTAGACGTTACTGCAGGGTTAATTACGGTTTGTCTGTTTATATTTGTGGTCAGAACTGATGTTTCATGCGAGGATTAACAGATTTCGAAATTATGTACCTTATAATCGTGCGCTTCAGATTACTACACCTTGTATTCAGCATAACTCATGAATTAATATTTTAAAACCGGACTGGTTAAGTTGCTGAACAAAAAATGTGTTTATTAAAATAAATATACAATGTAATATAATTTCCGACAGTTCACTGATCAACATATATAAAAATACCTGACAAAAATGTATTGTAAGACATACAACTCAGTTACAAAAGCTTCCTTTTCATACGTAGTTTCAAAAGTTGGTCCGGTTCCCACTAGCTAAAATAGAATTTTATTCCTCAAAACAACAAAAACGGACTGTCATGTTTTCCTAATATGGAGAAACATCGATTTGTTGATTGGCTGTTCTAGTTACACACGAACTAACAAGTCACTTGACGCTTTTCTAGTAATACATTAACAAGTCACTCAATGTTTTTAGTAACACATGCACTAACAAGTCACTCAACATTTTCTACTAACACAAGCACTAATAAGTCACTTAACATTTTTCTCGTAACATATGCATTAACAAGTCACTCAACATTTCCAAGTAACACATGCACTAACAAGTCACTCAACGCTCAAAAATTAAACTATATGTGTTTCTGATGTGAGAAAATTAGTTAATTAACTCTTTAATGAGCGGAAATGCAAAACTTTCAGTTGAGTTTAGGTAGTAAAACGATAGTTTTATTTTATTAAATTAAAATAAAACATTCTTTCTACTAAAGTATCTTAAATTAATATTTAAAAAGCTATTATTTTAATTAGTTAAATTAAAATTACATGAAATTATTATTTAAATTACCTCTAAAAAGAAAATATTGATAATTGTTTTGTCACATTAAAATAAAAAAATTGCGAAATAATCACTAATTTGCGCTTAACAACAAACAATTATTGTGTTTAAAAATATTTTAATTTGACTACAGTTGTTCATGCATGTCGATCATATTATGGTATAACACCAAATTAAATACAATTTGATCTCCTAAACAAATACCGTGAACTCCCGGATGGATCAGTCCAACATTAATTTATAATCTCTGGCACTTCTTATTTGTGTAGGTTTTTCTTACAGCAAAGCCACATGGGGCTATTTGTTGAGTGACACTTCTCGTATTTGCTAAAATGATTTCATTTGACTTTCGAAATCTTAGTAGCTTCTTAATTAATATTCAGAAATGACCGATGAAGGTCAGTTTATACGGACATGATTTTAAAATCCTTTTGTTTTCTCTTAACTTTCACATTTTTTCCATATTGCATTCAACCAAACAAAAAAATATTAACTTAAAAGGTGACTTAAATCATTCTCTTATCTTTACATCCAACATTTGAATTATCGTGTGTGTTACGGGAAACATACGTCAGACTTTACTCTCCACAGCTTTTAGATTTCAAACGTGAATTTTTGTAAATCTTAATTTTTATTACTGTTTAAGAAATTCCTGCATGTAAGTATAATTTTTTCAATAAAATTGGTTCAGAGAACCAACAAATCCCCTCTACTTCCGACTGTCTTGAACCCCTCCTTTTTACAACGCTTCAAAATGTATTTATTTCTGTCTTAGAGGAACGTTAAGAGAGGATGGTCACATTTAAGTGGCTGTCTTTTTCATATATATCACATATATGTATACATGTATGTAAGGAAAATTGAAACTTACTTTAACAAGTAACACAAACTAGTAAAATTATCGGGAAAACAACCAATACGCAAAAACCACACTTGTTTGGAACGATGATTTATTTCCTTTTATTAGTTTTTCAAGTAAATCAGCGCAGCCACTCTGGAGAGCTGTAATTAGAGGTCTTCTGTACCTAGATCTCGAGTATCTGGCTAAGTATAGATGCTTGCTTTCAATTGTCCTTTGTTTGCCCTATGCTAATTATCATATGGGCCACTGGACCATTCCTGATAAACCTCTTAAATCCATCAGCGGTTACAGTGATTACGAATCTTTCAGTGGTAAGCCGGTTTCCTACAGTTCGAACTGTATATATTAAAATGTACCAAAAGGGTATCAAAGTTAATGACACGATTAGCTCTGATGCTATCGTGACCCGCTTTGTCGCGTGCTTCCCTGGTTATTCAATCCCAAAAAGTCTACGAACGAAGAACGGATCACAAGCGTTTATAGTTTGTTTGACAATTGTTTATTTTCTACTTGTCAATGAGCTCTTATGCCTCTTAAGTGGGCGGTAAAGATTCCTTAAGAAAAAGAAAAGAAGAACGTTCTCCACCGTTCGTAAGTCTTTGGGATCTGGTTCCACAGTTTCAACAGACACGATGTTATTGGTGGAAATACCGGTGACGTTATTGTAGTGTGTAACTAATAAATGTAAAACCAATATATTCTAGAAAAAGTGTCTTTTAAAACGATCACCAGTTTACTTATGGAGGTGTTTTGTTAATTTTATTTAGTTTGTGGTTGATAATCTATTATTTATATAATATAATATCAAAACCGGTCACTAGGGTGCGTTTTCCAACTGTAAATACGGTTTGATGAATAATTTAAAAACAAAGTAATAAGCCATATACTTTGAAGGTTTTCTAATGTCTTCTTCAGTGGAGTAAATCTAGGATTTGAAATTTGAAGGAAAAGTGCTTTTCTCTTTAGTTATAATCCGTGAATTTTGTACATTCTATGTCTCTAAACATCAAAATTATAGTTTAAGGGTATTTTATCTTTCTTAAATTAGTATTTGTTTGTTTTCGGATACTCGCAGCCGGTTAACTGATCCTGTCGTTAACTCTTGGGTTACTTTTGTCTGATTAAATAGCACATATTTATGCCACTCCATGTTCTCTTTCTCAGTAGAGATATATATGTTAGTCGTTACTACACTTCAGTGAAGAGTCGACTGTCACCCTTATGACGCATCCACGACCCTTTAATTTTTTCGCGGTAAAAGGACAATAATAATAGACACGCAAATTCACAGCTCATCATACTAACCACGTAATTAAGATTATCACTAGTTGTTGCGGTTCCCAGATTTTAAAATACCATTGAGGTCAAGAACTTAAAGTCCAAGCTATTGTTTATCCAATTTGTAATCTAATTACCAAATGGTGTCAAGATTGATTTTAGAGTAAAATAATTAAATGCAGTCAAAGAAACTATGCTACTGCTTTTAGAATCGCATTACTAAATGTCTTTCAAACTTTGAGTTGAACGTTTACGCATTAAAAGTGTGTGTTTTCTTATAGCAAAGCCACATTGGGCTATCTGCTGTGTCCACCGATGGGAATCAAACCCCTGATTTTAGCGTTGTAAATCGGAAGACTTTCCGCTGTCCCAGCGAGGAACTATACATTAGGAAGGTGTTAAGAGTAATGATGACAGCTTTACGTGAAAACAAAGTGAAGAAATCAGAAATTGTAAAATTAGTTTGAGCCAAATTTGAGTTTCACGTACACTCCTAACATTTATAGACTTGTTTGTATTTTATTCTTTTTATTTTTATTATTCTATTTTATTATGGCAAAAATCGAACCACATGTTCGTTATTTGTGACGTAAAAAACAACTAAGTTTTTCCCATTGATGGACAAGTTCTAAAATATTAATTTTGCAACTATGTATTTTGTTATTTTTTGAGCATTAGGTTGAGGTTTGTACTTCAAAACATTTAAACACAAAATGGTACACGAGTCTTTAGAAATAACTACACTTTTCCCATCAATAGTTAAGTTTTAAAAGGATTATTTTTGTTACTATACGTTTCATCTTTTTTTGTTTTTTAGGTAGGCGTTCGTACTTTGAAAAATTTAAATAAAAATGGTGCACGAACCTGAAAAGTTTCAGAGTCATTGTATCATAGAATATATCCATTTAGATCAGCTGATTACTTTTACTGCAAGGTATTTCATATTTTTAGATATAATACATTAATATTCATTGCTAATTGGGCACAAATCCCACACACACGTTTTATACTGTAAGCTACAAATGTATATCGTAGTACATGAGTGAAAACAGTTCCTACATTCAACTCTTACACTGATAACCAGAAAAACATGTTTCTCAGTATTTTAGCTCAATCTGGTAAAACAATTGATACATTCAACTTTTTCGCTGGAAACCAGAAACGTGCCTTCCAGTATTTCAGCTAATAAGCGGCGCCGGTAATAGCAGGTCAAGATTACTAACGCATGACGAACTTAACCGCCCCCTACAGGCCTTCGACAAACACCAGGCATGATTAATCGAGCTTTCAATCTCCTCGTAGCATGATTCCAGCTTCACCTTGTTGATGGTGTTTTGTACTCGTTTGTTTTCTGCCTAGCTCACATGTATCTCTCCTTTCCCATACAAATTTTACCGCCTCTTGCTTTAAATTGTTAGAATGATTTTATTTTGTTACAATTTAAAAAAAAACATTTTTCCTTCCATCTGTTGCCAGTATACAGAAGGATACATGTTGGAATTTGAACCTTTGCTCAGCTTCATTAAGCGCTATGAGGCAATGTTTTTTTTCGAAAATCTATTATAACAAAATAAGAAATTATTACATCAAATTATAGCATGGTGCAAAAGATACTGTGCGTACAAATATCATACTGTGCTAGCGATATGAATTCAGTGGGTTTTTTATTTGGGGGGAAGTAAAAGGTTTCAACCAGTTTGTTCAAACACCGTCAAATTTCAATTTAAACGAAGACAAGAAACTGCGTTTTGGTGGAAATGACAAAGAAAACAAAAAACGGTTGATTTTCCTAGTAATATGTAATAAAAGCTAATATGGATACTAATAAAATAAAGAACATAAGACTATACACCAGATATGCGACTGTTGGCTGTACGTTATACACCAGATATGCGATCGTTCGCTGTACGTTATACACCAGATATGCGATTGTTCGCTGTACGTACACTTCTTTATGAAAGTCCTGCAGATGTGGAGCACTTCTCAAATGGGTGAAGTATTTTCAAACTGAAACTTCATACACGTGCAGCTGCGAGCGTTGGAATTCGTAAAAGCATAACTGATGAAAAGCTACTCCGCTAGGTTTCGCTGGCTGCAGACTGTTGATAACAAGGTGATGGCAGGCACACTGCGGAAACTTTAACTGGAAACTAAGTATAGTTACAAAATTGAGATAAATTCACTCGCAGCTGCCACCAGAAATGCCAGTTCTATGGATGATAGCACTGGTAAAAAACAACAATAACAAATTTTAATGTGATGGAAGCAAACAGACAGATGTGTTGTCGCAGTACCAGATGTCATATAAAGTTACTTATAATGTCATTTACTTCTGTCAACCTTCTATGTCGCAGCTTTCCTCTAGTTCTTCCCTTTTCGCAATTCGTTGTTGACGAGAGTACCTCTAGGGTCAATCTAAGGGTTCAAATTAGTAGCAAAGGCAAGTAGAGATTTATTGCTCTTTAATTTCTGTTCGTGTCACGTTTCGGTCATTTCTGAAACACTGAAACTACGCGTAGTAATTACACACGGTTGGAAAAATACAGAAATTAGATACACTATTTAGTTTGATGAGCTAAGACCAAAGTTTGTTACGAGAACATATAAACGTTGTTTAAGTCATACTTTTGTTTAGGAGACGGCATTATTCTAATGTTACTACTGTCAAATTAAATAAGATTTTCGGGATAAAAACAAACAAACTTTAAATGAATAAATATTACGTTATGAGATTGTTTTGTTTTAAATTAGTAAACAACACAAGTCAGTAGGGTTTCGAGTCCCTGTAGTGAAAAACAAATGTTTGTTAATTCTGATTTATTTAATCTTGCATGTAGACCATCACCCAACAAAGAAAAGAAAAGAGAACAGCATTACAACATAATTAATCTAATTGTAACCCTCCTACTGCGGCACAGCGGGATGACTGATGACTTCAGTACTAGAAACTGGCTTTCGATACCTGTGGTGGGCAGAGCACAAATAACTCGTTGTATAGCTTTGTGCTTAATTTCAAACAAACAAACTTCATTATTAAGTTTGGTTTTTGGTTCACTGTTTTCAGAAATTACTTTAAAGATATAATTTGAAAACACTTGATTTCTTTTTTTACAGTACTGAAATACCATTATAATAAATAATATTTATATAATTAATTTGTATTATATTTGTATGAATTTATATTATATTATAGACTTCATCTAATATTTGCACTCGTATTTTAGGATGTTTCATGAATTCAACATCTTTGTTATCGTTACAAACAACAACAACTATGCAAGTGAATTTCTTTTGCCCAATATTCTGATCTTTCTACTTTAGTTTGTTTGTTTGTTTTGAATTTTCGCGCAAAGCTACTCGAGGGCTATCTGCGCTAGCCGTCTCTAATTTAGCAGTGTAAGACTAGAGGGAAGGCAGGTAGTCATCACCACCCACCGCCAACTTTTGAGCGACCTTTTTTTTTTACCAACGAATAGTGGGATTGACAGTAACATTATAACGCCCCCACGGCTGAAAGGGCAAGCATGTTTGGTGTGACGTGAATTCGAACCCAAGACCCTGGGATTACGAGTCGAGTGCCTTAACCACCTGGCCCTTTCTATTTTAGACAAGTGATTAATATGTTATTTAAATCCGTTCTTGTAACTGAAGTGTAACCAATACAGTATTTCAAATTCCTTTGCATTTTAAAACTAAACTAATTTAGCAATATTTTCTCACTAGCATTTTGTTTTTCAAAAATAAATTGAAAACAAAAATGGGTTGCTAGAGTAGAAAAGATTTCTGTACCTGAGTAAACGAGTCCTTTTAAGATCCTTATCTGTATATAGTAAATATTGTGTTGTATGACACTGAGTGGAGATTTAAACAGGCAAGAATAAATGGTTTCAAGTACAGCACACTTAACGTAAGATATTCCGAGCAAACCGATTCAAAATGGCGACATTTCTGACAGGGTCAAATGATGAAGTACTCTCATGCGTCGTGTCTCTCTTCTGCTTAAGTAGCCAACAAAGATTCCCACCATTTGAGCATTGGATTACTTCATAGAATAGTAGCTTGAGAGGTTTGAGGGCTTAGAAATATCTGTATTCTTTTGTATGAATGAAAAGAATTACCCACGCCACGTCTTTAGGCCTTTTAAAGTGGAAAGTGCAAAAAGATGTAAGTAGATATATTTTTTATAGTTTGTAATCAACATACTTCAACGCCAAGATAGTTGCTTTTATAAATGAGGTTTGTCACGCATATACTCATTTTTATGCTTTCCTTTTGATAACCATACAACCAAGCTTAAGCGCTTCCTGGGTTGGATCTTAGCCCCTTATCGTCTGTCGTTGATTGGTTTACAGAAAAAAAAAAAATATTATTCTCTCATTTCCCAAAATATTTATTTTGAAACAATTCTGACAGCTATAACAATTACTGAACACTCTGTGCAAGTGACCGGCTGTTTTTAGTTTTATCTTTTCATTTCTGTTCTGAACAAGTTATGTAATAAATCTTGTAAAATAGAAATGATGACAAGAAGTATTGAGATTCTAGTTCGTGTTACCGTCCGATTTGAATATAGTAACTCAAAATAATACCTTTAACACCAGATAAGTCTGTATAAAAATATAGACTAATTAGATGTAGCAGACTAGAGTGGCTGTGATGTTTTACTTAGAATTGCTTCTGCAATTATTTTCCTATTTATTGCACTGTAATAAATCACCCTATTAGTGTCCTTAGTAAACTTTTTGAGTGGGTAATATTGCTTGTTTGTAAATTTTGCAAAAAACTACTTGAGGGCTATCTACGCTAACCATCCCTAATTTAACAGTGTAAGTTTGTTTTTTTGATTTTGAATTTCACACAAAGCTACTAGAGGGCTATCTGTGCTAGCCGTCCCTAATTTAGTAGTGTAAGACTAAAGGGAAGGCAGATAGTCTTCACCACCCACCGCCAACTCTTGGGCTATTCTTTTAACAACGAATAGTGGGATTGACCGTAACATTATAACACCTCCACGGCTGAAAGGGCGAGCATGTTTGGTGTGACGTGGATTCGAACCCACGACACTCGGATTACGATTCGCACGCCTTAACCCACCTAGCCATGCCGGGCCTCAAAAGAAGATACATTAAAGAAAAAGGTGAGATAGTTCAGGTTGTCTCGTTACAATTTACTTGAGTAACAAGGATTGGTTTGTTTGAAGTTTCGCGCAAAGTTACACGAGAACTCTCTGCACAGGTTAACAAGGAAGAAATTGCTTTGATAAACAAAAGACAAATGCTCAATTTATTATAAATACAAACAAAATTTTTTTGTCTGCTTCACGAATCAAAAATCACACACAGGGAGTAGAAGCTTAGTGATATCATGAAAACTTTAATGATAGTATGGGTGACAGTCATCTGCTCAGAATTCTATGGGTGCTGTAAAATCAATTCAGTAGCTATACAAAACTGCGCCATTGATATTTTGTGATATCTCTTTATTTGTACCGTGTTCAACGTATAGAAGGGTTGTTGGTAATGGTTTCTTTCTTTAACAAAAAAAAGCAAAATTCGAGGCCGAAAGAGGGCGGGATAATCTTCGTGTGGTGTCTGCTCGACCCTGAGGCATATTGTGTGTGTGGTGGGGAGTAGTACGTGGCTTAGTGTGCGGTTGGTTTGTTATTTTGTTCCCTACTTACATAAAACAGCTGCAGAAAAATTAAGCAAGACTGTGATTTTATTTTTATTTTTTATGCCGTAGGGTCAGTTAATAAATGTAGTCGTAATGACTCAATTGTTCATCTTTCTACAATTTTCTCCAAGCCTGCTAGAAGATGCAGTCGTTTTAAAACGCTTAGGCTTAATATAACAGGTTTATCAAGTGGTTACTACTTTAACGAAGTTTCGAACCGTTTCAAAAACAGTCATGGTTTTATCATAAGAGGCTGAATATATATTATAAGTATATCTTTGA